>VWZZ01004714.1:419761-464619 GCA_013399095.1 Psophia crepitans
CCCCAGGGGGCGCGCGACGGGAGCCCCTCTGCCGGGCGCGGCCGGTCCCTGCAAAGGGCCGCCCGGCGCTTCAGCCGGCCGCCGCCGGGCACAGCTACCCGCAGCCGCCCCGCTCGTTTCTGGTTTCGGGGAGTCCTTTCGCCCCGAGGAGAGCCCCGCCAAGGCAAAAAGCCCAACGAGCCACGGTTACCGATGTCCCTTCCCTGAGCAGGCAGCGAGAGCTGTCCGTGCATCAGTGCCCTGCAAGGGCTGCGCCCGTTCAGTTTCCTCCTTCAGTCACGCACAAACGTGAAGAAACAAACACTACCCGTCGTTAAATCGGTAAGAAAAGCTGGCAGAAGGTTGCAGGCGGCAGGACGGGGTGCAGGGACGCTGTTTCTGGCTGCCCGCCCGGCACACTTCCCTCCTGCTCTTTTTGTGGGAAGGAGAAACAACCCGCAGTCTACCAGTGCTATTTCTACCAAGCTTCTGTGAAAAGTAAGATTTATATATTTTTTTAATGAGAGAGAAACAATTCCATCTCAGTTAACAGTTTCAGGAACAAGAAGGGGGCCAGATTTAAATAAAGAGCAATAGGAGCCTAAATGAGAAGCCGCGCAGCTCTGCACTGTCACTAGGTGTGACAGCTCAGCTCCCGCCTCCTCACAGGTCCGCACCAAGGAGCGGCCTCTGGGCCTCGGGGGCCGTGGGAGTGCAGCGCTTTCTCCACATTACAGAGTGACTGTGGGATCCAGCTCATCGTGCTGGGATGGGATCACCAGTCTCCGATAAAGGGGTTTCGGCCCATTGCCTACCACACATTACGACAAGCATTCCTGGCACCTCCTTGTTGTTTCACTAAACTGAAATTGGCACCGTTTGGCCACCGATTTTGAGACGCCAGCACTGGCTGCTTTGAGAAATGTCAGTGAATTGCACAAAGGCTCCTGACAAGCTTGGGGCCATGATGCTTCCTGGTCAGCATTGCATGCCAGCAAGTCCAAAGCACTCCCAAAGCTCCCATTTCCCATTTTGGAGTCCCAAGAACCACCCAGTCTCCTGCTAGTCCTCACTCATCCGACAGGGTAACTATCTCCATGTGCAGACAGAAGTTTGCCACTCAGAGGTGGCTTTCCACCAGACTTTAGGATTATTCTATTATTTTTGATGGTTTCTAGGGACACTAATCTAAGGAATCGGGCTCTGGCGTTACCTTTCACAAAGCCACTGCCAAGTGCTGCTGCCTGGAACACAGGAACAGGTTATAGGAGTCCTGACTCCTGTGACACCTTCAAAGATCCATAGTGCAGTCTGGTGTAATGCTGAGCACCCTTCCTGCACTGTCTCCTCTCACCCCCTCCCTTCATTGCTCGCCTTCTATTTTTTCCTTCTCTTTGTCTCTCTGCTGTTTCTTCACCATGAAGGAAAATGCGTGCAGAGGGGTCAGGCAGAGGAGAAATGGAATGAGTGGAAAGGAAACGTGAAGGAAAAGAAAATGAAAAGGAAGTGATAACAAACAGGGAGGGAGAGTGTGAGTCAATGGGGAGGTGGGAAGAGAGAGGAATATATGAATGAATGCACAGACAGAATGAGGACAAACGTAGAATCTGAGAGGGAAGAAATGAAAGTGGGTGAGACCGCATTCATCAGGTTTTAATTTTGGCTCTGACAAGCATTCATTCCTTGCACAGAAGCAAAACCTTTCTCAATGTTGCAAGTGTTCCTAGCACAGAGTCATCTCCTACGTAGGGCTGGAAAATTTCTTTCTGTGAAGACGGCGTATTTAGTCTCTCAGCCTTATGTTCCACATTCATTCCTTTCTACAACGTGGCAGACGCTTCAGCAGCTCACACAATCTTGTTACTTCTTTGCTAAATTACATAAAGTCCATTTGAAGCAGATCCTGTTCTTGAATACTGAGAGAATTCCCATTTTATTCTCTCTGCCTCTATTTTATACACCCTTTTCTCCTCTGCTTTCTATTCTGTGCAGCTGAACACAGGTTTTTAAGAATGGATGGATTTTGCATAGCTCTGTGAAAGCAGACAGCTTTGGGGGTGTTCCCATTCCTCCAAAGCCTCTCATTTCTCAGCTGCCTGTTAGCAATAACCCCCGGCTAAGCTGTATCTGTTTATCTCCCCTCACCATTACCCTTTTTTTTTTTTTTTNCCCTTTTTTTTTTTTTTTTTTTTTTTTGAAGAAAGGGCTGGTTAGTTTACAAATACTGTCAGACTTCAGTGGAAGAGTAGAGCAGAGAAACCTTTTCCACAGCTCCACTTTTGTGAAGCATGAAATAATCCGAACCTGCCTGAGACAGCATTTTGCAAAGTCACACTTCAGACTTCGTTTCCTTCAGCCAATCACTACGCCCATCACCTGAGATAGGGCTCAACATTTTTTGAAAGCTCAGATTACTCCCAGATGTGATTATGTGCAATCATATGTGCAGTGAATTCAGTCCCATGTATTTCAGTCTCAAAGCACACGATACTCTCTTGGTGTTTTTCTTACCTGAAAAAAATGGTACCCTGCTTGTCTTAACAAGGAATAGCATTGTCTGAGGCACAAGTTACGTCTGAGCTACAGGGTGACAGAGTCTTAGCATGTAATCAGAAAGTTTATTCTGTGACAAATTATCCCTGACAGTGTGTGGAAAAAAATGCCACATATCACAAATATGGGTCAACATTATGTAATGGGAAGTCTGCCAATGGCAGCACATTTGAGACAACAGACTGTCATGTGTTTAGAACTACAAAAGCTTGCAAAGAATTTGCCACAACAGCAACCTTTAGCACTTTCAACGTCGAATAGAGTATTACCAATTTCTGTAGTGCAACAAGAGTGGGTCTGTTATTATTGCAACCTCACACAAGGAGAGAGAAGCAGCATTTTCTAGCACGGTACATGTCCTGGGAAACATGAGCTGTGACACACTCCTCTCGCCTGGCGGGGTTCGACAGTCTCGGCTCTCGTGCCTCAGCCTGGCATTCACAGCCTCCCAGGTAGGTCACCAAAGACCTTCCCGCAGGGCTGCCACTCTACAGCAGACAAGCAGAGAGGCAGGCAGACAGCTGGAGAGGTGTGTAGCTTCTTTCCTAGAAGCCACAACCTCATTCAAGCCATAAAACCAAGAGGAAAAGGTGTCGTGTGCTCCTCTCCTCCCATAAACCAACCCACACACCATTACCCCGCTCTGTCCCACCTGTGTGCACTCCATTTTGGGAAAACTGTTCCACCGTGGAGTACAACACAGAGCTGTAAGGCAACCCCATTCTTCCTATTTGAAAACACTTTTGTATTTCACACTAGCAGCTTTTTAATTGCAAGCTATAAAAGAAACCTTCTTTCTCAGACTTGAGCAAATCTCAGAGTTCCAGCTCTTCCTTCTCATTTGGGAATAAAAAAAGACTTGTGTTATTGCTCAGTGGACTGTGCAAGCAGAAGGCAGAAAGGTTACAGACATAGTTTTCAGGGAAGAAAAGCAAGGGAGGAAATAAAGACAGCCTTTTTTTTTTTTTCCCCTTTTATCCTCCCCCGTCACTTTTGAGGAAAAAGCAAAATATTAAAGGACAGATAAATGGAAAGGTCAAAATCAGTATCCAGCATTTTAGGTCAGTCCTAAAAGGAGCATTGACTAAGCTTAGCAACTAACTCCTGAAGTTTCATGGGAAAAATGCTTTGCGATTTCACAGTCATTCTTTGTCTTTAGTGGACATGTCAGTGTTTCAGTGTGCAAAGGCACATACTTCCAAAGAATTGTGTGCAAGATATTCTTGAAATACCATAGGATTGAAGAAAATGCACACACTGGTGACAGAATGACAAAAAAAAGATTTAAGACCCTGAGTGAAAACCGTGACTATGTACAGTTAATGTGCAGTACAACACAGCTTCCTTGCCTACATGGAGACAGACATTGATGTATGACAGTACAGTTTAGAGCACTAGACACGGTACCTCACCGGGAACCTCTTTGTTTTTTTCTCTGATAGCAAAGCAAGAGCCTCTTTAAATGCTCAGACAAGGACGATGATGGCACAGGTCCCCCTTTTTTCTCTAGGAAAATCCAAGGCAGAACAGCAGTGCTCAGTCTTAGCTCTGGAATAAGTCTCCCTCTTTCTCCCACTCTCTGCAAAGCTAACAATCGCAGCCAGGCACCCTGACACTAAGTCCAGCAGTGACGCTACAGCTCTCTTGAAAAGGGGTCTATCTGCTGTTTTCTGCTTTGATGTCTCTCGAGATGCTGGGAAGCCCTCACTATTTCTGGGAACTCTCCAGTGAGATGTATGCAGTAGCCCATACATCTCAAAATGTCTCTCCTTCCCTGTTGGGAAGACTTCATTTCAGCAACTGCATTCAGTTCATACATTCCGGCTTTTCTTGCAAGGCCACAAAGCATACTTTAAAATGTCAGAGACACAATTCTGAGGTAATCTTGTGACTGCTGATGCCAGAGGACCTACTCATGAATCTGTAGTGTTTTGTACAGTATGATGTGAAAATGGCTTCTGTGTGGGGAAAATCTAGTCTACTACTCTGATAAAAAGACAATCAGTCCACGAAAAAGGCAATCAAGAGGATACATGATAGAGATTCACTAAAGCACGAGCAGCACAAACAGGGTAGCCAAAGTCAGTCTGTTTGCCAGGTCTCCCAGTACAAGAGTTAGAGGGTGTCAAATGCAATTAATAGCAACCAGCTTCAAAACAAACAGAAGGAGGTGGTGCTTCATGCAACTGGTGTTAGGCTTGTAAGGCCAAAGGATAGCACTGAAAAACCCACAAGTGATTCAGAGTCCCTAATGAAAAAATCTTGAGAATCTGGGGAAGAGTTACTGAAGACTGTTACATGTGCTTGTCCTGCTCATCCTCTGTAAACATCCATTTTCAGCCACAGCTAAAGAGACTACGCTGAGCTAGGTAGGTCTTCGGTCTGACCCAGCACAATCAAGGAAATGCCTTGGTACCTAAGCCTGCATTCCTTCCGACCCACCACAACCATGCCGATCTCGTTCATACTGAACACTTCAGATTGTGGAGCCCTCCAACAGTATCGTCTGGGTGTGAAACTCCCAATTTAGTCTGAGCAATGTAAACAATTAAAAATGTTCCTCTCAGATAAGCAGAGAGATGCCAAGCAAATTATCATTTTATTAATGCTATTTATGCTGCTATTTTCTAAATTTGTTTTCTGATGAGCTTTATAAAGCCTGAATAAGAATTTAAGAAAGACAAATTATTTCATAGACAAAAATAATGTATTTGTAGCCTAATAAAATTTATTTGTTGCCTATTAGGCACAAAGTGCTATTAATGCATTATAATTTATTAATTTGCTTTTCTTTTAAGTTTAGCCTCACTTTATTAGATCCATAGTATCCCTAGAGAACCACTAGAACCTTCTGTATTTCCTCTCTCCACTGTGCTGTAAATCGTTCCTCCTATTTTAGTATCATTTTCACATTTAATTAGTGCTTTGTCCTCCAGATATTGGACCATATCTTGACCGTTAAAGGATACTACTGGCCGCTTATCCTTGACAATGCTGACTGCTACTCAAATTTACTTTCTACAGTTCAGTGGCCAGCCTGTGATACCTTTAAGAGAATTTTAGCCCAGGCTGACTTGTTTCGGCAAGTCCCTTAAGATGTTATGTGGCAGAACATCAAATGCCTTTGTGAAGTCTTGATGCTGTTCCGTACTCTACTAATCTTCTGGCTTCATTGTAAAAACAAGTGGAGGGATAAACGTTCTAATTGGTCTGCCTTAGATTACTGTAGTACATCTGTGTCATATCTGGGTCTCATTATACTCTCCACCTCCATATGAATACATTTTCCCCTTCTGCTTTAATATTTATACTATTTATCTCAATTTGGAGCCATGCCCATTAGAGAATAGTTTCCATATTTACTCTTAATTCAATTTTTAGACTTGTGACATGCTGGCACTTTATTAGTCTCCTGATGCTTCCTCAATTCTCTGTGGTTTTTTTTTTTTAGCAACTAGTTGTTCTATCAGTTCTATAAATACCCAAAGAGACACCTCAGATGCATTTGTTCAAGTGATGATATTTCGTTATGTATTTCTTAGTTACTTTTTTCCCAGCAGTTCACAATTGCACCAATGATTTCTTAACTAAGCTATTATTCAAAGCATAATCCCCTTCCAAATAAACTTCATGGCAAAAGTCCAATTAGTTTTTGTGGGAATAAGAACTGGTCTCAAAATTTATCTCAGTGTTACAAATTAATTACAATTAATTTTTTCTTGGTCAAGTCATTTTGTGCTATTGTGCCTTCAGGACTTGTAACACAGTCTCTTCATATTATCTTTAACCTCTTGGCAACTGTTTCAGTGTATCCCCATGCTGCCCCTGTTTTTCTCACGTGCACTGAACTTGGAATATAAAAGCCTGTTTTGGTAGTCCTCCAGTTTTCTATTTCCAGTGCAGTTCATATTTTGCTTTTACTTGCTTAAGTAGCCCACAGTGACCCATTCTCTCTTCAGTGTTTCCCATTTTCACTGGAACAAGACACATTTTTGCTGGCTTTTCGTTACAGTTTCTTCTAGAGTCTTTCCTACTGTCCTTGCCCTTTCCACAAAGGCTTTTCTTAAACTTTCTCAATTGATCCTGCACATTAGATTTTCCTCATAATACTACATCCTTTCATTGGATGACATCAAAATTCTTCAAAGACAGCAAAGAAGGAGGTATAGTTCAGTAATACATAAAGTTAATAAAGAAAGTCTAAGTGGCTAGTTCCTCAATGTCATCTAATGATCTAGTTTTCTTACAACTATAGAGCTTTAGGCTTTTTGGATAAGCGCAGAAGATAGTTGTTCTAGATTAATGTTACTGCCTGCCAGCTTTTGTACTTTCAAGATCTGCTATGTATGACTGAGGTGACAAGGCAAGACAGGAAAGACACCATCGTCTTATCCCCCACTGCTACCATGAACACAGCTAATTAACTGCTAAGAAAACAGAAGGAAAACTATGTTAAATGAATGAGAGGAGGAACATCCAGACATTCCCTCTCCTTGGCTCAGAGCCTGGATGTGTAGTAAGACTAGTCTTAAATTTCACTCACTTGACTTACAGTCATTTACTACAAGCTTTTATACTGTCTTACACATCTATGATCATTTAAATATGTGATCCACTATTATAATTTCACAAGTATATACATTAGAAACAGCAGTTAAGAGCTGTATTTTACATGTGTTTGCTCTGGTAGGATTGTATGCCCACTTAGCACCCACATACAGGCAGATTAGATAGAATACATGAAGAGAAAATAAAGTGACCGTTAGTTTATAGCACTGTTCTGTTAATAACATTCACAAGCATTTTAATTAAACCATGTTCCACACTGAATGATGTCCTATCACTGTTACTGTGTTCTGAATACATGGCAGCCCTGCATTATATTAATTTACTGATACTATAGCAATCCCTACAGATTCCCAGTTGCTGTACATATGCAGTGCCCCGGAGTGCTTAAAGATGGTGAAGGAATTGAGGCATTCTGTGAGCCTTGAAAATCATAGAATTGACTTCAAAATCTGTCAGTGACGGATTCATTGCTCCTGGATCCTAAACCAGGCTGCACAGGAAGACAGTTCCAAAGACCACCTTTAGCCTAAGGAGCTTATTTGCCTTAGGATCTTTCCACTGCCAGTGGGGAGCGGTAAAATCCTCAGCGGAGTGCCTCAGTTGTAGCTCACTGTAGGTGCTCTGGATTGCCCCAGAGGAAATTATTTCTCGTGATTCTACAGCAAGCTGGGGGCAAAAAGCATCCCAAGGCTAAATGTAGTCTTTGTGAATGCCCCCTGAATTATTCTTATATGTGTTTGTAACAGCTAACTCTGATAATCTGCAATATATCCTGGAATGAGAAATAAGAACAGGCAACACTCTCTCTCCTAGGCTAACACTAGCCCCTCACCTCCTTGTCCAAAGTTCAGGGGGCTTAATGTACACACGCTCACAGGGACAGTGCTGGCCGCGAAGCAGAACAAGTAGTCATTTATCCCGGCACAGCTGTTGCCTAATGACAAGGTCTGACAGTGGCTCCTGTGTGATGGAACACAGGTCTGTTTCCAGACTTGTCTGATCACTGCTTATCTGTGACCTGCTGAACTCACATCAAAAAGTCCATCATCTCTAAATTCTTTTTCTCTAGTTTCCTCTTTTTCTTCCATCCCCACTGTTAACCTGATATCTTACATGAGTTTTACAAAATTTACTAGAGTTATTTCTCTATTTTTTCCCTTTTAATACCGGAAATTTTCTTCTTCTTAATTCTCTCTGTTCTTATTTTGCTCCATTTTTAGTCTAACTTCATCTACTCCCATCTGTTTCAATGCCAGCTCCTGATGAATATATCTCCACATAAATTCAATTTAGCCACTGACAGTACTTTTTTAGGTTTGACCACATGACATCCACCTGGTCCTTTCAGGGCCAAGGAGGGGAAATGAGATAGAGAATAGCAAAAAAGCAAAAAAATTGCTTTCTGTGTTGAAGCGGTTGTGTCCTTAGCATAACTATTTACAGTAGCTGCCACTGGACAAGAAAACTGTCTTCATGGATTTTATCAGTCTCATAACATAACATATTCCTTGTCATGCTGTGGAAATACGAATCTGTGCATCTAAGTGACAGAAAAGTTTTACAGTAGCAGATCCAGCACAGCAACAAAAGTAATGGTGTAAGGTGGAGCTACACAGAGTTTTGTAGTTTAAATGCTAGTCATCTAGATTAGTCCTACTATTTTGCATGGGCAATAACTACACTCCTACAGTCTTTCATTTTTTTAGAACAGTCACTACTCTTACACATTTTTTACAGCTGTAACTCCACAAATTAATGCAGACATTGCACCAGTCTAATTATTATACATGTCTACAGGGATACAGCTAATGTCACACAAAACCCTCTTAATTTCTGTGTACCACTGCACAGCTCCTGCCAGGAATGAATTAGCCCTGGTATTAAGACAGTACTGAAACCTGCGCGTATTCTTGGAGCAGAACTAAATCTTCATTTGCAGTAAAACCTCTAGAAACTTATTACTACATGTGTGTTTATGTTCATAAAATTTATTCAAAGTTATTCAGAAAAGGCAGATATGGCACAGAGTAAACCTAAGGAGTGATGGAAAATTGAAATTCTTCAGTAACAACCAAGGACTATTCACATTTGCCTAATAGTATAATAGAAATGAGTGCCAGTGGCACTAAATTATATCCAAATTCTCCATTTTCTGCAGAGTTTGAAGCCTGAGTAACATTGCTCTGTGACCACTTTTGTATCATCTACCCTATGGTTTTGTTCTTTCTTGAGGTTGAGTAAAATATCACTATACTAGGGGGAGCAAATGAAGTATAAATCAAGCTAAGTCCAAGGGTTAATGAGATTAGCAGCAATCAGACTCATAGGCTATCTATAGCCTGACCACTAAGTTTTATGCCCTCAGGATTTCATAACAAGGCTATGACAAACACCAAAAATGCACGTGCCTGGCCTCCACCTGAATTGCAAGCAAACCTTCCTGTTTCCAGCACAGGAGCAGTGATGTCCGATAAAAACATGACAGCAAATAATTCAGGGAGAAAACACAGAAAGCTGCTCCAAGATGTTTTCAGGGCTTCTTCCAGTGCTTGACAGGGATAAGGGATGCTTACTGATAAATGAGACAGACTCATTTAACTGCAGGCCCAGTTATGAAAGCAGAGGTTGGTCCCTCCACTCCTCTCACCAAATAGTTCAAAACTATCTTCTAAATTAAAACTTGCAAAATATCATCTAAAAAAATATACAGTGAACATGATGGCTAATGTGAGGAAAACCAAGCTATCTGTGTCTGGTTTTATTTTGGTGCACAGTGCTTCAGCATTTGGAACCATGGCATCTAGAACTGATGAGAACAGTTGTTATCAGCAAGTATTATTATATAGCAGGCATTTTGGGCAAAGATGCTCACTCCCAATGTACAGCTGTTTGGTTGCAGAAGGCAAATGCCTGGGACGTGACAGGAGTGTCAATACAGAAAGAGAAGCAGGCAGTGGGATTAGACTACAGTTGGTTTGGGGTTTTCAGCACTCATTAAAATGACTGCCTGACAGCACTGTCTAAATGGAAATAGTATGCAAGCTTTATGCAAACTGTGAATTCATCTTGGAGTAAAACCTCCTTCCTGTATCTTGCCGGGAAAAACACATTATGGACAAATATGTGCAGATCGAAATATATCATGCAACCAGTTTCAGAGAGAATGTACGGTCGTATCCCTATTTTCTCATTTTGGATTTCTCCACTCTCTCTAGGGATGGTAGTCTGAACTCCTTATCCTGTCAAACTCTCGCTGACCTCAACAGAAAATTGCTCATCTCAAGACACAGCTGAGCAGAGCAGCCAGCTGCCTCCCCTTCAGCCAGTTGTTCCCAAACCGAGGTTGCAATTCTGCGTGCAGCTGCAAGGCTGGCAACTGAGAGCAGGGTCAGTTCTCCAACCTATTATGTGGTGGTTTCACAGGCTGTGGGAGCAAAAGCTTTGCTACAACACTGATCGTGGGTATCTTCTTTCATTGCTTTTAAATTGTTTTCTCCTCTTCCTCCCCTCAACTAGCCATGGAGTCTTATTACTGCTTGATCCATCTGAACCCTAAGGCAAAGTTTTCAGCACTGGGCACACTCCTGCGGAGAGAGTTTTGTATGAATTATAAAGTCAGGGCATTCAAATAGTACATCAGTTCCCTTCCCGCAGGCTGTCTTCATGAATGCTTATTCATCTTGAAATGATGGTACGCTAAGAAGTCACTTAAGCTCTTAAGCTTCCCTGATCTCATGTCACAACTTCAACAACAACCAAAAGGGAGAAGGAGAATGCTCGGAAAAGAACAAAACCAAAAACTGTAGTCAGAAACATTCTTTGTTGCTGCAACTGCTGTTAAATAAAGAGATTGCTCCGTGCACAGATAAAGCATAACTATACGTTCAGCTATATAGCTCATAACAAACTTTGACTCAGTCCAACATTTTTGTCACTGGAAAATTATTACTGTGGTGTCCTCATTTTGGGAAAGTGGACATACAGTTGGAAAGCCCCTCTGCAGGCACCCTTCAAGAGAAAGTAATGGAGGAGAAGCAAATTTCGAAGAGATATCCAGCCCTCTTTCATTGTGGGAAGACTGTTGGCTATTTCTGACAAACAGAATATCGTTCTGGCAGAGGCATATTTTAAAAATGATTTTTTCCTGTCATTGCATTTAGCAATATTGCTAGCCTTTACAAAGCACTCTTGTTTTTCAGAGATAACATTGCCACATGAACGCTAGCTGTGCACTTCCAAAATGGCTAAGCAACAAGTTTCTTACAGTCTTAAATCAGGTCTTCCAGGCCTGCTGGAAACCAGAGGGGTTTGCACAGGGGAGCAACTAAGTGCAAGTCACTTGTAATGTTCTGCCTGCTAACTACAGAGCAGACAAACACTGGCAGGCTGGGCTGGAGCTGCGGGCACAGGACGCTTGCTATGCCTCATTTCAGAAGTATAGCACTGCTTCCCTTTCTCCCATGCCCTCTGCCACACGCCAGCAAGCAAACAGGAGCATGGGAGCAGCTGACTGCTTCTGATGCCAAGGCACAGTATGCAGTGGACTGTAACAGCCTGTGCTAGCCAGCACTTCTCAAAGAAAAGGAGAAGGCGGTGTTCCTCTCAAGCCTTGTAGGAGCGTGGGGGGAAGGAAGGAGAAAGGAAGCTGCTCTCTGTACTCTTTATCCTCACATGGGAGCTAAGAAGAGAAAGCCAGATTTGGGAAAACATATGAATAAGAGACCATGGCAGGTTGTCCCCTTCCACACAACACAGCAATTGCAGGAGTGCTGTTGGAGCCACAACACTGGCTCTCAATACTGAGTTCACACGGTTTGGGAAAGTGGGCAAGGCAGAGAGAGGCACCGGAGCCCCTTTGCACTCTGTTGCTGTTACATCCCTTCCCGGGGCACAGCGCAGTGACTGGGACAGCCAAAGAAGCACACGCATGGCAGAGTAGATCCCAAAACACCTTTGCCCTTCTCCTCCCCAAAGTGCTTTCCCCTGCTCACTCTCTTCGCTTACCAGTGGTTTGTGGGGGAAAGAGAAAAAAGAACAACAAGGGGCAAACATAATTTGGCATTTCCAGAGATGACACAGCTGCAGAGATTAGTAGGTACATGCTGCTCATGTTCCCCTCCATGAGGACAGATCAGGGACACACAGAGACACTGTAACACTTAGGGGTGAGGAGACTTCAGCTTGACACGTACATCCTGGGTACCTCACACATACACCCTAGCTGAGTACCTCTTCCCCATGCCACCCTAGCTCTCGGTCTGCAGAATCCCCGAGCAACAGAGGGCTGCTGGAGAGAATGGACTCCGCACATTCCATCATTCAGAGGCAGTCTATCAGTTATTTGATGACCTGTCCAGGTCAAATTTGATTCTATTTTCAGAGCTGTGTAATGACTGTTGATGACGTGCCCATGAATGGCAGCAAGAATTGATGAGTACTGTAAACAACTGGTTTCCAAATGTACAGCCACGTGTTTCCTTTCTGCTTCAGGCAAATGATAAAGATCCATTGATGGTGTTTAATATGGTAAATGATTTTGAAGATTACAGTCTTCTCTTACATAATCTCCTTATGTAAGGACTGAAAGAAAAGATGTGAAGAACAGACTTTGAACGGCAAAACAGCAGGGGGTCTGGAGCTCAACACAGGTATTGCCATCTTGAAAGTCTTTTCTGAATACTCAAAGGTAATAAAAAGCCAACAGAAATAAAATTCATCCTCTATTAAACATACGCGATTTAAATAGGAGTTGTACCTCACCACCGAATCCTGTGTGATAGTCCCCTACTCGGTAGTTAGCTAATCAGATGTTCAGTGAATGAAATGGGAGGTAACTAAGCAAGAAAGTTCTAAGTAAAAACAAACCAAAGCTGAACAAAAAGCTCCAAACCCTGGAGCCTAGAGACATGGGTTGTTCCTAGGGTAGGTTCAGGTTGAAGAAAACCATGTTGTTGTTCCTAACCAGCTACCTCATGGTGACACACGATGTCTGACACTTTTTGCATGCTGATTTATGAAACCATGCTGTGCTACTCTGTTCACAGTCTCCCCACGTGCTGCATCAGCAGCTGCTGCTGTAAGCGTGTTGCTTGTTGCTCCTAAGGAAGAGTGCATTCATTCATTATTGCTCTTTCCTCATAACTCATGCTTGGAGTAGAGAAAGACAGAGGGAATGACAAAATGTTTAAAATCTTGCTGGCAGAGAGGAGAATGTAAAACAAAAGATAAAGGAAAAGAAGCAAGAATAGAAGAATGGATGGAAAATGCAGAGAGGCTCTTTTCATTCATATATATTACTGTCTGGTCTGTTCCTTTCTTTATCTTCTTTTGCTGTATCACGTGTCATACTGCAAGCTTTAAGAATATTGTGCTCAAATAAAACGACAAAAAGCCAATGCATACAAGACCTGAACATACCAGAGAGATTAACAGTGTTCATGGGTGGAGGCTGTTTGCAGTAATGTGAGAATACCTCAACAAGTTTCATACCTACAGAAAAAACATCAAAATCAGGTCTGTCCTGTCTTTACTTCTGAGCCTGAGGTATATATAAAAGGCTCACAGATTTACAAAACTCAGGAAGTGATGGAGGTTTTTCACTGCTTTTAGATGAGATTTCAATCGATTCTGAAGAGAGCTGCAGAAACACTGGAAAAAAATGCACCAACATTTGCTCAAACTTTTTTTATGAATTCAGTTCAGCTGTGTTCAGTTCCTTCTATGTTTGTCCTTCATATACATTCTAATGAATGAATTTGCTGGTGATGAGACTCACAGAAACTGAAATCATTATGCAAATTATTCAGTGAAGGATTTGGAATAATGCATTGGTAAAGACTGGATTCTTAAAGATAGAAGCAACTAAGGAAATTTCTCCTCTGCCCTGTCTCTATACTAGTGATGAACAAAAGGGGTCATATCTGTGTTGTTTTTTTTCTATTCAAAAGCTGTAATTCTGAAATTAGTTAACATTAAAATGTTTTTCATGCTGGACTTCATCAGCCTCTCAAATGGAAAACACAGTCTAAACATGGATATTTTATCAAAAACTTGTTGGTGTTTTGTGTGTGGTGGTTTTTTTTGTGTTTGTTTTTTTTTCCTTAAAATACAAAACATTGGTTGACACTCATTTCCTGGCAGGAAGATCAAGACCAAATGCAAGGAAAAAAAAAAGGTTAAAGCTCCTAACATTGGCTTCATTTACAATGAAATATCACAGGCAGAACAAATCCAAACACAGTACTTGCACCTGTCTTTTCATAAGCCCTGCAGAATAGCTCTGAAATATAGAAAGTCCAAAAAGAGGGAAAGTAAGCAGAACAGCCTCCCCCTCCCCCCAAAAAAAACCCAACCAAAAAAACCAAACCACTACCCCAGAACTAGGGGAAGATATACCGCGTGTTCTTGTTTCATAGGGGAAAAACAGTAATGACGTATTAATCATCTGACTAGATTCAGTCAGTTAAGAAAATGAGATTTTCACAGGTTTATTGCTAAGTTGCTACCTGCAAGTAGACACGTTACTACAGTGGCTGATGGCATTACCCCTACTGAGCTCTCTGGCTCTGTTGCTCAGTGCTATTGTGGCATGCACCAGCCCCATGAGCCTCCTGCTTTGCTGTCCCATGCCCAGCAAGTTACTCTGTCTCTCGCTGGTGCTGTATATGCAGCCCAGTTCATCATATTTTAGACAGACTCCTTGAGACAGTTCTGGAGAGCTGGTAACGCACAGAGTGCAGATACGTACTTGACTGAAATTTCTGAAACAAGTGTTCTTTGTGAGGCAGACATCAATAGCAAAAAAAAAATAATTAAAAATCAACGTTTTTAAAGCATTTTGCTACCATCACACTGAGAAACACAGAGACGGGGAATATCAAGAAGCTAACTTTCTGCTCAAAGATATCTTCTCTATTAACAATTTTCTTTAAACTATCTCTGCAGTTTTTAGAATATTCTTACAGTGCTCCTCCTCCTTCCACTTGCTGCATTGTTTTCCATCACAAGCAGCAAGTTGGCTGTCTGGATCTCTTCATTCACTGTGACATTAGGTACTTAAGCCTAAGGCGCCAATGTCTTTCGAAAGGTTGCACAGGGTGGCAACGCTTTGGTTCCAAAGATTAAATGCATCCAGGCACTGAACTATGAATTTCAATTATTTCTTGACCTATGCTGACAATTTGCCCTTTTTTTTTTTTCTACTCCTCCTAGGAGGGAGACATTCAGTTATCCAAATATTTATTTTGGATGAAAATATAGCTTAGTTGCAAAAATAACTGAACGTATATGAACAGCAAACCTTGTTTATAACTTCTCTGTTTCATATGTGATTGATTGCCTCCAGTAAGGATACTTAAATGTAGCTGAGCTATTTGTGTTGGAGGCAGTGGCGGCAAAGCAGGATCATTTGGCAGTCACCAGATACCTGAGCTTTCTTAATGCTCCTCTGCAGGTGCCCCAGCAGATATTATTATTTTAAAAGTTACTAATGCTGCTTATTAGAACTCTGAAGTAACAGTTTTTCTCTGTTTCTGCAAACTTTTTGCTTTTCCTTCTTCACTGAAGTCCTAGTTTTCACTCTCCCCAGCAACTCTTTTTGCCGAGTTGCCTTTTTAATTCATTCACCTAATAACACTGTATACACAGTACAAAATATTAATGTATTTATATATAACACCTATCTATTTAGCAAGTAAGGAATAGAGGGTAAGAAAAAGCGTAAGGATAAAATATCTCTTATGAAGCCCCTAAGACAGAGATTATGTTGTTTATTCCCAGAGTGATAGCAGGAAGGAAGTTCACTGGCTTGGACACAGGGGCTGAAACAGAAGGATCCAGCCCAATTAGCCTCAGTGGAACAGCACAGAAGGATTTTCACAGGAAGACATTCTAAAATGACACCTGGAACTTGACGGCCCTGTATTTCAATGTTGATCAGAATAATTAGTTTATACTTGTTATGACACTATCTCAAGTAATTTAAACATAATATCCCCTGAAACTACAAACAAATAATTTGTCCATGATCTGGAGGAATGCTTTATGTGCAGCAAATCCTGAATAAAGGAATGAAGTTACCAGAGAGCCTGAGCAGCAAAAGCCCTGCTGCTTTAAGAGATGTACATGTGGATGTCTATTTCTAGACTTAGATCCTAAACTATCAAATGTTTCCCTAAAATAACATTACACCATAACACAGACTAGGTCAGAAGGGAATAATAGCAAACACCATCACAATGCAGAGACCCTTTCTACTTAAGAGTAAATAGTTACACGCAGCCGCGAGTACGAAACTAGAACTGCTGCAAGGTTTAATTATGGCCTACTCATGTTTCATCTTTCCAATAAATGTCCTACTAGGAATAACAAAATATTTGATAGTAATGGATTATAACATCAGGAGTTTTGAAAGCATTCAGACAGTGACACTGCGGAAGAATCCCTCTTGACTTAGCACACAAACTCCAAGAAGTGGTGCTGCTGGTATTTTGGAAATATGTTGTCATGTCATTTAAATATCTTTTGATATTCTGTATTTCTATTTCAAAACATTGAAGTGGCCATTGAGTTCTGAAAGGATGTACATCAAAAGTTGAAGGTTTTTTCCCCTCATATTTTTACTATCACCACCACAGTATGATCTTTATATACCTCTTGTTCATCACAAGTCTACAGAATATAAAATTCCCCCTGCTAATCAAAATAAAGCTTCATGGACAGAGAAAAATGATTACACAACCATAGAAATGACATGCACCAAATTAAGTTGATTTTTGTAAACATGAGAAACATAACTCCATTAGAAAATTGTGTAAACTTACTTAAAAATATAAAGGGACACAAATGCAAGTCTTGAATATGCCTTGCAGCATATTTCGGAGGTCAGCAGGCAGAGACTATCCTAGATTAATCATAGAATCATAGAATGGTTTAGGTTGGAAGGGACAACAAGGATCATCTAGTTCCAACCCCCCTGCCATGGGCAGGGACACCCTACACTAGACCAGGTTGCCCAAAGCCCCATCCAACCTGGCCTTGAACACTGCCAGGGATGGGACATCCATAGCTTCTCTGGGCACCCTGTTCCAGTGCCTCACCACCCTCACAGTAAAGAATTTCTTCCTAATGTCCAATCTAAATCCCCCCTCTTTTAGGTTAAATCCATTACCCCTTGTCCTGTCACTGTACTCCCTAAGAGTACACCAGCTTTCCTGTAGGTCTCAAATACTTCTAGAGATGAGAAGCTATCAGAACTGATTATCACCTCCACTTCTATACTCAAGGGGGGAATGCAGCTCCCATGCTTTGGCTTGTTAGTGAACATACCGTCATGGGTTGGAGGAGCACAGTTTATGGAGGGCAAAACCCATGTGTGCAGGTTAGATACAAATGCTGATTGTGGAAGTCACCTTATCTTGTTACAGAGAGGCACCATACCATGGGGAGTCTTCTGTTGTTACATATTTCTATACTGACCTAAATGATGTGTCCTCTAACAGTCACTGCAGAAACCCATTCCTTGGGCTGGATGAGGGGTTGGACCTTGTAACTGCATGAAGGCTTCTGCTCCCTACAGCTGTAAGAATAGTTGTCTGCCATATGTACTATATACAAGTGCTCGGTTTAATTTCCTCCCTCTCTGTACTACTCCTTGGTTCTCTTTCACAATATTCCCATAGACCACACCAGGGTATTTTCTGGTATTGGGAAAGTCTTAACTTTGCTGGGTTTGGGCTGGTTTGACAGGCTCCTGTGAATCCATCTTCATCTTCTATTTTCTGACAAAAATCTGCTAATATGTGAGGTAGAAAAAAACCACTAGTGTTTGAGCATTAATTGGATGAAAATGGCAATTTGTGGATTTGAGGAATAGCAAAGGTGCCACTAGAGTGTGTAAGTGGGCAGCTGGCACAGTGTCTTTTGTCAACATTTGCGTCAACGTGGGAGTACAGCAATATGGTAGCTGTTAACATTGTACTCAATAAATATCTCATCATATGTGGAGACATGACTAGCCTTTTGGAAGAAGCAGCTAAGTATTCTGTGCATCTGTGGCAGGATTTTATATGTAATCTCTGCAAATGTCAGCAGGCCTTCGTGGGTGCTTAAATACTGTACACATAAAATTGCTTTCTTGAAATCTAGTATATAGGGAAACAGTGAAATAATAGTGAAATAATTCACACATTGAATTATCCAAAGAAAAATGATGTAATGCTCAACATGGTACTTTTCCTCAGCTGACTTAAGCCTTAAGGAAAAGCACACAGGCCTGCTGTTGTTGAGTGCTTGTGACAATTTTTGTTACTATGAGACTTGGTTTCTATGTGCTATATATACATGCACCCATAAAAGCAAAGCACTTAAGTTATTTCCAACAATTTTTTTTTGTTGCTGTTAGAAATAGGAAGAATCTTAAAATTATTGTTTTAGGACTATGGAAATTGTTTCTGTTTCACATTAATTTGATACATTTCACAACTATTGGAGTTAAACAACAAAGACAATATTGTAGATAAAAACAGCACTATACCTCAGTGGGTTATGCTTCCTGCCATGAGACTTCTTCTCGTGGACCCCTTACATCCCTTACAGAAAGATTCACTACATTCTTCTACTAGGAAATAAATTATCAGGTGTTAGGTTTCCGTCTTCTAGTCACGTTCTGTTTTCATTTTGCCATGACATTTCTCTCTGTGAGGAGTGTGCTTACCCTTCTTGCTTCACCTTCTTCAAAGGGCCTTCTTTCTGTGCCCCGCCCCACCACTGCTACTCTTCTGAGCGTCATCCCTACACAGCCACTAATTTTGAATAATTCTAAGCCCAATGCTCTGTACTTTATGCTATATACATTCCCTTAGAAGAAAGTTTTCTAAATAAAAATTTGTCAGGACATCGACCAACTGAAATATCATCAATTTGAACAGCCAAAACCACTGAAATTTTCAAGAAATTTTGTCTCTGAAGCTTTAAAAAGGTTGTTTTACGGATGCAAATAGCAACAAACAGAACTGGAGCAAACTCAAAATACATACTGTAACACTTGCCGTGATATTTTAGTCCATTCCATTGAGAAAGAACACACTAGATTTGGTAAGGTGATATGAAATTGTTACTTATTTTCAGGACCTAAGAAAATACCCTAAGTTAATAAATTCCTCATTCTTTCTACATTGTCCACTATTATCCTGCTGCTAGCATGCACATGAACCACAGAGCAAGCATGCTTTTTAACACCGAGAAATTCTAAAACAAATGCAACAAAATGTCCTATTAAGCCTCTGGTAAAGCAATCTGGCTGCTCAGGTAAAGAAAATTTTCCATTCAGTAGTAATAGTGCTTATCCAATCTCCACACGAGCTTCCAAAATGAAGATTCTACCCACAGAACATCACCCATGTTTTTATTTTTACATTCACAACACTGTCTTTTAAGAAAGAATTTCAGAATGTTAAGGCAGTGAAGGAAAAAATGACAGTACTGACAGCGCTATTTTAAGCTAAAATGACTTATTAAAGTGCCTTGGCTACTATGATGGACAAAAATGCTCTTATATGCATAGGAAAATAAGTTTTATAGTTTCGCATGCAAATGTAAGAAGGGCCATTTACACTTTCTTACTGAAAAGTTAATGACTTGCACGTTCCCTAATAAAATACTTTCAATAAGCCTCATTAATGTAGCTATTTACATTCACAGTTATTTTCATATGCATAAAAAAGGAAGATGTTTTCTCCATCCTATCCCTTAAACCTAAAAGCTTGACATTTCTGTCTACAGAGAAATATTGGACTGCAGCATTCCCCCACACCAAAAACCAAAACACAAAATTGACCTTCTGAATGAAAATGAAGATCCTAAAATGTTTCTCTAGAAAGTGAGATATCAGCAGACTGATTTTAGCAGCAGGCAGCCAAGAAAGACCATGGCAGAGGTGGGTATCATTTTTTACAGCCTGAGAGGAGCAAAGAGCTCATGGGGACAGGCCCCGGGCAGGATGGAGAAGTGGACAGCACGACCACCCAGCAAAGTCACCACTTCTCTTCCAGCTGGACACTAAGGCTGTATTTTAAGCTGCCTCATTTGTATTTACCAAAGAGGTGAAATAAGAGCCCTATGCAGCCATCACCAGCGTGGCTGGACAGCAAAGAAGTTGAGGGATGAAACTACTACTTGTTCTGTCCCAGGGTGTTTCCAGTGTCCCAAGGACACGGCAGAGCCCCATCAGCCTGAAAGCATACACTCACACCTTGCTCAGTGGTGGCCGAGATGCATCCCTATATCTGCCGTTCCCAGCTCTGATTTCTTTTTTTGAGCAGATGCTACCCAGTGAGTTAAGTCTGGCTTGTAGCCACTCCATGGAGAGAGATCCTATCCTGTATATGGTGCATCTGATAACTATAGGATAAGGCTTAAACCATAGCTGTACTGGCCAGTTGTCTCCAGCATGCCTTCCACGTACCAAACAACTCTTAGGAGAAATGCCAGTGGGCAATACTGTAAAATAACATTTTGTATAGAAATTACTCTGCCATGACATACACAGTGTTATTTTGGACAAGTTTTCTTAATCAAGCAGTAAACAATCTTGTATCAAATCAAGGACAGCTGGAACTTAATATCCTACTTAACTCGCTTTCCAAGAAGAATTTAAATGAAAAAAAAATAAAAAAATCAGTAAATCCAAGCATGCTGACCCATGTGAGATTCACGAAAATGGAAGGTTATATGCATGAATTTGACAGAGTGAGAAGTGTTGAGAAATTTATAAAGCCAAGTACTATTCACTCTTCATTTTGCAGTGAACCACCACTCCAGTGAGTTTTACAATCCTAAAGGAACTTGAAGCAAAAAAACACTTCAGCTGCACAGTAAATGCACCTATTTGTCAAACTAGGTGCCAAAATAAAGTCTGACATCCCACGCAGTAGAATAGATCACTCTGCACATACATAAATAAATAAAACTCCACTCAGAAAACAAGCAACAAACAAAGAAGAAAACCTTTATCCTTGAGCATCTGGGATCCAAAGGCATTCAAGTCCAAGAGAAAAATCATATTTGAGCTTTGCACCATGCTAAAGAGCAGGTCCAGTCATCCCTTCAGAAAAGGACACAATCCCTTACATCTTATTCCTGAATTATGTACTCCTCCAAAAATATATAAATAAAAAAAAATAATTTATTTCATGGAAGCAGTCAGAACCGTTTGAACAGATGGGAAACAATGGACTGAGATGCAGTGAATCCCTTACTTGCTGATTTCAGGAAGGGAAACTTTTGGTTTTAAAAGTTGCTTTTTTAGACATTTTTCAGCTTGATGGCTTAGAAGAAGATCAGCAATGTAGAAGAAAATACAATTTTATGATGTTAAACTCTGGAGACATGTGGGAACCAGACGAAAATGCTTAATGTCAGCAGAGTAAAAATTGAAAGAAACATGCTCATTATATTTGCCTGTATAACATGGATATTCCCACTCAAATCCCACAGTCATTGCAGACTCAGAACTGCATCAAGCCATTAATTCTACAATAAATTCTCCTTCTGTTCCCCACAGCATCACTATTCCCTACTTTCCACATATCAGAACTTCTCACTGAATCTCATTTTCCCTGCAGGCAGTGGGTCGCGTTCTTCCAAGCCCCTCTGTCCTGCTTTCATCACCTTCCTCTCCTAGTTGCTCAGCTTTTTTCTAGTTGCCCTTCCTCCCTCTTTCCACTCTCCCTCTGCCCCAGGACTGCTGTACCTCATGCACAGGGTGACCGCCTGGGATCCTTGCTTGAGGAACCGCCCTCACTCACTGGAGATGGCAACTTCTCTGTTGCAGAGGGCTCCGCATTGCTCTCCTGGTGCTCCTCCCCCAGCTCCCACCAGTCCCCTCATTTGGGAACAGAGAAAAGAGGTTTTTGTTCAAAGTTGTGTTGAGGCCTCATGAGGGGAACAGTCCTGCCCACTTTGGCCACTAGCCAAACACCAAAGACACCATAAGTGAAAAGTCAATAAGGGACCTGTGATGCTGCTAGTCCTATCTCAAAGTCACACAGGTGTGAGCTCTGAAGGCAGCCTGTCTCCCAAAATCCCTTTGCAGTCAGTGCTCCTGGTGACCTCTCTCTCAGTACATATACTCTCCTGGTACCAGAACTGGGGAGGGTGAGCAGGGGAGAGGAGGAGGTGGCTGAGCAACCAGTCTTCCCCTGCCACCACTGTCATCGTATTTGCATTGCGGGGAGATGATCTGGATGCCTTTGTGGGGCCCTTTGGCAGGAGCCCAGCAGCTTTTCTGTGCCACTGCTCACATTGTACTGCAGGAGTATAAACACGGGCTTGTCCACAGTACTCTCAGCAGCTCTGGAGGAAATCCATGACCACCCAGTGTCAAATAGGCCAGAGAAGCTGGGCTACTTTCTGTACACCAGCTACTGTCCATACCCTAATTCCCTGTCTCTTGTAAGAATACAGAAGTTTGTCGGTATCAGAGAAATAGGACAAGGGAATATGATGGGACTGCAATAAATATTCTCACTTAGAGTTTAAAGCTACAAAATTGTCTTTAATGATCCATTATTTCTAAAGACACAGACTGGACAGTTTAACATTTCTCAGGACCATGTCAAGGTGCCACAGAGATAAATAAATAAGGCAGAAAACACATAATGTTTGAGAAAAAAAAAAAAAAAAGAGTTACTAGTTTGAGGAGAAAAATTATTTTAAAACCAGAAAAGACCATCTCAACCAATCCCCTCTCTACCCTACAAATATTCAAAAGCATAAAAGATGTTATCAACACTCTACTCCCTTCTGTCTAATCTCTCTTTGACAGGGAGGATAATCCTGGAAAGCATAAAGACAAGATCTTTCATCTACCTAGAAGTCTTAATACCCAGCTGCTAGGCACTATATATGAGCTACCAGAGCATTACGCTGACTCTGCACAGATTTGAGTGACCACACAGATTTCAGTGCCTGAGAACACAAAAAATAGATCAGGAAAAAAAACAATCAGCAAGCGTGGCAGTCTCCAAGCTTTGAGATCTCTAGACTGGAAAAGATTCCGCTGTACTTCCTGAACATAATGCACAGACTTGAAACCCTCTGGCCTTCCTTGTTGAGCATTCTGCCTCCTACTGCTGTAACACAGGTACTGGTCTAGTCTTCTGCAAATACTAGATTTCAAACTTCCCTTGAGTCCCAGCACCTACAGACCAAGAGTTGATGTTGCTCCAACATACTTTGGGGAAATTCCAACGACTTTGACATATGTTAGTGTATGTGTTATAGCCTCAGATTATGTTTTTGTTTTCTTTTGTTTTTAATTTCCTTTGGTATCACCTAGGGAGAGTTGCTTTGCCTACAAGGAAAGCCCTTCCTGAGTGTAGAACCTGAAAGCATACGTGTGCAAGCAGGACCTCCACCTGTTCTCCTTTGCCCATCCCACAGTGGAGCAGGCAGAGGGATGAAGCACACACATGCTAATGTCGTGTAAGATAGTGCTTTGTTTGCCTGTAAAACAGAACATGGCGTTTCATGAATAACCCCTTTTCTGCAAAGACAAAAGGCAAGATTCTCCTGCCGATGTCCCCATTGCTGCAGTGATCAGCTGATCAAACTCTTTGGAAGCTGATGTAAATTATCTCTATTCCACGGTCTTCACTGAAGCTAGACAAATTTATACCCACTGATGAATAAATCGTTACATAGTATTGCAGTAGCGTACTACTACACAAAGGAATACAATTACAAAATTGCAATGCAAATATGGATGTGAAGAGAAAAAGAATCTTTCTCTTTCCTAAAAGCTGTTACTCCATCAGATTTCTACAGGACCATAAAAGTGCAGGCTAAAGACTTTATTCTCTCTACCTTTCCTCTGAAATTAACATTGTTTTAAACAAATCAAATCTTTATAATTTTTTTTCCTATCCCAAATTGGTTACTATTTCCTGCTCTGCATTTAATTTTTAATAAGAAATTAAATATGTACTCTGATTAAAAAATCAATTTCCTTTTGAATTACCCAAATGTTAAAACCACACTTCTCTGGCAAAGAGATGGCGCTCTGAAGAACAGAGACATCTACAGAAATCTTTTTGATAATGGTGTCCTTCTTTCAAATCCAAACATTTCCTTGATGTAGAATACAAATTGAGCTCTAGTGTATAAGTCAGCTAGGATTTCAAAGTTGGCCTTTATACTTTGCCATTAATTAATTCCGTCCAAGAAATTCAAACAAAGATACAAACAAAAAAGTTCTCTAAATACGTTACATAAGGCATTCAGAATATTCTGATTCATTCCCCTCCAGGAACACAGCAGAGTCAAAGAATAGTGTACACAGCATGTTTAGACTGTATAAAAAGCACTAGAAGCTGTAAGAATAGTTTTAAACCCATTTATTTAAAGCTCTCCATTATAAGAGCTACTGTAGGGTATTTGCTAATCAATCTACACTTCTGAGTTCTAAACAATTGCAGGCTTAATGAAGTGTACTTTTCTTCACTTTCAGATGCAGGAACAAAGAGTTTTCTATTAAAAGGGAGGAAATGAAAGCAGAAGGCAGAAGACCTCTTCCAAAAATTACTGGAGTTTCTGAGCAATTTAAATATTGAATAGGAAGTCAGAAACTCTCATTTGGGATCTCTTTTTAGGAGGAAAAAGATCTGAGAAAGAGACTTTTTTTCCTGATACATCCTCGTATATGATGAGAAAAGTATCCCAAAATCTGGCAGGGAAAACTCATACAACTCAGCCCCAAATTTTTTTTAATCTCATTTTGTTGCAACTATCACAACATAACTAAAACAGAAGTTGAGAATTGGGGTCAGTGGTCAGTCAGTATAGAGAGATCTAGTCAAGCCGAGTAATCGAAAATGGTTTTTGCTGGGGAGTAAGCAACACAACATGGAGTAAGAACATAGCAGATATGTCTATTCAGCCTGAAAGTAAACTAAGAGCTTGCTTTTTCTCCAGATTTACTTGGTCCAACATGCATAGAAACACAGGACAAACTTACCCCTAACATCTTTGGTGTGAAAATTAGTAGTATTCACTATTTGCTCACCGAAAATACAGATCTAGTAGACAGGGGAAGAGGCAGAGTCACAAGTGCCATGTCAGACCAAAACCCAAAGTGAAAAGTACACTTTGTTGTGTTCGCCCCTACCTCAGGTGCCATCTCCCTCCCTGTTCCTCCTGTGGCATTGTGACAATCTTTTATAAGAGGCCACAGAGCAAAGTTGATACCGCACTGTGCTAAAAGCACCATTAACTTTCATGAGATTTCCTGAGCCATTATCTCCTACTTTTAGCTCTTTTTCTTTGGAGCCCAACTCACAGAGAACTAATTTCTGGCAGCCCCTTGTCTGTGTCAGGATCTTATATGATTGTCATTTTTGTGTAGCCCACCTGATTATTTTCTTGTAATTTTATTTACTGTGCATTAAGACCTTGGAAAGTCCTACACCAAACTGTAGAATTAATTTGACTTAATTTCTAACACTTCATTGCAAACATGCAGCACAAGAAAGGAGATATTTGACATTTTCTTGGCTTTTTATTTAGAGGTAGACCTACAAATTAGGATATATAAATACAAATCTTACTAAGGTTTTAGGTTAGAATGACTTGTGGCATTTCCTGCAATTATTTCAGAAGACGCAATTCCCATAAGGGGAACAGAGTTTAACTCCAGTGCCTATATGGGTAGAAAGGTACATATATCTTTCTACTTTTCTTCTATCATGTTTATGATAACTAAGACTTACAAATCACTGTATTTCCATCATGCAAATTCTGAGGGTTTTGTTGGGTTTGGGTTTTGTTGTTGGGCTTTTAGGTTGTTTTTTGTTTTTAACCATACATTCTGGTTAGTGCAATCTGTTTAAATATTCATTGATGCCCTTTAAGCATTGCACCACCAGCACTGAAAGGCATAGAAAAAGTTTCACTTATGTATTGTAGGAATCAGGTACTGGGAACAATCTAAACCCAAACCAAGAAAAGATCAATGATTTCCCTCTGTCCTCCCTGTAATAAATTCTAAATGCCCTGATTCATCTTTCCTGATTCAGCCTTTCTATTTCACCTGAAAACTGAAGCTGCAACTGAAGCCATACTGTGACACATACCTGAATGTATTGTGCCCTTCACTTAAACATACCAAGGCCAAAGGAAGCTGATAGCTCATAGCTTATTTATCTACCTGAATAGCTTTGTGGTCTCTCATTCAAGAATTTGGATCTTCTCCGAGGCATGTGGTTTAGAAATGAATCTGGTGCAATACAAATCCTTTTGTTATATAATTGCAAAACTTCATCTCATCTTTAATATAAATACAAAAACTCTCTACTACTTCTGCCTCTCACACTCAGTCTGAATATCACTGTCATGTTATATGTTTGCAATGGGTTAATCTGCCTACACTTTGCACTTGATAAAGACAAGAAATTGTTGCTTAATGTTGTCTGGAAATTTGGTACAGTGTCTCTATTTGTCACCTGGAAAAAGATAAATGACTTTAGGAAATATAATTAATAACCACAAGGATTTTGTGAAGGATAAACAAAACCACCTGTGAGTAGCAATGAAATATCAATTTTAATGGGACATAATCAAGTAGAATTTGTACCCCAAGTCAGAAGCTAGCTAAAGCAGCTAGTCAGAAGCTAGCTCTCGGTGCCCAGTGACAGGACAAGGGGCAATGGGCACAAACTGGAACACAGGAAGTTCCATTGCAATATGAGGAAAAACCTTTCTACACTGAAGGTGATGGAGCACTAAAACAGGTTGCCCAGAGAATTTGTGGAGTCTCCTTCTCTGGAGATAGTCAAAACCCTCCTGGATGCAATCCTGTGCTACGTGCTCTGAGTGATCCTGCTCTAGCAACAGGGTTGGACTACATGATCTCTACAGGTCTATTCCAACCTCTACCAATCTGTGAATCTGTGTAAAAAGTATTCCTGAAACCACAGTAGCTTTTGATATTAACGTGGGTTTCAGAAGAAAGAGGAAATTCAGTTTTCTTAATGTGCTGGTTTTGGCTGGGATAGAGTTAATTTTCTTCACAATAGCTAGTATGGGGACGTATTTTGGAACTATATTAAAAACTGTTGATAATTCAGGGATGTTCCATACCATATGGCATCATGCTCAGCATATAAAGCTGGGGGAAGGAGGAGAAAGGGAGGGGAGTTCAGAGCGATGGCGTTTGCCTTCCCAAGTACCCGTTACATATGACGGAGCCCCGTTGTCCTGGGGATGGCTGAACACCTGCCTGCCCGTGGGCAGCAGTGAATGAATTCCTTGTTTTGCTTTGTTTGTGCGCAGCTTTTGCTTTCCCTATTAAACTGTCTGTATCTCAGCCCATGAATTTTCTCACTTCTACTCTTCTGATTCTCTCCCACATCCTGCTGGGGGGTAGTGAGCAAGCAGCTGGGTGATGCTTGGCTGCTGGCTGGGGTTAAACTACTATATTTAAGGAAACAAAGCCCATCTGATCCCACATAGCTTTGTAATGTATAGCCAGATATTCAGGCATGAAAAGCAGGCTGCCATTTGTCCATGAAAAGCAGTATCATGCAACAAAAATCTGTATTTTTATTGTGACTACAATTTATAGACTACATAGTCTGGTATGGTGACAGATGAATACTTCCACAGCATAGTGTGGGATGATTGCTGATTATGCTAAGGGCTCTGTAAAGAAGGTTTCCATGACAGAATTCTGTGTATCATTGGTATTTTGGAAACAACATTCAGTTTTGATCTCTGACTTCTACAGATTTTGCTGTTCCCACGAAACATTACATTCGAGCAGGGCTAGCATGCATATTTTACATACAGCAGGTATATCTGGAAGTGATATTCCTCTGATAAACTGTAGAACTATGTGATAAACCACAGATCTATTTGATAAATGCATCTATTAAATACCTTTAATTACCCTTTCTGCTCTCTGGCCAGTAACCATTCTGTCTTGGGACTTATTCTGAAGTTTTATACTGTCGAACAGGTTCAGACAGCTGGCATTTCCAGTCTGCTGTCTACATTAAAATATAGACCTTTTCTTGAAAACTAACTCTGCCTCAAAGCCCAAGAGAAGCTTGTTTCAAGCCTGGGCCAAAAAAAACCCAAAACAACCCACAACCCAAAACAGATTTTCTGTACATTAGAATGTGATGGCTTTAAAAGCACAGCATCTTGCTCCACAGAGCTGAGGATGCGTTTAGCACTGAACGAGAAGGGAGAGTTGAGACAGGAAGGGCCTTAAAAATGCTTCACATTCAGATGTTCAAAAAAGTTATTTCTAGTAAGTTTTAATCTGTTTTGCAGCTCATTCTTCCACGTTTGGACAGGGATTTTCCAAGGGGTCTGAAAGAGCTAGCTGCCCAGTTCCTATTGAATTTCAGCAGCATTCCACCTCTTCACTCTAACATGCTGCTCTGAAAGCTATTAGACATGAAACATAGCCTCTGTTCATGAGTTTAAACTAACAATGAGTATCTGCGATTTTTCAAGAACAAGGCCAAAATACAGATTTTTATCTGCAGCAGACGGAGAGGTCCTGTGTAACTTTCTGCTCGTTTGAAACCAGGGGCTTTTCTAAATCCACCTATGACTTTGATAAAGCAAACTATACTATCACATTATGCATATCTGTCTGTAAGCATGTATGTACAATTTACATACAATAAAATATCTAACTAGTTGCAATCTCCTTAAGGAGCTTTTCTCTTAATCCATTTGAATTTCAAGGCATAGCAAAAATTGCAGGAGGATTTTAATTGTATACAAGATTTGAGCTTTGATAAGTGATCTGTATGGATGCTTAATCTTTTGTGGGCAGCCAATACTTCTTAATCAGTGTAAAAAAGAACTCAATAATAAACACAAAGAATGGCCGATATTAAAAAAGCATAGATTTTCTAGTACGTTTGGAAGTATGGCACACAAAATTCCCCCGATAAGGGAAGGAGGTTGTACTGTTTCTGAAGTGCAACTTTTATTAATTGATTTACCCACAGTTCTTAGAGAATTGTGAGAAAAATCTGAAGATGTGGTGAATGAACAGTACAGCATTCCTGAGCTACTCTCAGGGACAGGGAAGAGACCTACCCACAGAATCCATTCCTAAAGTAAATCCCAAAGTGTTTTTCTGTATAAAAGACAGTTAGGAGCATTAGCCACTGAGGTCCCATTTGCATGTATGCTCCTCCAGTTCAAGCTCCAAATAACCCAATAAAATATACCAATGTATGCTTCCATCCTTACAAATGCTTATCAGTAGTCCTGCATGGTGTCAGGAAAGCACTTTTTCTGGGGTATGGCATGGGCATGAGCCTTTTGCTCCTGTTTTGAAGAAGGTACAGATTTAACTTGCGAAAAGCTTGTGTGTGAAGTATGACCTAATATGCTTTAATAACATGTAACATGAAATTGGAGCTTCCACTGGAGCAAGTTGCACTGGTAGCAGCACAGATAATCCAAAGCAGCACTTTGAGCTGAGCTATGGTGCTGCCTAATGATTAACACAGTAAGAATTTATCTGACTGTCCAGGGCTAAGAGAGAGCCTAAGGCACTTGGCACAGCCCTAGCGGTGAGGGTACTAGATGTGATAGTAATTTGTCAGTTTCTCTAAATGTACAGCAAGGGAAGGAGTGAGATAAAGTCCTGAGGAAAAACACACCAGTGAAGTAGAGAGAGGTTAGGTTTATTCTAGCAACATTATCCAATGCTAGAGGAAATCAAAAGTCTTCTTCAAGGCCAGGTAATATGCTTAAGAGAGATGCTTGGTTCTGGTAGCTTATTTATTCCAAAGGAAAAGGTGAGGGGTATTCTGAACTTGCAGCCAGATCTTATTTGCTAGTCACCCACAAGTCTTATTTTACAAACTCGTTCCATGATCTTTGCATAGGTCTTAAAAAAAATCTGGAGAAGTTTGGTCTGGGGGAAGAGGATGGTCTTCCATTTTTGAGGAATGCTGGTTTTCACAAGAACAGGCAATAGTAAAATATTTAATGGGATGCCCCTGGAATCTATGTTATGGTCCTGCACGTAGTGCTACGCGTTACTACCTCAGCATATTTATAAAGTGCAGAGCAGCACTCATTTCCATACCTAAGGTTTTTTACTTTACAGGAAAGAGCAAATGAAGAGGGAGAAAAATGCTACTCAATCACTGTCTTCCCCCTTTTTCTCACTAGGCTTTTGTTTATTCTTTGAAAGTGATCCCTACCCTTGCCTTAAACACAAGATAGCCATTTTGAAAGGAAAATGCATGTAGGCATTTGCAGACTCTTTGGGATACTGCAGAATTTCCCTAGTAAGCATGCATGCCGAGCTCACAGACAAGGCTTATGCTGTGCCTTATATCCCTACCTCCAGAGACCCTCCTCACACAGAGGGTATGTTATGTGTCCTACAAGTCTGACAACTGGCTTCTCTCTGTTCCACACTCCTCTTTGAAACCTACAGTCAATTCAAAATAACACTGTGTCAATAGCAAGTCTTGATGATATAGTGTCCCCAATCTAGACAATCTGGATATATGTCATGTTTAAGCCAAAGTCACAAATAAAAAAAGAAGTATGAATTAACAAGCTGTGAAGAAAGCCAAAGAGGATTTTGGACTTTTTGCCTTTCTGGATATCCTGGCACTTGACAAACTTTTGAGCTGGAGGAGGCTGCTCTACCTACACCAACTCCCCTGCACAAAGAAGGATGAAGGAAGGCTGCAGAGGGCAGGCACAGCTAGCATCCACGGGCAAAAAGAGAAGCACAATTCAGCATGTAAGTGTGCAAAGCATTTACATACCTTATTTTAAAAACTAAGTGTCACAGGAAAGGAAGCACAGATGTTATCTTCAGAAGAGTTTTACTTCTTCCCAGAATATGTTGGCACCATAGGTCCTGTTATTGTGTACCTAGCTAGTTTCCCTAAAATCAAAACCTTAAATAAACTGCAAAGTATGCCAATATTTCTTCAGCTCAGAGACAGGATTCCGTTTTTTTTGGTTTGTTTTTTTTTTCCTTTTTCTTACCAACAAAAAGTGCAACGAACAGTTGAGCTGTAGAAAATACACAGTAAAACCTCAGCTTTCAAACCGACATCATTTTATAGAAGCTGGTAAAGTCCTATGGCTCCCTACTTGTTTTGCCTCCTCTATCTGACTGCAATAGGAGTTAGCTATGTAATATCTGATGCCTACTATTCACTTAGCAGCTATTCTGCTTTTTTTTCCAAAAGAGAATACCATGCAACTCTAATCAGAGTTGATGTAGATCAATATGAGCCTTTACTTTGATTATATTTAAAGGGACACATCATTTATTGATTTGTGTATCAAATTTTAGCACACATTTTCTGTTGTCTGCAATCTGCTGTAATACACAATGGATCTGTAGTTCCAAATGTCATTCAGTACAGAATAATTCCAGGAAGATGATTATGCAACTATATTGGTATAGGACACATTTATGTTGTCTTCAGGTCTGTAGTATGCAGAGATCTCTACTTGAACACAAATAAGTTAGTGCCCCACAGGACTTATTAAATCTGAATGTCCTTGCTTTCAAGGCTTTTGTAACATGGTTGCTTACTGGACTTAAACATGATGTGCTGTTTCTAGATATTTAAAAATAATTTTAAATTAAAAACTAATTTAACTTGTGGTGTCGATAATTTGTTGAAACCAGTGAAGAGCTGGTTAAAAAACAAAGACCACATACTGTGCTGCCACATATCCTTTGCTTAATATCCCTTTTTCTTCTGGTTGGTGGGTGGCTTTTATGTTTGTTTTGGAGTTTTTGGTTTTGTGGGGTTTGGTTTTTTTTTGAGGGGGTGGGGTGGGGAGCTGTGTGTTTGTTTTTGTTTTTTTTAACAGTGTGGTCTGATTATACAGCTGACATAAGCTGATCGCTATAGTATTTAGGTAGGATTCAGCTTGCTGGCCATGTAGAGACATGTATACATTAGAGATTTAGCCTAACAAGTATCTATAGTCAATGCTGTATAGGAGAGGTACCTCATTCTACCCCATCCTTATCTTGGGATCCTCTCCAATGACTGGGTCCACCTAGATGGCTGATCTTGACTACGTACCTGAAATTTATACAGCCAAATACAGAAGATACAAATCCCAGCTGCAGTGAAAGCTGTTGATTTTACTTAAAATCAACTTTGCTTTAATTTTACAGGTTTGACCCAGCCCCAATACCTCGCTTCAGTGATGCATTGCAGCTAATCTCCATGAGATTAGTGCATGCTTACAGTCAGGCAAATGCAAAAGGGACTTGCTGAATCATGCCCTCAGTCAAAAAGACAGACTGATGTTCACTTGTTAAAGCTTGTATAAATCATATGCCATCTCTAACAGGATTATATAACACAGTATTAAGGATAAAGGGCAAACCTACAGCTGCAGTGCCTCTAACATATGAGAGCACCTTTGACCTTTCCTTCTCCCAGCTGAAGTGCAGAAATATAATTCAGACTTATTTCCACTTGGAAACAAGGAAAAGAAACAGGAAAAATAAATTAATACTAATGAATGACAGAATGATTGTCCACTATGGAAGGGTCATCACCCACTAGTTGTTTTTTTTTTCCAGGCCATAAAGCACATCCATTATTTGTGTCTTGCAAATTAGCAATGCTGGAGCTGGGGGCCCAGAACACCAGTTTTACTTTTGCTATGTGAATAAAAACAAGACCCTGTGTGAATGACCCACTGCTGTTGTGTAAGCTTGTAAGCATCTTTGCTGAAAGATGAAGGCACTTTAGATGACACTTGGATCAGTGCTGTCCTCCCAAGCTTGAGGACATTGTTCTGAAAAAGGCAGACTTGAAAAGCAACAGGATTTGAGATAATCATAGAATCACTAAGGTTGGAAGAGACCTCAAGGATCATCCAAGTCCAACCGTCTCCCCACCACCTCTTACCCACTAAACCATGTCCTTCAGTACCACATCCAACCCTTCCTTAAACACCCGCAGGGACGGTGACTCCACCACCTCCCCTGGGCAACCCGTTCCAATGCTTGACCACCCTTTCCGAGAAGAAATGTCTCCTAATCTCCAACCTGAACCTCCCCTGGCGCAACTTGCAGCCGTTCCCCCTTGTCCTGTCACTAGTTATCTGCGAGAAGAGGCCGACCCCCTGCTTGACACAACTTCCTTTCAGGTAGTTGTAGAGGGCAATAAGGTCTCCCCTGAGCCTCCTCTTCTCCAGACTAAACAAGCCCAGTTCCTTCAGCCGCTCCTCATAAGACCTGTGCTCCAGCCCCTTCACCAGCTTCGTTGCCCTTCTCTGGACACACCCCAGGGCTTCGATGTCTTTCTTGTGGTGAGGGGCCCAAAACTGGACACAGTACTCAAGGTGCGGCCTCACCACCAATGTGTTACTGGAAAAGAAATCCACCAAAGTTCAGCTAAGAATTATTCTTGACTCCAACACACAACTCAGCGTGGCCACGGACATGCCTCTGGTTAGGATTTCTTTTTGAACTGACACTCCAGTGACACTCCTGAGGGCAGGTGTTGCATTCTGAACTCATTTTAGAGAAGTGGTAGGTCTGAAGCGTACACTAAAGGGCAGTTTCATGGCAATATTTTTAAGAAGTTGTTCCAACAGTAACAGAAGAATCAATTTATTCAATTATTATTTACAGGCTTAAAGATAAACTTTTTTTTTTTTTTTAATCCTGCCTCCATTTTTCACTCAATTTGACCTGGCAGTCAGTGCGCTCACATGAAATCCTCCCTCACCACCTCTGGCCAACACTGCTGCTAGCCTTGCTTTTAGCAGCTGGGTGCACTACCACTGCTCCTGTCCTCCTCTGCTCAGCTGCATCTGCTGCTTGGGCTGCTGGGGTAGGAAAGAAGATGCCCTGGGAGGCCACAGATGCCCTGCATGCCAGGCCTTAGCTCTGAGATCCCCCTCTGCTCTCTGTGGCTACTGGCTGTGTGCCCCCACATATGACCTGGTGCATCTAGAGGAGCTGCTCGGCTCTCAGGGCAGCACATGTGTTTTAACTTGGAGGAGGTGGTGTGTGGGGAGTCTGGGAAGTGGAGAGGTCTAAAGGAGTTCCATTTGTAAGAACAGGTATGTTCCCTTGTCACAAGACTGAAAGTATCTTTGGCCTTTATAAACTCAGGGCTATTATTTCTGGCACTGGTTCCCACTCTCACCGATCCTGGAAACAGTATTTCAGGAAAACAAATTTCAGCACAGTCAAACAGGAAAAATCTTGCAAAAATTTATCATCTTACATATGTGGTCACGCCTAAGAGATGACACAAGACATGAGAAACTTGAGAGACAAGACTTGTTTAATGGGTCCTTATTCTTTAGTCATCCAGGACAATGTGTTTCTCTGTTGGCTTTGCTTCCCCAGGCAACTGGGCTGAAGCTGGAACACTTCCTTCATGTAGCCCAAATGCCGGTTCCTATTTTGTAGAGCTACACGATTCGATTTGCTTTGGTGGTTCAAAAGTTCAATGGGGAAGAGCTCCCGCAGAGAGGAGAGCGTGAGCAGCTCGCACTAACAAATGGGTGCTTGCTTCAGAAAACAGCACGTCTGTTCGCATGCATCCAGACTGCAGGCTGCTAAAGCATCCCACTGAGAGCAAGCCTGGCAGGGGAAGCAACTTTACAGACCTTTGAGTCACCAGGAGTAACACAAACAGGAGCCAGGAAAAAACATTTCGCTATTTAAAAGGGAATCGTTATATAGTGCTTGATAAAGTTTATTGTACTAATTTCTGGAATCAAGAGGGAAAACAGTACCCACTTGTTTGAGGACAGCATTCAGATGTAAAATCTGACCTCAGCTCCGTGTTGTTGTGACAGGATAGAGACAAAAGGATACACAAACCCCACAGCTAAGGAAGGGGAAAGAAAAGCTGGTAGCTCAAAGAATCCCAGCTGCCTGGTAAGGACAGTCACAGTGTGAGTCCAAAGGGGATCACCCATGTCCAGGTCCACGTCCAGGGCAAAAATGAGTACAAAGGCAGCAGTACTTGGAGGTTTCAATTATTGTGCCTCGCTAAGGTCAAGCACAAGTATTTTGAGACAAAATAAATACAGGTGAAGCAAGCTAGCCCTTTTCACAAAAAGAGTAGGTCAAAGCAACGCTATTCCACAAGCACTATACATCACAAAGAAATACCTTCCTCAAAAATGGTGTCCTGCCCTGCTCCTACTGGAGTCAGACACCTCACTGGCACTAAGGGAGAGCAATTAGAGCTACATGGTAAGCACAGATAAGAATCCTTCCACATCAGTCTACTAGATTTATATGACATCTCTTATCCTGAAGGGTTTGAAAGATATTCAGCATGCTCTGCAGTGTGAACAACCACTCAGCTACCAATATATACAGGCTTCTCTACCATACCACATCAGCAGCCGCTCCCTCAGCCTGGAAGTGCTTCTGCATGGTGGAACAGGAGAGCTCACAGCTCGAAGGCACACCACTCTGGCAGGAGAAGAGCCTTGCAGCAAGTCCTCTCAGCAGTCACACTGCCAGCTCTGACCCCAGCACTCACATTGGCTTCTCAGAGAGCACCCTAGCAACATCACCATCTTAAATTTTACTTGGCGAGATATTTTACATATAAATATACAACACTTACTCCTGCACACACTTCACTGCTTGAGGGAAGAACCATGTGCACGGCAGATGCTAGCCCTGCTGCCCTGCGGCTCCTGGAGGCACTCAGGAAGGGAGAAGGGGAGGACGGTGTGCAAATCCACATCACCCAGCAGGCAGTTATGTCCTTGGTGCTATATAATTCATCTACCCACTCAAAGGTACACTGAAGCCCAGCTTACCATAAAACTTTTCTGAAGCACCTCACCCTGCACATGGTTTATAGAAGAAATGCATGGAACAGTACATCCTGGAACACCATGTTTTGCATAAGCTACCAGAGAGGCTGCACAAACTGCTGAGCTTGAGCAGACCCTAAGAAATAAGTTAGAGCTGAAGTTACCTGTATGGCTCTCCTAGTCTTTTGAGCCCTGTGCTTAAAATGTCTGTTTATGGTCTTTTTTTTTTTTAAAATTTTATTTCTTTCCTCCAACATAATACCAGATAATTTGAATGATGAAGCCAGATGTTGGTAGAGAATATTGTGAGGTCAAAATATTTTAGGTATTGTGGTTGGAAAAAAACCAGCGGCTACTAAACTCTGCGGTTTACATAAAGTACTCGTACCATTATTTTTTAAAGGCACACCAGTCCTAGAAATATTCAAATTGGGTGGCCAGTATTTTTACTTCAGCCTGAAGCAACTGATGGAAAATAGGAACAGACAAGCCATGAAAGCTTAAGCCTACCTTTGGCTGCTTTTCTGGCAAGAAATCACGTCTCAGCCTGAAAATGCTGCCATATTCTACAAAAAGAACACTGTAGGTGAAAAGGTATCTCAGAGTATGTGTCAGTTTTAATGTGTGAGGCCTTTATTATCAGGCGGAACTAAGAAAAGAGTCCAAAATCACTGAGGGCATTGCGGCGGGGTTTATTTGCCCCCAGACAGTAACAAAACTCCTGCACATTGCTATTTGTGGTTTATTATGTGTCTGTGCATCAGGAGCATATGAATTTTGATTTGTAATGGTTCAGACACAGGACAGAAAACCTGAGCCAAAGGTAGGCTTTATTTCTGCTCTGAAACTGCCTTTTTTGCTGGCCTGAGATTGTTGAGGAATGATCCTCAAATCCTGGAATGATATTCTGCATTCTCATATCAAACAAGTTGCAGATACACTAAGAGGAAAATTATGTCAGAAGCCACCTTTAACCACTCGCTGTACTTTCAACCTTTTCCCCCGCCACTTTACAAATAATAATAAAAAGGTTTCTAACAGTAAGTACAGCAAAGGCCTTGAGAAATTACCCAGGAAAGAAATGCCGCAGTGTTTAAAGAGCAGCTTAAACAAACATATCAGAAATGTGTTTAAAGCTGCGTGAGCTCAGCCAGAGCTGCTACTTTGGAGCTGGGGAGACAGGGGACAGCTGTAAGCGCTGTCAGGGCAGCACTTGAAGGTGAAAGAGCCCAACATCTCTTCTTGTACCTTTGCCAAGGCAGCAGCTTTAGATAATGTGCTGGGGGAAGCCGCAGAACTGACAGTCCCTAACCAGCCTAGCATGAAAACAGCTCTACAAACATGCATTTTACTCATTATAACAATAAAAAGTGGATTACAAGGAGAATCACTATTCAGTCATGGGGTGTTCAAAAAGCTTTGTAGTTTCAAACCAACATTTAGCTACTTCACTGACAAAATTGGGTTTCCTGCTTTCTTGTTTTGAATATTCATACTTTTTCAATTCCACCTCAATTACTTGTCTGAATAGCATTCCATCTCCCTCTACGGCTGTGTTCCAAGAAAAAGAAAGATTGTGTGGGGGGAAAAAACCTAAAGAACTCTACCTCGTCCTCAAAATCTTTCATCTAAAGACTATTGCATGCAAGAGATGCCTAATGCACACAGACAGCCATTTTCTGCACTCACAAACACAGCTATAGCTGCTTGGGTTCTAGAGCTCAGCTGCAGTTGATTCATCATAAACACTGCTGCCTTCCTTCCTCTGCCTGCAAAGGGACAGATTTGTGTCCTCATTTTCACTATTAGGATCTTTTAAAAAAATTCCTCATTATTTAGTACTTTGAGAGCATGCTGTCTCTTCAAGCATAAAATGTTGGCACTGATACCCTGTGGTTTTTATACAGTAAATTGATCAGATTATTTTGTTTAAAACGATTGTTCTAAATACAATCGGAGATTTCTGGCTCTTGGACTGTGTTCCTTTTGGCCTCATCACAGATAAAATCCTGTGAAGCCCATATAAATATTTACCCTTTTAGCATTTATTTTGATTCTAATCATATTCATAGAGTTTGATTGCTTTTTTTAAAGAAAAGTACTCATAAATCAAATAGATCGCTTTGCTACGCAGTTTTGCCATGAATCTCTGTTCTGCAGAGCAAGATATTATTGTGAGATTTTTTCTGCAGCCTCTGTAAACATTTAGTTTTCTGTCCCATAATTGCTTTAACATATATTTTTGCACACAAGCTAACTATTCTCCATTAATTTTATTAGCAGGAAGATTCTGCATAATGTTCAAACTCCATAAAACTGTATACTCATTCTCATTTACTTAAATAACTCAATCAGTCTTAGCAAACTCAGTACTGTGCTTCACACACAGGCTGAACTCCATCTATCAAAGCGAGCCTTGCAATGAAACACTAACAAGTTTTAGGAGTGCAACCCAAGCTGTTCAGAAAAGATCAGTTTTCAGCCTTTAAGCACATGCATCTCTGACACTGATTTATACAGAAACAGTGGTTGCACGCTCACATCTCGGGACAGATTGTGGCTTCAAATTTAGATGCGATGAATGGTTGACAAATTAATATATGTCTAATTTACAAAAAGGGAGGTAATGTTTTCCTGAACAAAGCCAAAATTCATTTGTGGATCAACTTTAGCTTATGGACTCTCCGCCCACATTCACATGTGTGCTTTGGCAAACATATTTTGTAGTGAACTAACTCAGGACAATACAAAGCCTTTTAACTCAGTCTTGCTGGTTCAGATGAATAATTTTTCAGTGTATTCATAGAGGCAAGCATTCTCTTTTCACAGTGTACGTAGCAAAAGTCAGCATTTACTGTGGTGAGATGCCTACACACTGCAGTGCTGTGATATTTCTAAGAGACAGGCAAAGGCAAGGGAGGGAAAGGGACAACAAGCATCAGCAGAGAGCTCTCAGCCTGCGGCAAGGTAGAGCTCCCAATCTGCATGCACCACGTGTGGTTTCTGTAAGATGTAGCACATTGTTTGAGACCACTTATTTTAAAATATTGACACAGAAATTTATCACAATTATCATGAATTATTGCCTGCCTTGCAAGTTTCTGCAGTAGTCAGTGAATGGTTCTGGAACTATAAAAGTAGCCTCAGTGCAATGGGTGGTTTACTGTGGTCAGGACTGACACACTGGAAAACCTACACTGCTAATTCAGTGCAGCTGCCCTACAAAAGCAGAATTACTTTGGTAACCTGGCTTTGGGGTTGAAAATGCAGGGCCTTTTCAGAAGACACAAATCCCAACATTGAAATGTGAAGAACTAATACACCACGAATATCTTTTGCCATACGGCACGTGTATCAGGAGCTATCCGACATTCTCCAACATCCCTCTTCAGTGTGTTTGCTTTGAAAATACTTTAAAAAAAACAAAACTCAGTATGCATTGTCAGAAGACACCCCTTTTTATCAGAGCTTTGAGGAGGGGGAGAAGGAATTTGTAAAAAAAATATTTAAAGGAAGATTCATAAATTTTATAACTTTTCCAGAAAATACAATGTTTCAGCCTCTTCAACTTATTACGCAGTAACAGAATGTGCTGGAGTTCATCATTATACCCAAGTAGTGAAGTTTCTAGTGTTCTTTACTCAATATACAAGTGTATCTCTTCTAGAAAGACATTAATGGAGGGCCAGAAGGGATCTTGTAGCCAGGCCTGCTTATTAAAGGCTCCAAAACTGAATCCTGTAATTTTTTGTCATACTACAGCACCTTAGGCTGAAAGACAGTCAGTAAAGAACTGGATACTTCAGCAGAATACGTAATTTTCTTTGATACCTTTTTCCAATTGTAAATACTGTCACTGTTAAATGTTCGCATCTGACTCACTATTTGCACTCATCTGGCTGCAGCTTCCAGCTGATGAACCTCCTCATGCCTTTCTCCACTCAATTCAAGAGCCCATTAAAACCCATTAAAGTATTTATATGTTGTAATCAAGTACCCCCCCCAGTCTCTTCCTGATAAAATAAATAGATTGAACTTTGAATTCCTTAAGCCTCTCCATGGAAGGCATTATCTCTAGCCCTCAAATCAGTTTGGGAATTCTTACTGTACTCTGCTTTTTCCTAGATGCTGCTTTTTTTTTTCTCCTCCTTTTTTTTCAACCACAATCATATCATCTCCCCCAATACCAATTTACCAAAGGTATCATCTGATTCTTCCTATTTATTATGCCTCCTTTAGCCACCTGTGAATTTTTTCCCCCAGTACTGAATACATATTGGGAGTTGCCCAATTTAGCAACTGCCTGTCATATTCAGCAACAGGCACAGTGCCCCTTTCCATGCATGCAGCTGGCAATCCTTGTTCCAAACGGTGCATTCTTCCAATGAATCAGCAACCAGTTTAGCAAGTGGCCCTGTTCATCCTGTTATTTAATATTCTACCAATCACTGTATCCAATTTTTAATGCTTACCCTCAGATTATTGAGGAACCACATCTACCATTTAGCCTGTTCATCATTCACTGAAGTGCACTTTACAGGTTCGATGTTGCAATGCTAAATGATAAAAACATACATCTCAGTCAAAAAGTAAATTTACTTCGGAGGCTGAAATCAGGTTTGTTTGGTCACATTAATTATACTCTTATTCCTCAGTTCTCTCTGTCAGAACTTCTTTTTCGTAAGATTTTTCTTGCCTTTCTCTACAAAATGAGAACCAGTGCATTTTTTAGAAATGTCACTAAGCAACTTCCCTGTTCTTGCCGAATGATGGTGATATTCTTGATCTTTTCTGCTCCTCTTTCGCATTTCAAAACTTTAAATATATGGTGTTCAATTTCACCCCACTTCTTACATTCTGTATTACTAATTCCTTACTTTGTTTTCTCCTAAAGTAGGACATGTGTTTAGCCAAATCAATATTTTCACATTGCCAAGGAACATTGGCTTTTTGGCCATCTAGAAAAGTCTTAGAGCTCTTTGATATTTCTTTGACATTTTTCTCTGTGTGTGTACAGATGTACACACACACGTGTCATATTTGTCCCAAGCAGACCTTGGGAATCAGCCATCATAGACATCAGTGGTTGGAACTAGTCCTTTTTCTATCCATTATTGATGTAATCAGGCCACGACCACCAGCTTTTGTGTAAACACTGATTTCTGGCTTACCAACTAACTTTCTCCTTCTAAATTGGGCTCAAAACGCAGCTACTGTGTATAAAGAGCAAGAAATTTTGAAATAGAATATTTGGCTTTACAATTAAGAACTTTAATAATACTCCACTTTGGAGTGTGCCTAAGAGCTTCAACATATAAGCTTAAGACTTAAACTAACATTCTTGCATAAGCCCTGATTTTTTTGTCACCACATTTTGGAGAGGGACTTAGGAAATTGTGTGTCATGCTCACCCATTTTAGTTTTTTTTATATATATATATATATATGACCCACAAAAGGTTCTCCACCAGTATCTTCTGATGGGCTTTGCAGCAGTAATTCATTTGAATGAGAACCAATCTGGTCTTATTCACTAATTTAATTAATACAAGCAAAGGTCTCTCTAATATTCCACTTAACAGACACATGCAAAATCAGAAAACTAATCCAAATCCATTCCCTTCCAGGTTCCTGATTTTTGCTAAATATTATCTGAATTCTGTGCAAACAAAAGGCTTTTTATAAACTTGGCAAATTAAATGGCTCCAGTTACCTTAGCTCCATTCTTTATGGCTTAAAATCCTATCTGTAAAATCTGTATGCCTTAGAAGCACTGTCACAGAAGAAAAAGAATAAGCTGCTTACAATAGTTTGAAAGTCATATTAGATTACTGTAGAATTTAATTGTTTTTCTGGAGGAAATCTATATATGTGTCAGTTGTGGCAGCTAGAATTAGGTTTCCTGGTTGCTGATGCAGTTAGGATAAAGATAAAATCCAGTGCACAAGCTGAAGGTGGGAGGGTAGCTGCTGCAGCCCCCAGCACAGCTCTCCCTGGCCCCCGCAGCAGCCTGCCGTGCCTCTGCTGCTCTCCCACCTGCCTGTGCTCAGTGCTTTTTTCACATAGGAGGTGCAACTGGAAAACTGCTAAGCCAGAACCCTCTAGAGTCCAGGGAATTTTTCTCTTACTATGTCATTCTCAGGTGCAAAGCTGCGTAGTTTTATGAATGACTAATACATTGTGTGACTATTTCTATTTTTATTCCTTGTTTCAAGTGACAGATTATATAAATGTGCTGCTACAGCTTTACATACAACACAAGAGCACTGAGTTTTCAAGAAGGTTAATGTGGGAGCTCAGCAAAGAAAACAGTGACAGCAGAGAAGATCTAATATGCAAAGGAGAAGGAGGCTTAGATCAGTATATAGAGGTAAGATCAGGAGACAACATGCTTTATTATCTATTAGCTATGTAATTTTTGCCTGTAATTGCCTTCTTTCATTCTCAGTACCAAGTGACATGAAGTGTGTGGAGAGACATGATAAACATGAGATTGAAGAGAGAAGGAAATACAAGATTTACCTAACCTAAGTGCCGAGGCCCTGACAAACTAAGTAGTCCTATTAAAAACAATAGCCATGGCAATCCCAGATGATTGCTAAAATTGACAGCTGCCGGATACTTTTTCTGACACTATGCTGGCAGTGGCTGGGGCCTCACCACTAACATGTGGGAGGAATATTTTGATCACCACGCAATGGTGTGGTAACACGCAGCTCTGTAGCTCTGCCTTAAGCACCAGATCCTCCCCTGCTTCAGCAAGAGGCCAGGAGAACAGCCTGTGCTCCCAAGGTCGACGTGGGAGAACGGAAATCGTCTCACAGCCTGAAGAGAGCAGTTTTGTGTTTAAGATGTATTGCACTCGCAGCTCTTCCAGTCAGTCGCCAGCCTAAAATGACTAGTTAACTATTGTCAGGAGTCCAGCTTTCCTGCAAATGCATCCTAGCCCAATAACTCAGGAGTACACAGAACACGAGAGAAGGAGGACGTTTAGCAAAAATGGCTGCATGCTTTCATACACTACTGTCTGGCAACTACAATGAAGCATTGGGGGTGCTTTAGTGTTTGAAAGCAGCTTTGCGCTTAAGAGCAAAAAATATGCACAGAAAATTAACTCCTTTTTAGGTGAGACAGGTAGTAGGGGCACATGCAAACTATGCTGTGCATTGCTTGTTTTTCCTGAGACTGCATCAACTGGGAAATTATTTCAGAACACCTGATATAATCAGAAAGCTCCCAGACAAGCTTTCAGACAAGCCATGGGATCATCGCCAGTGGTTATATTGACAGCGTAAAACAGAAAAAGAGACGAAGGAAAAGTGAAACACCTGTAATAAAAACATTACGGTGGACAGATAATAAATTTTATAGTAGCTAACAATGAAGAGGAACCAGCAGCTGCACTGAAGCAGAAAAAGCAGTGAGCAAACACAAGACAACTAGTGACTGTGACTGCAGACTTGCTGAACTCATTAAACACCATGACAAGAAATGTATAGGCACCTTATGCAAGATTCATGATGCTGCCTGCAGGAGAAGGTTTGAAGCGAACAATGCCAAAGGAAGCAGGCGAGAATTAAAATATCATCACTTAAAACATGTGTAAACAAAGTACCCTGACGAACCAATAAGTTATGGGAATACCATAGGAAGTATCCTAGGCATTGGGTCACAAAACACTGTCTCAGCACTTTGCCCTACACCAGGACTCATGAGGAAAGGACAAACAGCTGCATGTCTGGTCAAGTCAATCAAGTTTTCTACTTGTGTATGTGGGAAAATGACTCAGGAATTTTGCTTCAGCCATTTTATGGGCCATGGCCATTTGGTGTGGGGGGACATAACACGTAGGCAAAGTTAAACAATTCAAGGGAATAGCTCCTTGAAAGGAGTTAAATGCAAAGTGAGTCTGTGATAAGCTAATAGATAGTGAAAGAATGTGCGCCCTGAAAGTATCAAACCAATGGGGACAGGGACAGGAACTTGGGCAACTGAAAAAGGGGGGTGGGAAGGGTATAAATACCTGAAACTTTTGTACTTGGGGTGTGCTTCCTTTGAGGCGCACCCGACTCAGCTGACTTGTTTGTTTTTAATAAATGTTTTATCTTTGCTTCGAAGACTTTTTCCTCTTTACATTTAATCTGTGGGCAAGTGTTTCTCACATGTATGTCACAGAAAGCTGCAGCAAGGAGGCTTTTGTGTATTTTTCACCCTGCTGTGCCGTCTGTATTTTAGCTGGGAAACTGCATTTCAGAACAGAAGGGTAGAATAAAAACGTGAAGCACTTGTGCCAAAGTAACAAGTCAGAAGCTCTGAGAAACAGGGTTCAGCAAAATACATATGCTGGAGCAGACAGACATTTGATCCCATTTTTAAACCCCCAGTTTTCTCAAACATTATTTATGTATTAGCCAGAGAGAAGACATAAGGTGAAATATCTGTGTTATTTTTTTCTTTTAATATATGCTCTGTTCAAAAACTGAGCTGAAATTTCTGTGCTGTAATTGGCACTACTCAAAGCATATTTCCTTTTTGAAGTCAGTGACTAGTTAGAAATATCACTCTTCTCTATGGCCTACAGTCACACTCTGAAACAACAGAAACATGGCTACACAGGTTATTTTGAAAGCCCATTGTTACTTTTGGCTGTTGCAGAAATCTTTCACCATTGGTTTTTCAAATTGAACTGGACACTTTCAACTGACATGACAAACTTTAAGTAGGGTCTCTTGAATCTCCACCTCCCCCAGCCATCATGCTGGCTGAAGAATTGCCATGACCAGAAAAGGCAGATTTCCTTTCACAAGCTGCAAGCATGACAAGCCAGTACTGACTGCAAGCAACAGGAACAAACTTCTGCTCACAGGCTAGTTCCTGATGGACAGCAGAAAAGGTCTAGAGAGAGAAAAAAAAAAAAAAAAAAAAAAA
>VWZZ01004714.1:464653-491607 GCA_013399095.1 Psophia crepitans
ATTACTGATGGAAAACAGAAAAAAGGAAGAAAAAAAAAAAAAAAAAAAAAAAAAAACAACAAAACTGTGCTAGTAACAGAAACAAATTTGTACTGCACCCACAAGGGAAAGAAAACCTTGTTTGCACATCTCCTGACAATGTTTCGGTAAATGCCTTGCCCCAAAACATCCTTGCTCTTCTGTCCTGTGATGTCCCCTTTAGCAGATCTCACAGCATGTTGGTGGTACCTGTCAGCTCTGTTTTGTTAGCTCTGTCTGTGAATGGCAACTTGTTTTAATGGGGTGTGACCAGCCGGTCATCTGGCAAACACTTGTGAAGCCTCCAATCCAAAAAGCCAATCTCTTCCTAGGTCCAAATCTGCAAGACCTTAATGAGGTCTTGTGGAGAAGCAGCAGTTATCAGAGATTCATTAAAGATGGGGACATCCTCACATAGCTACTAATTGCTCTAACTCACCAGTTTGTGTTGTTTGTGAAAACTGGAGCCTGCCAAGTGATGCTCTCAATTCAAATTGTTGCAGTGATTTGTGCCTGCTTTGGAGCTTTCGCACTCATGAATCAAAGCACATATCAGATTTATTTTCTTTTTTATCATGACAGAAGAGACTTATTCTGCTGGCGTCTGCACGTACCCTTTTCTAAATACTGAACTACTGAAAGCTATGCTAGTGCAAACTTTGAGTAATAATTATAAAGGTATCATCAACAGTATGTTCCTGTGTAGTGTTTAACTACTGGACTACACCTTTTCTAAACACTGACGTGGCAAATATTTCGCTGCTGCAGGTCTGATTACAGTTAGAGTAAAAGCCTACCCTTTTATGAAGAGATGTGGCAAATCACTACTTGATGAAAATGTGTTTCCTCAGTGAAATCAGAAAGCCTCTGTCATATATTGGTTTTGATCTTATTTTACATCATCTTTTTTGATTCATCTGCTCATGCTTTTTATGCATGCAATAACTTCCAGTTTACCCAAATGTTCCTTAGTTCTACCTTTCAAACTCATTTAAAATATGGCACTTGTCATTCATAATCTATGTATCAAAGTTCATGTCTGAGGGTGCTTAAAGGAAGGACTAGATATAACGGAACGGTTAGTACAACTCATTTTGCTTAGAAATACCTGTTAGAATCAAGCAAGTATGTTTTGTCTGAAGTGATGGAAAATTATGTCTCAAGCTGCATTTCTACAGATAACAACCTGAAAAACTGAAACTTAAGTAATTCCGTTAGAAGCATTTGGTGGTAATATTAACAGAGAGGTTTCGAAATTAAACACAGCAAGAGACTTTAGATCTCAGAGGGACATTTTCAGAACAGGCAAACAGCAAGAGATGCCCACCTGCATCTGCCAGCTAACCACGGGTGACATTGTACCTGTAAAAATTTACCTCCAGCCTGGTCTTTTCCTCACCTGACCTGCACACTCAGGCAGCAGACAGGACAAGCACCTGACAGGCACAGGACTCGTTGGTTTTACTTGGTTTATTAGGTTGGGTTTTGGGTTTTTAATTGGAATATTTTTCCAATATGAACTGACTCCCCAACCAGCTCTTTCTAATTGCAGTCTTATTGTAAGAGCAGACCTTGAAGGAGTGGCAGATTCCCGACAAAGATGACCTGAAGGAAAAGAAGGGATCTGCTTCAGAGTGTGGATTTTCCTTGAAGTGTGCCTCTGGACCACCTGTGGTCTCTGCTCTGAAGCTGAAGGTGCTTTGGAAATAGCAGCTATGCAGATGTCCCATTCTGATGCTGAGAGTCTGCGTTCGTTTAACTGTTTCTAGGGAAGTAGGTCAAAACTCAATGTGGATGAAAGACTAACGTCCTTGAGGAAATGATCATGGTTAACACCTTCATAATACAGAAGGGTCCAACTTGGACCAAAAGAATAAAATTTACCTGATTAGAAGATCGTGTGTTATATGCTTCATGGCTATGAAATAGTCCTCTTTTCACTTGCAGAGGGGATCAGAAACTTCCTGCCCTACTTGCAAAACTGTGAGACAAACACCTATGTGGCTATATAAAAGGGAAAAAGCATAACAAAAATTCTGAAATATGGTTATAAAACTCTAAACTACAGTTCCTAAAGGTCAGACTGTCCAGATACTGAACAGAAAGCCAGAAGACTGGCACATGCTGCTATGGTGGCACTAGCTGAGCATTTCACGCTCTCTGCTCACCAAACTACTGTAAGATGCTGGGATGCTGCATCCCCAGGCAGCTGTGTCCCAGCTGATCCTCAGACTCCCACTATGCTTTAACACCCTCTTCCCATGGGAGGATGATTTTGGTTTCCAGCTAAATCTGCAGGAAAAAAAAATCTAATAGTTGTGAACCAAAATACTTTTCATGGCATTTTGAATATGCCACTGCTTTTACCAAAGGAATAAAGTGACAGGTCATCACAGAAACACCACTTTTCAGAAAAGCAATGGTTATCACTAACCCTCCTTTCCTAGTCCCCGAGGGTCTGACAGTCTTAAAGAAAGTAGGATTTCCTTTGCCTCTTTGGGTTTCTCGCTGAGCTGCTGGAAATAACCTGACAGAGCAAAAGACACAGTTGCTTTTGCAAAAAACCCATTGCTGCTCTGTGAGAGCTCCCTGATGATCTCTCATCAGCTATCCTCAGCAGGTACCTGCAAGCAGCGTTGCCAGGGTGACCTCCTCCCCAGCAGCCTGTCATCTGCCGAGAGCACCACAGTTTAGCTCTCACTGGTTACAGCAATTAGATTTTGACAGTATAGCACTTAGCCAACAACTCCGTACTGCAAGTCTCTATTGAGCTCTCTTAGCAATGGGAAGCAAGGAGCAGCCTCACAGTCAAAATGGAGTTTTCAGTCCCCCTGGAAGGTAAGCAGAGCTCCCAGGTGCAGAGTCATGCTGTAAACCACTCATGGATGCAACCTGGGGTGACATCCCACAGCTGAGATGCAGAAGCACCTAAAAGTGAATAAGCAGCATACAGTTCCTCAGAAATCTGCTAGGAAAATCTGCTTGCACAAGGCATTCATTCCAAAACTGAACAACAAATGCATTTGCAAAATCAAAAGCAGGAAAAGGAATGCTACTTCCTTATGTGTACTGCGTGGTACAGCATGTTGTCTTAGCACTTCTTACTAAATGCCTTCAACATTTTATTACGTAGTCTTCTATTCTACTTGAAATGGCATCATCCCTTATTCAGCAAGACACAGGTCTTCCTTCTGCATCCTAGAAAGGACTGCGCAGTCCCTCCAAGACACAGGGCTGGACTCAGGGCTTCAGTGTAGGATTTAATTAAGGGGAAGTTTTACTGTCTAAAAGGAGGTGACAAGCAAGCAAATACATCTGCTTCCAGAAATTACCAGGTCCAATAAACCAAAACCCATTGTGTTTGCAAGAGAGTTTGTAAAGTAAAAACAAAGCACAAAGCCATCATACTGAAGGAGAAAAACACTACACATGCAAGAGTAAGCATAGACGTGCTGCTGCAAAGTATTTTAACACAGCAGTCATGATGTAAAACTTATTCTAACTAGTGCTGACAGGATCAAAACAGAATTGAGGCAAAAAGGAGAAATGTGGTGGGGTGAGTTAAGGGAATTAACATAGCTAATAAGTATGCAAAATAAATTAGCTATGATAGCTAATTTATCTTCAACAAACACATTTATGTATAGGCTTACATGAATGAATGTGATGAGAAGATTTTAACTCTCTGCAGGTAAACGTTCTCCAGTTTGCATTCACACTGGTTCTTGTGCTGCTATGTCTATGCTAAACTATAAAAAGGATGACAAGTCCTTTCCCTCAGCAGCACTGCAGAATGAAAGGAGGTTTGTCCAGTCACCAGAGATAGTCACAAGCTGTGTTACTCATGGCAAGTCACTCATCTTCACTGTGCCACCGCTTGCATCTGTACATGAGAGATGGGAGCTCTCAGCCCCCAGAGAAAACGAGTACCCCTGCACTATATATTGGTGGCAAGAGATACAAAAGTCTTTAAGACAGAGACAAGCACCTGAAGAACTCTAAGGATAGGGTGCCAGGACAGATAGGCATGAGCAAGTGGCGAGTGAATTTTCTTCCTTGTTTCATTCCTTAAAAATGTTACTAGCACTGATATTTCATATTCATACCCTACTAAGGGACAAAAGCACAGGCTGTGGGGCTGCAGCAAGGAGAGTTCCTTCCTTGAATCAGGCTCCAGGTGCTCTAAAACATGATGCAGGAACCACAATAATCATAGAATTATTAAGGTTGGAAGAGACCTCAAGGATCATCCAGTCCAACCATCTCTCCACCACCTATTACCCACTAAACCACATCTAACCTTTCCTTAAACACCCGCAGGGACGGTGACTCCACCACCTCCCTGGCCAACCCGTTCCAATGCTTGACCACCCTTTCCGAGAAGAAATTTCTCCTAATCTCCAACCTAAACCTCCCCTGGCGCAACTTGCAGCTGTTCCCCCTTGTCCTGTCACTAGTTATCTGCGAGAAGAGGCCGAACCCCCAGCACAAACACCTCAAAATGCTTCTATATAAACGAAAGGAGATCTTTTTTGATGACAACAAGCCTTTCCAGCCCTCCAAAGAGTGTAATTTTGAGGTGTTCAAAATGAATATTCTGCCATTATAGTGGATCAGCACTTGAGTCCACTTACTTCAGTCTTCAGGACACCATCTGCTATCTTTGCAGGTATTTTTCTCATCTCTCTCCCTTGTCAAAGAGGAATTCTGGTCAATGATGTGTCACAGTATATCAGTGTCTATGGCAGACTATACCGTGTACACTATGTACTGCACATGAGCTGCAGGGTGCAATTCCACCTCAAAACCACCCTTGAGAGCACCACATCCCGCGGCCATCACTGAGCAGCACATATATCACCTTGCAGAGAGATGATTAAGTCTGCCCAGCAGAGGCAGGGTCTGGCCCCGGATGACAATAAACTAAAAAGGCAGAGCACTATCTAGAGACACCCTAATGACTTAGATATCACCTGTAGATTTACATGGGCAAGAATAACTTGTTTATTAGACAGATGTGAAGGTGCTGCAGATTTCAAAGGGCTAACCTGTGCGTGCTCTCCAGAAGATAGCTCTGTTTCACAGCTGAAAAGCATATGTGGGCTGCTAGTGATCACCAGCTTAGCATGGAAGCCAGGCTAAATAAATGGTTCACGAATATCACGTCATGCTCATGTGAATTCACTGTAGCTACATGGTTTATCTGCTGTACCATTTAGTATCATCCTTCCTGCAGGATAAATAATTTACTGTCCTCTTTTCAAAGAGGGCTTCCTATAGTACAGAACACATGGAAAATCATCATGACTGACAAAAATCTAACTTGTGAAAGAGTTCTTGCCTTTTTTGACTATGAATAAGTTATGTCCTATTCACAGGAACTTAGTGTAACTATAATATTTAGCTGCCATAGTATTCACTATCATCTTGTCTGCACTGTAAACAATTTATGTGTTTATTTCTGCAGGGGACGTCATATGAGCAAACTTGAATGGCAGCTGATTACATGCATAGTATGTATAGCCCAGAAAAGGATTTGCAACACCCATGTGAAAGGAGTTGTGGTTACTGCTGCCACTGCGGAACAGCTGAGGTGCAAACCCAGTCTATTGATAAGCTTTCTTTAGGGGAGCATCCATAAATAGATGCATGCTGTGATAGCACACCAGCTAGCTTCAGTGGCTTACCAACTCACTGGCTCTTCTTGGTGTTTCAGCTGAGCCTGTTAGGGAAGGACTAATGGGGCCTCACTAAGGGTGAACTTCAGTCACCCTTTCAAAATCACCTTAAGGCTCCTCAAGGGAATATTAAAAAGTCATTCAGATGTCTCTGTGGCACTGGAAATATTTTTTTTTTCTAAGAGGAGTAAAATATCTGTTAAGTAAACTTTTCCCCCTCAATAATTTTCATGCATAATAATTTGTTGTTCTATTTGTATCTCAACAGGACTTGTTAAGTTAGGAAACTGAACTGCAAGTCAAGATTTCTCATAATCACCAAGAATCAAAGAGTTGAGAACTCACTGCTGTTTTACCAAGAATATCCTAAAGCCTTTCAGGTTCTTGGGGTGTCCAGCTCCTAGTCTCCACTTTGTCACTAAGCGTATGATCCTAAACAAGCAGCAACTGTCTCTGACCTGATTATATTTCCTCACTCCACACAGAGGCTAGGAGTCTGAGCTAGTATTTTTAAAGCACTGTGAATTAAAGATTATACCTGCAGCTTACAGAGTTGCCTGCTACTCCTTTTCCATTTGACCAATAATACGTTTTTGTACATCATTTTTGCTGTGTGTCTGTCACCATGCCATGCTGGCTTTCACTGAGAAGTGTTTCACTCCACAAAGTCTCCCTGAAAGCAGTGGACTGGTCCATATTCAGAGCTGGCTACCCTGCAGGATCAGGTCCCAGCTGCACGCTTTATGCCTTAAGCACTCCCAAAAGAAGCCCTTGCAGCTGTGCATAGGCTAATGTTCTTCTCAGAAGAATAAAGGTGGCTGGATTCTGTTGCTAGATGAGCAAATTAATCTAATTTCTAAACTTCATATCTCTCCATCCCTTATGGAGCATCACACAAAAGTGCACAGTTGAATTAGCAGGTTATTAATGTCCCAGATGTGATAAATGAGAGTTTGTCACAAATGTAATGCAACTCTTTTGAACTTCTACAGGAACTCACAATGTTCAGCAAACTTTGCATAGCTTCTGAGTATACTGGGTTTGTTTTTAAAATATCAATTTGGACTGTGAATTCCATGAGATTTACTTTCTTCTCACAGTAATTACTCAATTCAACTGAATTCAATTAAGTCACAACTGTTTATGCCAGTGTAATTAGGAGGAGTATCTAGTCTGATAAGATACAACATGACTTTAAGATGTAGTGCTCAGGCTGCACTGCAAAATAGTTACTTCATGAGGTACAGGTAGCACTGCTTTCCTAGCCTGCCAGTCTCACCAACTCTGAACAGAAAGCCAAGAAAAAAAAGAGCAACAAAAAAGCTGATTGTTTGGGGATTTCAAAATTCCTTATTGACCACCACAATCAGCAAAACTGGATTTTATACTACAATGGAAATTAATGGTCCTGCCAAGTTTGTTTTATTGACATGCTACACCTTTACACAATACACAGGTCTCCACTGGCTTGGAAAATTCTGGTGGCTTTTTATTGAAAGTAGACTCAGTTTATATTAATCTACAAAGACATATGCCACTGCATGCACTTGGGAAGACATTTTGTTGAACATATTATTAGGTTCAGAGCTGTACAATGAAAGTTTTGCCTTACAATGAGATGAATTGCACTTAGGATAATGAAAGCTGTGCAGTTTGCAAACAGCATGGGTTTTTCTTTCTGCTTGAGCAATAAATTACTCCTGGAACCTGGGTGCAAGTTTGCCCAGAGGCGTTAATCAAAATGGATACTGTGCAAAAGTTATGCCAGAGTGCCACAGGAAGGAAATTTTACTCCTAGAAGAATAAGTAGAGCAGAGTTCAATTTTTCTTTCAGTTTTGCTGTTTGCCTAGTCAGGTAATTTGAATGTTTTGCTCCACCCGAAATGGAACGTGGGTAATAGGTGGTGGGAGGATGGTTGGACTAGATGATCCTTGAGGTCACTTCCAACCTTAATGATTCTATTCTATTCAGTTCCCATTCCTTATCAGATCTTTTCTTGTCTTTCATTTAAATGCTTCCCTAACAGAATAATAAAAATTCATTCTATTCGTATAGTCTCAGTCCCTAGTTACGTACGTTTTCCCAAAGAATCTGCTCATCAAATCCAAACTATACATGGTGACAGCTTTGGTTACGAACAAATGTGTTTTTCTGACCCTAATTTTAAAGGAAGTCTACTCTCTAAGAAAAAAAAAAATATAGTTTCATCTGCTATGAATCCTTTCATATACTCTTTTTTTTTTTTTCCTGGGAGTAAACCATTTTCTCATAGATTTACCTCTGAAAGAAAAATTAAATAACTCACCCTTGGAATTCTTCCTTTCCAAAATAACATTATAAAGAAATACTGACACTGATACCAGGGCTTAGCTCAGTTTTCTTAATGTTTTGGTAAGATTTTCCTGTAAGCCTCTCAATTCTCTGTGTTTTGCCCACTCCCTGGAGAAAGTCTGCAAATAACTCAGGGCAGAAATGGAAAAAAAGTCTCCAAACTGTAAAACGCTGTTTCACAAACTAGCTGTTGTTGTCACTGTGTAGCTCTGAAAAATCACTCCAATACCTGCTTATAGTTACCTCAGGAAGCAGAGTTTAGAAAGAAATGAGCTCTTGTCCAACATGCTTCCCATTCAAAACATTTCACAAGTATTAGCTAAGCAACCCTTGTAACATGCCCACAAGATAAGTAATAGTCTTTACAGATAGGATCTGACTTGCCAGCGGCCACTAGGAAAACAAGCTGCAAAAAACAACATAAACCTCTGAATTTCCCATTTCCATTCACCAGGAGCCCATTAGTTATTTAGTTAGTTAGAAAAAATATTCACGTCTCTTTCGTGGATTAGCGGGAGTTAAGGTATGACATTCAATACACAGAGACCATTTGTCACCCATCTTTTGGTAAGACAATTCTCAGTGGGACACCCTCAGCTTGGCTCACGCAGGGTGGTCAGATCCCCGCTTCAGCCTGCTGAAAGTGGCCGGCCTGGCCCAGGCACATGCACGCAAACCTGGGTGAGATGCCACCTGATGGCTCTGTGCACTTTTATAATATACCGTGATTGTAGCGCTAGCACAGTGCAGAGGGACATGTGAATCCAATCACTCTGGAGTACTTTTTTTCTGTGCTTATTTTAGCCTCGAGTTACGCAAAAACCTGCATCACAGCCCAGATGCCTTTGGGAGTCAGTGGCTGGGTTAAGAGGCTGAACTTGTGGGTGAATCATGCTAGTCTTTGGAGAAGCCATTATTCTGCATTGATAGACACAAATTTTAAGTTATCTGGGTTAAAATTATTGCACAATCCCTACTCATTTATGGCAGATTCATACTGTCTCATTGAGAAATTTAAATTTATAGAGAAGATAGAAATAAAAGTGACAAAGACTGCACATTTTCCCTCAAAATATAAATTATTCAGTAATACTAAAAACACACAAGCAGCAGTCAGGGTTCCCACAATTCTGTGGTGTTCTGGTCTTTGACAGTTTCTAGAATTCAATGACAAGAGACTAAAAAGTCTTCCTACCAGTCAACTTTTTTTTTCTTTTTTTTTTTTCTCCTTTTTGGTGCGAGATAGTTGTTTCTTTAATAAAAAAGTTACAAATAAAACAGTCAAGCAAAAGTGAAAAGCTAACAGCAAAAATAGTAGGCATCTGCACAGCACACATTAAGAATGAAAAAAATCAATTTTTTTGTCTTACAACAGCATGTCTTGGGAACACTAATAATAGGTGCTCTTTCTCTCTGAAAATGACTTTTTCCCTTCATCATAACATGACCTGATGCAGGACTTGTCTAACTGTGATATCTAGATGCAGAACAAGTGAGAAAAGGAACGTTTGTCTGCTATTTTAAAAGCAGGAATCCTGACTAGAGAAAGGGTGATTAAAATGCTCTGTGTGGCAATAGTAGACGAGTGACTGTCTCCCTGACAACGACGATAATGCTCATATGAATAGAATCCTGTGTTTACATAAAATTCTGAAGGTTCAGGTCCTAGAAATTACAAAAGCAGCTGAACCTGGCATATCATATAGTATTGTTATTGATTTCTTAATTATCAGGCATGAAACATATTGATGCTCAGTTTATTCTATTTATAGTGGAGTTTTCTCTTTTTCTGTTGCTGTCTCAGAGAAGTATAACATTTCCAGAACTGTGGCTCTAGCAGCAGCATTTTTTTCCAGTGCATGCTGTTAAATTCAAAGTCTGATACATTTATTGCTTTACAATTTCTTAACTGATTCATTACATTAAAGAACATTATTTGGTTTTCTTTATTGCCGCAAGGCATATTTATATCAATTAATTGCATTAGATGTTCACATAATTTTCCCTCATTTCTGGAAAAAACATACAAAGTTAATGTTGTGTAACTTTGGGGAAATGATGCCATTAGGCCTTTTTGAAGAACTCCAACGGGAAAGGTGCTTCATTTCTGTGGAAATACGGGTCTCGGCTTCAGAGCCAATTGCTTCTTTCAAAGTTTAAATCAAACAGCATGCATCCGTAGCTTCGTTATGGCCAAGTAGGTGCTTTTGAGAGCTACCATCAATAGATAAGCATTAGTTCCCTCAACAAAAATACATCTATTTCAGACTAACTGCAATCCAGAGGCTTCCCAGTCTGCATGGTCTTGGTGTCTTGCATCTGCTGTGCATGCCCAGAGGACCATGAGATTATCTGGTATTTCAGGGTGAGTGCAGGGCATGCCCCATTGCAGTGGGCAGAGTGTGTGTGGGGCTGGGCAGCTGCAGCCAGGGCAGCTCTGGATGTCAAGATATCCTGCTAAGTTACCATGGCAAGCAGCAGCTGGAGCAAGGTCTCCCACTTCTTCTGAGACTAGCCTAACCACTGGGGAAAGCCAGGCTCTCTTAAGCTTGGCTCTTATGTACCAGTAGTTTTTATACAAATCAAACACAACAATGCACAAAACATTTTTTACCCCTAGGTCTCCCCAAATGCTGCACTGGTTATTACAAGATATAAGTCAAATGCTGTGCTGAGACTCCACCACGACCAAGTACAGACAGGAGGACTATCTCCTAAGTCCACCACTTTGAATCATAGAATCATTAAGGTTGGAAGAGACCTCAAGGATCATCTAGTCCAACCATCCCCCCACCACCTATTACCCACTAAACCATGTCCTTAAGTACCAGATCCAACCTTTCTTTAAACACCCCCAGGGACGGTGACTCTACCACCTCCCTGGGCAACCCGTTCCAATGCCCGACCACCCTTTCCGAGAAGAAATTTCTCCTCATCTCCAACCTGAACCTCCCCTGGCGCAACTTGCAGCCGTTCCCCCTTGTCCTGTCACTAGTTATTTGCGAGAAGAGGCCGACCCCCAGCTCACCACAACTTCCTTTCAGGTAGTTGTAGAGAGCAATAAGGTCTCCCCTGAGCCTCCTCTTCTCCAGACTAAATAATCCCAGCTCTCTCAGCTGCTCCTCATAAGACTTGTGCTCCAGACCCCTCACCAGCTGTGCTGCACAATATGACACAATAACCAAAATTTGGAGTGGAGCTACATCTCTCAACATTCCTTTGTAATTCTCATGAGCAGCATATTTAGATGCTGTCACTCTTTCTAGGCAACAACAAGGATAACAGTGAAAGATAAGACAGTGGAAGATCAGAAAGATAAGACAGTGGAAGATCAGCCTCTCATCACCACCAACATTTCATTTCTAAACATTCTTGGTTAAAACTGCTCTTTTCAAATCAGATTTTTGCAGAGTGACAAAGAATTGTTTTATTTTCTCTGCTCCAGTGAAGAACAGGCCTGTGTTAAGTTATCTGGAATAAACATGCATACAGCCCACACTGTCCTCTGATAACGTTGTTTACAGTTGTTGGCCCTGTCCAGTGTGTTGTAGATGTGGACTGTTACAGATGTGTGGAGTGTTATAAAGGAGTATCTTTGCTAGCAGCATGAAGTAGCTATTGCTCTTTGTCTCCCTGCAATTTTCATTAGGTCTTATTCATGTGCGCCTGAGAGTGAGAGAGTCAAAGTCATCTGCCTGCTGGTTATTATGCTGTTGCACAAAGGGGTTCTTCAGCATAGAACAGGAGACTGAAAACAAGTTCTGTTGTCAAATTATTGTGACCCATCCTATTCCTATTTAGAATCACTGCAGCTGTCTGAAGCTGAAGTTAACACTCCCATCAAACAGGACAAAAGCTCCATGCATGGAGATCACATATCAACAAATTCAAGCAAGTCCTAAGCTATGTGAGATAGCTTCTTCAAGTACTGGAAATCGCTTTTAACCACATTTAAGAGAGTACTACATGTTGGGAGCAATTTCTCTGCCCAGGTTGGTATCACAAAGCTGCACAACATATTGTTGGGCTCAAATTCATATATTAATGGAAGACTATGTCACAACAGGTATAGAAAACTACTTCGGCTAACTGCACTCAATGAGAAGACATTGCTAATCAGCATGTATCCTATCTCATGGACTTTTCCTGTATGCCACAAACCCCAAAATTACTGTGCCAATAAACACACAAAAATTCCTATGGTCTGGAATATAAATATATTCACATTCAGATGTGTACTGGGGACAACAGGATATCAGTAGCTTCCTGGTTAACTGAAAATGAGCATCTACTGCAGTTATTAATATTTGTTAGAAACAAAATGCGTAACACCTACCAAATGGAAATGAAATCTCTTCGCTGATATTGGAGTAGCTATCACAGACTGACAGTACATTAGAAGCTACATTGACTTTCAAAGCCACATTTGCTTCTGATATACATCTTTCCTGTCTGACATGATACAAAATGTTTTATCACATGCAAATCCCTACACTGAGGAAGGCAAAATCAAATATGCAGTACAACATCAGTGATAACTAGTCAGGCAGCAATATGTAAGAAAGCACTAGGAGTAATTTTTAACTGAACAGCAGTTTACAAAGCAATGCTGATGAAGAGCAGGAGGATTTCATGGGCTGCATCATAAGGCAGGCAATTATTCCTTTCTTTCCAATGTTGCTAAGGCCTCAGTTGGAGTAATGAGTACAGTCTGGGACCCGATACTCATTTTTTTTTCTTGAGAGATTGGGGGAATCTTTGTGGAAGGCTTTAAGAGCTTACAGAAGTATGGAGGTGGTAGAGTCACTGTCCCTGCGGGTATTTAAGGAAAGGTTAGACGCGGTACTGAAGGACATGGTTTAGTGGTTAATAGGTGGTGGGGGAACGGTTGGACTGGATGATCCTTGAGGTCTCTTCCAACCTTAATGATTCTATTCTATTCTATTCTCAGGGGTAAGGTAGATGGACTTGGTCTTGTCTTAGAGCTGGACTGAAGACTCTCCAGAGGTCCCTTCGAGTCCTACATAACACTACTTGCATTTGTGAATATGAAGGTTAGTGCTCCTGTCTAAACATAAAATAAAAATAATTATAAGAGAGAATGCCAAAATTAAAACAGAAAGCTGCTGCTGCACTAATGGATTTTTGTGCATTGACCTAATGTTGGTATTAATGACTACTGCATTAAGCCTTTTCCCAAAGATTTGTATTTTACAACAATTTATAAATGGCCCAAACATGCTTAAATGTTCTTAGATTTTAAGATCAAAAAAACCTGCTTCCTCACTACAACCTCCATCTAATGATGCAGATAATTTTCCAGAACTTAATTATGAGATAACAGCCACATCCTTCCTGAAAACAAAGGACTTTTCAGAGGAAAAGAGCAAACATCTTGCTCATTCCACTAGTGTTTTATTGTTGCACTAAGGGCCTTTCTCTTTGGAGCTAATTGCAAAGAAACTGTTTTGACAGAAATGGATGCTCTCTCTACCCTGGGAGAGGAAGATTTCTACAGGAGTTAATGCACTGTCACAGAGCAAATCTGCCAGCATATCCAGAAATGGGGGCTGACAGCTCTGTATCCCAGGGAGTGCATGGCCTCACGCAAGCAGGCCTGCCGCCAGCTTTTCTGGGTCCTAGGAGAGCCCACAGCCACCCCAAGTTTGTCCTGCTCTGATCGCGCTGCACCGCTGAGCAGAAACCAGACTGAAGGCACCTCTGCTACACAGAAACTGACTGGAGGAGCTGCCCATGATGATGAGGTTGCCCAGAGCAGCTGTAGATGCCCCATCCCTGGCAGTGTTCAAGGCCAGGTTGGATGGGGCTTTGGGCAACCTGGTCTAATAGAGGGTGTCCCTGCCCATGGCAGGGGGGTTGGAATTAGATGGTCTTTAAGGTCCCTTCCAACCCAAACCATTATAGGATTCTATGAAAATGATTCACCATTTGCCTTTGGGTTTTTACAGATGCAGCTCCAGCCTTCAGCCAGGGCAGTACCGGCGCAAACCAAGCCTCGATATCTAAACGCACCCTTGCTGCAAGCACCTCCGCCTCATTCAATTAACAGGTATAGGACACATTGAATCCAATTCCCTCCTGCAGATCTATCACCCAGCTCCTCATAAACAAGCTCTCTTTAAAAGTGGCATTAAGTCAGCCCACACATAGACCTGGAGTTATAACCCATGAGTGCTGCTGAGTAATTTATTTTCCACATTTATTTACGTGTGGGTTTCTGGCTATCAGATACCAAACCTAAAGCAGCAAACCTGCTGCAGGAAGGACTCGTAGCTAGCACGAGGCAGGATGAGAACAGATTTCATTTTTTACCATTTTTACTTTGTTTAGAAACAAAGTGGTATCAGCCATAAGACAGAAAAATGAATCCTACAAGGTGATATAAATCAGGACCTGTGAATACCCAACCTAAACAAAATAGACAGCATGCCCAGCAACTGGGCAGTAGAGGCTGAGCTGGTTTGAAGGAAAGGCAGCTCAGCCTTACCCTCACGGCAACACCAACAGTGTTCCCATTTCTCAGCAGTAAGGTTGCAGAGAACTCAACCTCCCTGCAGCCATGCAGAGCGTGTGTCCACAGAGGTGCATCTCAGAGGAGATGAGGTATCCCCAAGGTTCCTTAGACCGGGAGACAAAACAAACCTTCTGGATCATCTCTGAGATCCTTCCTGCCTCCAGTGTCCTCCAAACAAACCACAGAGATTCACCTACTTGCATTGGCTGCCCTGCTTCCCACGGCTGTATGCAGGCTCTCATTTCACAGGGGAACTTGCACAGAGGTCTAAGATCTCCAGCTATGCAATTATTCATATTAAAATTCTACAGGAAGAAAAAGGTTGAGTGGGAAGGTTGCTATCCCAGAGTTATCAGAGAAGAGGTTTGAACTAAAATAAAAAGAACTGTGTAGAAGAAGCAAAAGACATAACCAGCTCCTACAAGGTCAAAGCTTACAGTATGCAGTGACCAGGCGGAAAGGGCTCCACTGCTTCTGTTGCATTTAGTGCTCAGCTTCTGAAATCCTAAAATAGTTTCAGAAGAGCTTTCCTCCAACTAATGGCCATCCTGCCTACACCACAAAGTAGATTTTGCCTTCTTTACCTGCACTCAACACCATTTGTCAGAGGAAAGTCTCTGTTTTCTGTATTTCCCCCCGCAAAGAGCTGCGGCAGTGCTGAGTCAGACCTGCCCCCACCATGACACCCTGGGGTGGTCCCCCTTTATCTGAACCACAAACACAGAGTATGTGAAATGTGACAGATAAAGCCAGGAGGAGGCAAAGGCTTGGGGAGACGAGGGGTCCTACAGCACAGTTTGTGTCTAGAAAAGTTTGCACCCTAGAAACACCGCTGGCTTTTCTTTCCACCAGCCCTGAGGGGAGGGCTGGCCAGGAGCAGCTCAGCTTCAGACATTAAAGGATGAGATTTATCACCCCCAGTCCTTTCTCTGCAGAATTCAAGGGATGTTTCACAGACATGCTGAATACAGATAGTGTTGCCAGCTACCGGTCTGAACAACTGTCCATCCCAAAAATCAAATCAAACTTTCGTTATCTACCAGGAAAGACGAAATCCATCAAGACTTTTCAAATGTTATGCCAAAGTACATAGGAGGTTTTTGTTAAAATGCAGTGCACATTACCACGGCCCTCCTAGCACCATTCAGCAAAAGTGGTCTGAGATATTCTAGATATTTTTTTCTGAAGCCTGCTGTGTTCAGCTTGAGAGATTTCTGTTTACAAAGAACCCCAAATCCAGCGTTTTCTACATAAAAGCAACAAAGAGCACAAATTCCAATTCTTCATACCATTTTTCTGGACCTGCAGCTTCTTTGACACTGTTGCCAGAAGGTGTAATTCACAACCATCCCAGACCAAAGAAAAACGAGCCCAAATCTCACAAGTCAGTACTGCTGCCTTGATGATCTGCACCTTTCTAGGTGTTTTGCAGACATCCTGAGGTGAAACAGCAAAAAGGGGAAACGTATAGTTAATACACCCCTTGTAAATTGTGCCCAGGCTGCAGTTTTGAGGAGTTGTTATGATCATTGTCTGCAGCAATCGAGCTCAGCAGAGGCTTTCATGTTCAGCACATGGCATCATCTCCAGGGAGCTTCCTTTACAACACTTATAAATGAGAAAACAAGATAACTTTAGACTGCACAGCTGCAGGGTGCAGGAGAAAAGCGATAATAACACTGAATTAATCTATTCATTCAAAGGCGACTGAATTGTAATGCACAGATTTAATGAGGCTGGACTCTAAATGATTAAAAAAAAAAAGAAAAAGTAAAAAATATTATTACCCCTTCAGACCCTACACCCAGTCCCCTCTGCTAATCTCCCAGGAACAGTTGCAGGCCAGGCTTCCCACATTATGTAGGTCAGTGCCTACTCTAAAATTAATCTGTTTTAGTGAAATAGAGGGCAGGCACCAGAGACATGCTCCCTGACCCCAACTCTTCAGAACCACCTAGGTGGAGACTGTTTTGTTTTTTCCTGGCAAAGGAAAGGTTAGATATGGTACTTAGGGACGTGGTTTAGTGGGTAATAGGTGGTGGGGGGATGGTTGGACTAGATGATCCTTGAAGTCACTTCCAACCTTAATGATTCTATTCTATTCTATTCTATTTTGCCCCTCGCAAGGCTGGAGCACAGCTGTACCACGCAGGTCAGGCTAATGCTCATCCTCAAAGCCACACACGGACTCTTACAGACATGCTGCAATGCTTTATGGCTCTTGGGATGAACTGGGAACTCATAGTTTAGACACACGCACTACTAATATTTTTAATAATTATACATTATAACTTGAATCAGGCAAAAAGAGTAGTACACCGTATTTTACTAAGATGCTGATGTAAAATTTTCAGTTACTGGGAGAACATTGAATGGAGTGAATTTTTAGGTAGCAACAACCCATTACTGCCACAAACTTCTGGCTGAAGGCTGTGGTGAACATTGCTTCAGGCCAGGCATGTAGCAGTCACTGGAGAGCCACAGAGCCAGAGCCACCTCAGATCCAGCCATTCCTCCCCACCCACAGATATGCTCCTCTTCACCTGCCTGCACAAAAAACACCTGCTCCCACAAAAACCCCTTGTGCCCTTCCTCTCTGAAGAAGGGGAGGACCATCATGGGTGGCAAATATAATACAGCATTTAGACAGAGCATGAGGCACTCGTATGTCAGGCTGGTTGACCCAGGATAGCAATGGAAACAAGATGAAAGTAGGGGAAGCAACTTGATTTATTTAATTTTTTCCCCACAAAATATTTGGTAGTATCATGCTTGAAAGCACAGATGCGTATCACAGGAACACTAAGGCTACTGCATCAGGATGGATACGTGGCAGCTGCACAGGGTTGAGAGAGGGGTTCTTCATCATATTGCTGCATTGCTGAGTCAGAGCCCAGAAGTCAGCATGATGCACTCATGCAGTGCTGGCACTGGCTACTCTTGAGCAACAAAGTTGCATTTTCTGCAGGGGCAGTTATAGCAATGTACAGTATTCTGGACAGATTTTGAGTAATTGAAATTCCCCTAGCTTTTCAAATAGATCTTTTATTCTTCATTTTTGTCTTGTACAGGCTTATAAAGGTAGCTGATTTAAACTTGAGAGCAGTGATTTTCACACAAACTGAAGTACCTATAATCTGCTGACATTAAAAGTATTTATATAAAACAGATGATTCCATGCATACAGTGAGTTTATTCAGATAAGAATTAGTATTCTATTTATCATGGTATGATAATTTCCTCTAGTGGCAGTATGATTCTTTCCATGCCAGGAAGAATTTGCAGTGAGAAAGGGATGCACCACAGTGGAGATCAGTTCCAGACTGATCCCCAGCATAATTTAAGGAATGGCAGTGGTCCTGAATTTTGGGAACTTCCCCAAGCTGAGCATTGCTTATGAAACCTCTAGTGCCAAGCTGACATATACGCACATTCTCGGTACAGCACTCCGCCCATGAAAGGGCTTGGGGGGACAGAGACACATTCCCTCTCCCAGGGCAGCCCTCCACACAACACCCTTGCCAGAGGATCCTCCTAGACTCAGTGCTTGTGCTTTTGAAAATTTGAAATGCCACCTAAGTCTCCCAGTATAGCCTCTGCCACAGGTCAGGTGCTCACAGAGCTTTTGGTGTAAAGGCTTGATTCCTAAGGTTAGGCTGGATTTCAAAGACGCGGTAATATCCCACAATAGAAAGTGCCTCACACACACAGAGAACAACTTGCTCCAAATTTTGTCACTGCCTGAAGCAAAATGCTGCCTGCAGCAAAATGCTGGCTGGAAGCACAGACCATCTTAGGGTGGCAAACCTCAAGTTGTTCATCCCAGAATCAAATCTTTCCAATAATTCGTCACTTGTATGATCTATTGCCCTAAGTAGGATTATTTATAATCCCTGGGGACATTTTGTGAATTCCCAGGGAGCAGGCAAGGACACAGGGTATCCCACCTGTTGCGGAAAACAGAGGCATGGACAGGCTGTGAGTGACCTGAATTATCTGAGACAATATAGCCCCAGGTGACAACATAAAATCCTAAAAAGCATTGAAGGGTTACAGTAGAAATAATCAGATAAATAGAAACTATATATAATATTTGCTTCATCAAGTGAACAAAGCTGAAAAAGTTTGCAAAGTCTAGAGCTGAAGGTAAATCAGAAGTTCCTCATTTTCACAAATTTAATCCTAGTTCACCTGGCTGGGGTGTTTCTGGTAGTATAGTTTGAGCATAGCAGGCTTTCAGTCCACGCACCCAAGAGATCTTTTTAATCTTAGCTGCACCTTAGCACAGCATATCGCCTAAGCGCTGCGCTGGAAGCAGAAACAACCCACACCATAATGGCAGCCTCCTTCTGGTTTCTAAATATAGTTCAACTTTTCTGGAGATGGAAGACATTTTTGGATTTTTCTTACAGTGGTTAACATCAGTGAGGACTGCTTTAAAATATGTCTATACACACACACTGAGGTAAACACACTCAGTGTAGGTGTGTCTTTGACTCCATTAAAAGATGTGCCCACTGGGCTGTGAAGAGCAAAATTAAATCTGCATGAAAAGGCTCTTATTTGCGTATTCCTGGCAACTCTCTCAGACAGATGGGAAAGGTGTTATTATCACTGTATTATTCCAACACCATCACTTCCATATCCCAAAACAACCTTTCTCCTCCCGCAGCCTTCTCCCAGCCCAGCAGCTGCAGTTGCTGCTGTTGATGCAGCTTAACAAAAGCCAATCTCATGAACCTGGGGTTTATCCAGATGAAAGCAAGCAAAAAACTACTTTAAAATCCACAGCACAACATGCCTGAGGTACAGAGAGCACTGACCCAAACTGACGCAGGGAAACCAAACTGAGCATACTGAATGCGACTACCTCCTGCGTGTGACGGATGGCACTGTGGAGAGGCCCAAGGAGCTGCTCCCAAGCCCGGCAGGAACCCAGGGCACACAGACTGTGGCCATCTCGGTAAACTCAACCGTGCCCAGGGACACTGCTGGGTGCCATACCTCTCGCAGCAACATCCCTAAATCATCAAGATTTTTCTCTTTTTTTAAAAAGCAATTAAGAGTTTAGGTTCTCCCTGACTGGGATTTACCACGATCTTTGTTCACATGCTACTGGGTGGCAAGACCTGTAAAACACAGAAAAAAGGGGAATTGGTGTTTAACTCAACTAACACTCACTTCCAGTGTATGGTTATTAACAAGTTGTATTGCTACTGAGGAAGGTGTTTGTTTTTAAATGAAGCATGGTTTATACTTCCTAGCAGCAGGGAGGATTTCTGCTAACCACTATATTCACACCAAAATTATTCTAATTTACTCGAGAGCACACACAGGTTTATCTCAAATCTACATCTCTTTGGTGTTCAGTTCAGAAGGTGCATATTTATCCCAGTACTTCTGTGTAAATCTATTTGATTAAACGAGCCATTTCCAAGAAAGTTTAAAGTTTAATTTCAATATTGTCTGCAGGCTAATCAAAATAACAGAAATACCAGTCTTACTAATGAAAGAGAGAGACGAGAGATGGAGAGAGCAGTTGAACACACTTCATTTACGGAAAACAAAGATGGCCTTGTTTTGTACACTATTGTACAGTAGTTAGTGCTATCTTCATCTTAAACCATTCAATCTCTTCTCTTCCCAGTGCTTTCTCCTCTTTAGTATCTCCTCACATCTATTTCCATCTACAGACAGAAAAGCCCAGACTGACACACAAGCAACTCCTAGCCTCCAGGTAACACAGCCCATGTACACTGCCTGACGGAGCAGTGAAGGTTTCTTTGTCCTGAAGGGGTTTGGGTTGTTTTTGAAATGTCTCATATGCTAATGACAGATTAAAGGAGTAACCACGGACTTGTCAGCATGCGGTCATGCAAACCATTACTGAATGAACGTGTCACTCAGGGGAACACGATCTTGTCCTCAGTGGTGAAAATTTCAGGAGTTTCCCCAAATTCTCCATTTCTTGAGCCCCTTTGAGCTCATGGCTCTGCACAGAAAAGGAACTGGGAGGTTTGCTCCCTGGGAAGAGATTATCAAGTTGTTCCTTGGCAGCAGCACAGCAGCACACCCAGCACCTTGCAGCTCTGTGAAGGGTAACAAGCCCTGCTGTCCCTAATCAGCAGGGCAGAGAAGATGCTTTTTATAGCAAGACTGTTTCCTTCCTTTGTACTTCTGTCCAAGCTACTGCCGGCAGACATTGGCAGGGATTTCAGTAGCTGTTTTGAATCAGTGTTTGGCAAAGGCACAGGCAGGTTGAGCCTGAACATCCTCTATGGAGCTGCACTGAAATTTCAGTATATTCTTGGTCCAGCCTGGCACACAGCCAGAGCTGCACATTCCTGTGCGTAAGAGATAAGGGACCCTGAAGAATACGTAAGCAGTACGTGTATTCCCTGTCCGCTGCTGTCCCCAGGGGACCTTCTTGTGTCCCTTCCACTGTTGCCACTATTGTGTCCAGAGTTGTCCACGTTTGCTTCTGCTCTGCATCATGCTGTGCTGCAGCTGCACAATGTTTAATGGAAAACAAGACTGAAACACAAACCAACAGCTTGTGTTTTCCTTTCAGATTGGGACTCCGTTTTCCTCAGACCCTGAGGAAAGGGGCTGCTTTGCAGCAGATTGCTCTACCTTGGAGGAGCCAAGGCCAGGTTAATAACATCATTGTTGCACTTGAGAAATGTCACTGGCAGCTAGAAAAAGTGAGAAATTTCACACTCTGACACAGAGTTTTCTCCTGAGAAAGTCCCTGTGGTTTGCTGCCCTCTCACAAAAGGAAACGTACCTTGAAATTTTGGTAGCTGTGGAAGGCGGGGGGTGGGGAGGTGGCAGCATCTCAGTCTCAGCTCCTTCCCATCCCAAAGAGAAACCCCTCAGTTGCTTCCTCTTCCCACTGACAAATACCATGGAGAGGGAGATGCAGATGGGAAGAAGGTAAAAATATCCTTTTGTACCATTTCATGTGTCGGTAATGGGGTTTGCCGTGCTTTGACCACTCAAGTGCCACATCCAGAATTGCAAGGTGGCCCCAGCACCCATTTCCCACAATGGGGTGAAGGCATGTAATGCAGCTCCATTTTCCTGTGCTGCCACAGGGCTGCCCACATCCCCATCAGACATTTGTGGCCACAGGTGATGGTTTCAGTCAAAACAGTGATTTCGACATATCCAGAGTCAGGACACAACTGGCCGCAACGTTGTTGCAGGCAGCAACAATAACATGACTTGGTGACAGAAGAGTGGTTAGTCCTTCCTGTCAGCACTGCTGGGGCTGCACATGACCTAGGAGGAGAGGAAAGGCTCTTTGCCCAAGCACAGAACAGGAAAAAAAGAAAAAAACAAAAAACACGAAGGCAGAAGGAAAGAAAACAAAATGCAAAATTGAAAAAAAAGCATCAGCAGACTACAAAACCAATCACAAGGGTGTCTGCATCCTTGGGAATTTGTTATTACTTAAAGCATTGAGGGAATGCTTTCCCCAAAGCAGCACATCAAGGGAGTGGATCAGAGCCACATGGAGCCAGACCCCAGGGAAGTGGCAGCCCACTCAGCCCAGGCATGCAGCTCTCCACCCTGCAGTGGGACAGGCCCCGGCTGTGACTCTGGGGAGCCTGGTGGCTCCCTTCAGAAAAGGGCACCCAGCAGCACAGGCAGACCTGCACAGCGGCACCATCGCCTGCTGTGTGACACTGCCTTTTAAAAAAATCTACAAGACCAACTCTTTGAGAGCCCCAGAACTACCTAAAATGTCATGAGACTTCTGACCCTCCAAAATCCCATTTTCCTTCCCTACCTGTCCCATTTCTTTTTAATGCAAAGTATAGTCTCAAATGTTGGTTTAAAGCCTCAGTTTCTCAAATCATGGGCACATTCATCTAAAAGAGCAATCACTATTAGCTGCTGTGCACTCTTCAGTGCTTAATAAGCCAGGTAAACACAAGACAGGACACAGAGTGCCACAGCTTCCTTCGCCAGTCAGCTAATACTGACCTGCCTTCTTCCCCCTAAATGAAAGCCAAGATTAATTACTCTCTTCCCCAGACCTCCTCAGCCAGCCACCTCCTCACTCTGTTCAATAGACCATGTTAAGAGCCCACCTAAGAGACGAGTGCCAGTGGTTCAGACCTCTCAAATTCTTGCAAGCCAGAGCAAAATATTTTTCTTCATGTTGTCTTTTATATTTGGAATAAGTGACTTTTGTGGTTATTAAATGCTCCCATGATGTGCTGACATTTAACCATCCCTGCAAGCCGTTTAGTTTACATTGCAGACTCTACGCTTTTTAGTATGACATTACCCCTTAATTCTTTTAACGAATTGTGTGCTTTTTGGAGTAAACTGGGCAGTAAATCATGCAGGCTCTTTACAATTGGTTTTACAAAATGGGGTTTAAGGACAGTACAGGGAGAAGACCACGTTATTCAGTTACTGCCTGCAGTTTTGAGCTGAGCTCCTACTATCTATTTTCTTCTGTTTCTCCTTGACTTTCACGCTTTGCCAGGCGCTCATGTACTTGGAGGCTGCATTCCGTATGCACGCCTGGTGAGCACCCCCAGCCATCGCTCGCTTCTGCCGCTTATCACCTGTGCCAGCACAGTTTCTTTGCCTTTCTGTTTCCCAAAGTGTGAACAGCACACTTTGAAAACCTGTATGCCATCTAGGAAATGCTGGGCCGAGTCTGGCACATCTGGAGCAATTTCAGCTCTTTCCAAGCACAGCTCAGTAAAGTTACCCAGAGAATGCGGCGAAAATTAATTGAGCAGCGCAGGTACTTTGATGATGCCATAACATTTGGTAGAGATAATTAATACACTTCTCTGTGCAGAGAAACTGCTGAAGCTTTGTATTCCCACTGCAAGAATCAAGTGGAGCAAGTTCTCGGTTTGCAAACCACCTTACACTGAATCCCCAAGAAACTTTCCAAGTTTAATAGCACGGTTAGGACGCAGCACAGCATTGCTTAGCTGCTTGGGCAAGCTGTCCTGCACTGACTCCCTACAACCTGGGGTGTGCAGTGGGGGAACCAGGTATGAAAAGGGTAAGTATTTTGATCACAAGAGCAAACAAATCGCAGGACACAGAAAATCCTACCAGGAAATCCCAGGAGCAACCAATCTGCAAGTGTTTAGATTACTTGTGATGCCCAGCATGTGGGCAGGGAAAGAAATTGGAAGTACTGAGTCCCTTTGGGATATTCAGAGTGGGAAGGCCATGTTCCCATCCAAGATCACCAGGTCAAACCCTTCGGCCCCTGCCAGGTGGAGAGTCATGAGGAGGTTACAGATTTTGGAAGACATGAAAACCCGACTGCTTTTCTGGGCTGTGCCATGCAATACCACTGTCATATCGGCCAGATTACAGAGCTTCCCTGTTCAGCCTGCAGCTGTGAGTATTACTGATGTAATTGAATGCCAAGCCAGAAAGAAGATTAAAAAAAAAAAAAAGAAAAAAAAAAAGAGAGAAAAACCAACACATTTTAGTTTTGACCTATGACACTTGGGACATTTTCTGTCAGAACAAGTGGGCATTTGTCTGGGGTAGGTCTGCAAAGACACACCAGCAGAAATGCATTTATTATTTAGCCAAAGCAAAAGGCTTATGTAAACCCCCAGTTGGGATTTCTAGATCCTCACTTAGACATTTGCTGTACCAGCTTCACATGGAGACAGCCCTCTCAATTAGGGTGAGAGAGCAGAAAAGGATTCCTTCATCTGAGAGTGGGTTCCATTAAGTGTACGACTTTAAGCTGCTCTTTTGTAGCTGAACTGTAATTTTCCCTAAAGTGGGGGTGGGAAGAGCCCTAACTACCTACTGCTGAAAAGGAAACTGCAGATGTTACCTTTGCTAGTACAAAGCTGTCCAAGACCAAGCAGCTCAGCTCTCTGCTCTTAGTGGGAGGAAAGGGAAAGGGATGCTCCTGCCCACCTGGGGCAGCCCCTCTGTCCTCCCTCCTTGCCAGGGCGGCTGCCCCAGGTGGGCACGGGCATCCCTTTCCCTCCTCACTCCCTAAGAGGAAACAGTCACAAATCCTGTATCTAAAATTAAGAGTGACATTAAGTCATCTCAACCTACTTACGCTTGGGTCCCTTGCTCTTATCTTTGGGCACAATCATTCTGTGGGACTGCTTGATATTGGATCAGTAACATTATGTAGTGATGTACTCTAGGCAATTCCCACAGCCTAAATAATGACCTTTCATTGTAGTTCCCCTGGCAAGACGAAGATGCGTGCTGTTTGCCCTATGTATACTAAGGTTTTGAGAATAGTGGAGTCTCAAAGCTTATGAACAGTCACATGCAGCATCACCATATCTTGGTACTTAGCTTTGTAAATGTTAACTCACAGGAATTCAACCATATCTCAACAATTAAAAGGCACTTGCTAATAACATTGGCTATGAAAGAGTAGGCGGCCAATTGAAGCTCAAAGCCAATTGTGTATCAAAGGTCAAAGAAGCAAATAATTCTTAATTGAATATGAAAATTGTACAAACTGTCTAGACATCAAGAAGTTTGAAAGTGAAGATGTGAGTTCGGTAAGTCATTCCAGAAATCAAATGAGATACATCTACACTTCAATTAATTATTTCTAGTTAGAGGACTTTCAAAAGCAACAGGTGGACCATTCACAACTGCATTGGGAATTGCAGCCTAACCAAATGGGAGAGATGACAAGAAACTATACATTTACACTTGGAGACTGAAGATAACTTGGGCTTTAAAGGTACAGTGTTCTTTCCTACAAATGTAGCCATTTTCGGTTTTCAGATAGCTTCAGGCACCACACTTCTGCATTCCAGTTATTTATTTCATGATTTTACAGTCCTTATGGTTTCCTCCATTATCTCTCACCACACGTGTCAAAATCCCACAAGACCAAGACCTGACAGACCATGCAGGGGAACAGTAAAACTGGCTATACACAATACGTTGTGAAATGCAATGAACTAAACAAATAGAAAAGCAGGTGGTATATTTTCTTAATTTGTTTCATCTACCTTGGGTGTTGCTTGGAACAGCATTAGGTAGGCATTTGCTAACAACCGTGTGCGCTTGCAGCAGATGGTTCTCCATTAAAAATGAGATCTCAGATGAAGAGCTCTGGGAAGCCCTTGAGGGACTGGAGAAACTGTCAGTCACATATTTATGCCTCTCTTCAGAATTCAGTCTATAAAGCCAGCCCACGTGAGCTATACCCAAAGATGAAGGATAACCAATTCCATCCTCTCTCTATTGTGCTAAGGTATGGATCCTTTACACGGAATGTGTGGTCTGCAGCTTTTTTCTTTAACCAACGGTTGCAAAAGGATGGTAAGAAGCAGAAACAAAGGTCAGTGGTAGCTCCTGCACCAGCCAAAGAGTGGCCATAAATAAATCAAGATAATAGACAAATAGGTTCTTGGCAAAGAGCATAAAATACAAGCTAAAATTGTAACAATGGCATTTCTATTAAATTTCAATACCCTGGGAAAGCTGAACTGTGATAATGTTTCACCTCCTAAATTTCCTTATGTTGGCTCATGGATGAATTTTTAAAACCTCATTTTGGTGCAGTATCTTTGCACCTCAGCTCCATCAGACCTGGTGGGGAGCTGACAGACATAATTTAACTCATGCATAAAAGGGCTCTTTATGCTTTAGGACACAAAATAACCTTAGCTAGTCTGGAAAAATAAGAGTGCAGAAAGTGCCTTGTACACACCAACTATGAAAGCTAGAAAGTGTTTTGCAGTTCCATCACTGTCGTGTGACTGGAAACACAGCCTGGCTTGCTGGGATGCCAGAGCAGCCCCCAGTTTTGCAGCCTCCTGCACAAGCCTCTGAGAACCAGCTGCTGCCTCCAGCATGGCCATTAGCACCTCCACTCACACCACAGTTTCCCAGCATAACAGAAGGAAACTCAAAAACTACTCTGAGATTAAATCAGGGAATACTGATGTCCATCTAGCTTTTAGCCAAAGTACTGCTTATTTTAAGGGACTGAGAGGTGCAACCTGCCATGTCACGCTAGCACATGTCAGGAGATGAAGACTCAACATACTCTGGAAGATTTTCCAAATCAGTGCGGATGGCCTGAAGAAGGTGAGCTCTTCTTCCTGTCACTGAAGTGTCCTGGGAATATGCATTTATCCTATCTGAAGTTGGCTCACAGGTCAGGGTGAGGAGGGAGAGGCTTGGTGCCTGTGTGTGCACACACAGTCTGTTTCCTCATGTTTAAGATGGAAATAATCCTACTTATATGCTGTGTGAATCATTTTAAGACCTGTGGGTAAAAACGCAAAAGCAGATGACTTCATGAAATAGAAGGATTATCTCTATTCTATGGCACAGAAAAGATTTGCTACTAGCCAGGCACCTCAGCTCCCCTTGTGAGAAAATGACTCAGGAA
>VWZZ01004715.1:0-55194 GCA_013399095.1 Psophia crepitans
TTGGCCTTGTTGAACTGCATGCAATTTGCAAGGGGCCCACCTCTCTAGCCTGTCAAGGTCCCTCTGGATGGCATCCCTTCCCTCCAGTGTGTCAACCGTGCGACACATTTTGGTGTTGTCGGCAAACTTGCTGAGAGTGCCCTCAATCCGACTGTCGATGTTGCCGACAAAGATGTTAAACAGTGCCAGTCCCAGCACTAAGCCCTGAGGTACACCACTCATAATAAGCTGCTTCAAAATTACATTAAATTTGTCCTAAAACCAACTTGGAATAAATATGGTTAAATTAATGCAAGTATTGATGAAGCATTATTGTCTTATAGTTGACAGGATTTGGGCCAAGTTCTTATATATTTCCAGCTTGTCCTTCCTCAGCATTTCTGGATTAACAAAGGGACACTCATTGCCAGGTGCGGAACAGGTAGATCCCACTCCTGCTCTTAACAGGCACTGGGGGTGTTCTTGTGCAACTTGTGCTGAGGTACTTTAAATTCACCCTGTTGAATGCAAGCTTAGGATAAAGCCTTAATGTGATTTTGAGTATTGCTGGAATGTGCTTTTGGCATGGATCATGGTAGTTATTTTAGCAGTGCGGAGGGACATAAAATGATATTTTAGAGCAGAAAAATAATGAGGTTATAATACGCTGTTGAAACTGCTGGAGAAATAGAGGTAGGCAGGGTATGACTGTTTAAGCTGAAATCTGGCCACGCAACAAGAAGTTGAGCGGTATCTCTTCCGAGCAGAGGCAATGGTCGACATGTGGTTTGGTTCTGCAGGCAGGGCGGCACGGTGGCCCCAGGAACAGGCTGTGGTCTGGGTTTGCTGCTGACTCAGAGGCAGAGGTGCCAGGTCTGGGATCACCAGAAACGCTTTGGGCAGCACCTTCGGTTTCATTTCAACGTTTCCCGTTCAAAGACCGCACCACCTCAATGTGCTTATGTTCTCAGATGTGATACAGTCACGGTCCAATGTAGTATGGCTTCAGGCAGTGAAATCTGTAACTGCTTTGCTTGTGAAGTGGAAAGTATGTATAATGCACATGGTATCTGTGACTAGTGTTTTATTCATTAAAGGCATCCTAGTTTTGTACCATTATGTCCTCAGCAGACCAGGCAGAACATATGCTTTGAATTGTGATCCGGAGGTCTAGTATACATTTCAGAAGGTCTGATGTCATCTTCAACTGCACAGGGCATTAAAATATTTTACAATTGATGCACAGTATGAATAGCCATGTGTATGAAAATAATTCATACTCTAATTTAGGGGCACTCATACTCTACTCCAGCTCTAATTAAGGGTAGAATACAGTGCTCATCAACTGTCAGAGGTCATGAACTGGCAGAGATTTTCCTTGTCAAGTTGCTGATCCTGGAAAAAACTTCATGGTGCTTCCCATTGCCTTCACAACTGGTTCTGCTGTCAGTGGCACTACTCAAGCGGACAATGGTAAGCATCTTTACACAATCAGGCTCACATATATGAAAAAACCCAGTTTACCTGGGTGTCATTTCCCTAGCCTTTCTGCAAGCCTGAGTGTGCAGTGCAAGCAGATGCATAGAAATGGAAGACTGGAAACGAAACAGAACACAAGTGAAATGGCCCTGCTTCCCAAATATCCTGTTTGTTCTCTCTTACTGCTGCTAGCATTTCTATTTTGCCTATGATGCCTGTAAAAACAAATTGTACTGTTTGTGCTTTTTCTGTAAATTTTGATGCAGTTTTCCTCATGGTTTCCTTTTGTGTTCCAACCTTATCTGATCTCTTGAAGCAAACTATCTTTTTACTTAACCCTTTTTATTTTTCCCCAAACCTTGCTGGCCAGTATTTTATAGCATGTCGCTGGGCATATGTGCAATTGCATTTTATATGATTCTTCAATATTTGAGTACTAAAGGAGGACTACTCTGTAGTTAAATACTGTAAATATTATTATGATCAAATAGTAATGCCTGGTTCAGATCCCAGGCTGTTGTCCCACCCGTGAAGCTGCTCCCTTGAGCAGTCCAGCCCATTTTGACAGGGTGAGTCCTGGTAGCAAAGCCAAACACTGTTGCATGAGTGTGACGGTCTGATCCAGAGGTTGCAAATCACCTTGTCACTGAGTCCCAAGGAGTACTGCTCTTGGGAGAACTCGTGGCAAATTGGCTCTGTGTATAGAGGGAAGAAGTTTCTGTAGGCTGTTTCTCCAGGTCCTGTTGTTTTCATTTTGGGGAGAAAAAAGTCTTCAAGTGGGAATTCTGTATATCCACAAAGTGTGGTTTTGTACTGACCAAAGCCGCCCCTTACTGCAGTCCACCAACACAACCAATCTTATGTGTTGGTCCCAACACCCGGGCATTTGAAGAGAACCTTTTCCTGATAGACTAGAAAGGTAAAAAAAATAAATAAAAATGCAATCTGTTCACTTTTAGTATGTCTTTAAGGCAGAGTGCCTCAAGTGGTACAGCAGGCGGTGGGAAGTGTCCTTCGTTGCTTTTAATTAACGTTACTTTGCTTACTTAAAACTGCTGAGCACTGTGGTCCACCTAAACTGAAATAAGCTGTCCTTAAGCCAAAATATGCATTTCCCAACAGAAATTAGCACAACTTTTAAATGAAAGTTATGAAAATCTTTGTTAAATTTAAATGTTATAACTTGACGATGTAACAAAAGTCTGATGTCAGCTTTGTGTATGAGGGACTTGCCTGCCTCTGTACTTGTATTTTGGAGTATTCTTGTTTCTCCGGTTGTTATTTACAGCTTCCCTGACTCCCTTCTCCCCTCCTCTCGCCTGCCAGTGCTCTTCTGGCTGCTCCAGTGATGCTAGTGGCCTTTTCTTTCCACACCCACTTATTCCAGTCCCCATTCCAGCTTTTGGTGACTGAACAATGGCTCTTGGACATCATCTTACATCGCCTCCTTAGAGGACAAAGTATAAATTTTCCTTTTACGATCCTAAAAAAAACTATAGAGCGATTTATGCGATGAACTTCTGCCAAACAATTGCTTTCAGAGCACCATTAGCGAGGGCCCCTGCTTTCAGCTTTTTAACATATGACCTCAGCACATTGAAATGGCCTTTTCAGACGTTGGAAGACTCAACAAGATGTGTAAAGAAGTCAAAGTGAAAGCCCAGGAGTGTGTCATAACAACGCTTAACAACTGGCCTCGTTGCAGAGCTCCTCAGGAAAAACACGTTAAGACTGGAACACCACACATCCTCAACATTTTATTTTCTTAGGTTACCTTAGTTATTAATGCACCAAATCACTGGTTATGTCTGAACAGGAACACAAGAGCTGCCTGTTAGAAAAGTGTGCCACTAAAATAGCTCTCCAGGAGTAAGCTGACCAGCCTATTTTGGGAAAATACTGTAATTCAAAGGATACGAACATTAACTGAGTATTTTGTCTGGTATTTGTTAGCTGCTGACCTTTGCGACAGACCAGCCCACCCAACCCATGTCGCAGAGGCCCCCTCCATGCAGTCAGGGGAGAGGAATAAGCACTTTCAGAAGGCAGTTTGATTTCAGGCTCTTTTCAAGAGAAACTCAATCTGTCTATTACTCTTCATTGCCTAAATATGGAGGCAAGGGTGGCTGTGCTTCTACTTTTGGGGCCTCAAATAGGTTTCTGAAGTCAGAAGTGCTGAATCTAAACCCACATGCATAACCGTACCTAGACCCCTCGTGGCTTTTTCCCCTTTGACTGTGGAAGTTATGTGAATCCAGACATATATTACCATGATATATCCATGCTAATCTGTATAAATCTTCAGATAATAACCTAATTGAAGTGTCATTTAATCTCTGGCAATTCTAAATGAACTAGTCATAGTCTCCCAGGGTGATAAGAGTTTATAAAATGAGAATAGTTAAATGCTACCTAAAGTGTCGATAAGGATGTGGCAGTGGTTGTACTAAGGAGAGCTCACCTGGGTAAGGCAGGAATTGCAGGCTAATTCCTTGGTGACAAGGTGTAAAGCCTTGTCTGGGCTTTTGCCAAAGCATCTGTATTTGTGCCCTATTCTTTGTTCAGTTGTCTCTGTGGGATGGGGGTTGCTGTTCTCCACGTGACCAGCAAGGCGAGGTTCTTGTGAGCCACCTGGTGCAGTGAAGGACCAATGGTTCTTTGGTCAGACCCAGAGTTTGGAGCTGCTTTGGACTGACTTTTCTTGATAAGACATGAAATTTCCAGTACATGAACACAAGCTAATCATCATAGCAAAGGAGAACAGAGATGATCTTATAAGCTTGATTCCCGCCACTGTGCAGCATTTGAGAGAAACAGACTAGGACACCCAAGTGCTGTTGAGATCCTAAGGGGAGGAATGTGTGAAAAGGAAAAAGTAAAAAGTAGAAGCAAAAGACATGATCAGGTGAGGGAAGCAAACTGGAAGACATGCAACCTAGCTAGAAGTATCAACCCTTTTTCAGATACCCGTTGAAAAAAAATATGGGGGAAACTTCCCCTTGCAGAGCAGAAGAGAGAGCTACTGGAAAGGTACTTGAAGGGTTACAGCTGTTGAGGGAGGAATCAGTCTGCTGCTCCGAGGTTCTTCAGTCATCCTAAAATTCAACTATCACCAGCAATTCTATGTTTAGGCGAATGAATAGAGAATTCAGCAAGAAATCTGTCAGCTGTCTCCCGAGCATAAAAACATGAAATGAAACTGTAATGCTGGCAAGTTTCCACTAGTGGTTATCAACAATAGAGGAAATTATTTAGGCAAATGTAGAATTATGCAGATTATAGAAGACTTCAGGCAAGGACGTGGAGAAAAGTCAGTGTGATTTTCTTAGATATCATTTTACAGCAATGAGTGAAAAAATACAGGAGGTAGAAGACCCAGGATTTGGATAGTGGACTGAATTTCTTAGGTGAGGCTAGATGTTTAGGTTATATGGAAAATGATGTGTCGCTTCCCACCCAGATGATGGAGTACTGTGCATTCAAAGAGGGAGGAAAAGGAGCTAGTTTTCCTTCTTGGAATCTACATAATGCATCAAGGGAGACATAAAACAAATAACAAAAGAGGCAGCAGTAAAGAGTTCATTTCAAACTTAGGGGTTTTTTTGCAAAGAAATTGTGTCAGTGTGGTATAGAATGTCAGAAAAAGAGATAATCTTAGTGCTTGGAATCTGTGTTAATAGTTCAGACAAGCCATAGGAACACAACATTATCCCTGATGAAAAGATGCAATTATGGCATAAAGGCCATTTCTAAAAACTAGTAGGTTGGTTCCTGACACAGAAATATTAAGATCATTGATTTTTATCTTGCTTATGAAAGACAGAGAGGGCAAGAAAGGTGAGAAGGGAGTGGGGAGAGTGTACACAGTCTGCATAAAGCCAGTGCTGCACGTTGTATATATGGATAATTCAAAACTTTGGGATCTTGAAAGCAAGTGGATCAGTATTAATCAGCAGAGCCTTGGTAAAGAGTGTGGTGGTGGTGGCGGTGGTCCTCAGATTACTCACCACACTAAACTGGAGGGCAAAATCTGTTAGGTGCTGCTTACATTTCTGTCTGTAACGGTTGGAAGGAAGAGTGGCAGTGATGTAGGGCATCACAGTGGGAAACATGCTGCCTCATGAAGACATTGCTGACACGTTATTAAAGTCTGAATAAAAGATGGATGACCATATCTTACCTCAGGAAGTAACTGCCTCCTAAAATCTTCTTATAATGGGTAAAGATGTTCTACCCCAGTGGCTGATGGGGAACCCCTGACCACAGCCTGATTACCTTCAGCGCAGGCATACAGGTATGTGGCATAGAAGAACAAGCAACATACATGCTTTGTTCCCCAGAGGGGTCAATACATAAAGCTGAGAAAAACTACTAGTAAAATTAACTGTGAGAAAATCTTTTGCTATGAAAATGCAAAGACAAGTTTTTAAAGGGGATGAGCAGATATAAATTCTCTTATGGAGTGGGACGCTATCAGCTAAAAACCCATCCTGTTTCAGGATTGTAATTAGAAATGAAGAAGCAATATTATAGCAAAATGAAAAAAAAGAGTAGGAGATGGTAGTCAATATAAGTTAGAAGTTACAAAGTGTGGAAAATTGATGAGGGAAGCTAAAGACATCAGGGAAAAATCGATGGTTTGCAAAGCTAGGGACAGTAAAGATTATTTAAGTATGTTAGGAAGAAAAGATATCCTAGCAACGATATAAGGCATTACTTGATGGAGATGGCAAAATTGTTAATGATGCAGAAAAGAGAAATCATCAATAAACATTTCTATTCTGTATCTTTTTCTGGGGAAATAAAAAGTGAGGTGAGGTGAGGTGTATGAATCAGGTGATGATGGCAAAGTACTTTCCAGCTCAGTGATGACAAAAGAGGATGTTAGGCATCTACTAGGGTAGGGCAGACTTACAGAGCAATTTGTATGACTTGCTAAACTGGCCCATTCATTAGGAGGCATCAGGAATGCCTCCTAATACAAAGAACCTGTGTAAATGAAGGCAGCAAGCAGAGGACTCATCTTCCTGTGTGGCGGGTTTTAGGACATTACAGTGTTTTAGAGGATGTAGGAGGTCATCGTTGCTAGACTGCAAGAGATTCAGGAAAGGATAGACTTACAGAGTCCATCCTCAGTTCCTGTGCTTATTGTGTCTGTGTCTTCTTGAAGGTTCTTTTGCACTGCAAGAGCAGTGGGAAGTGGACATGCTGTGAGTGAAGACCAGACGAGACACACAGCCATTGACAGCCTTACCTGGGTTGTTGAGTCAGGCAGATGGAGCTGCACATGGACTGGTGTGGGGGAGGTACGCATGGCCACATTAGTATAATTAAGGGGCCAGATTATACTGAGGTGTTATGTGAAGAGTAAGATGGCATAAAGCTTTGAGAAGGCATTTTCAGAAGCGCTCAGCTTTTGTCTTCCTTTGCTCCCATTTGGTTTTCGTAGGAAGAGTCATTTCAACACTGCATATAATATATTTGAGAATGCTTCCAGAAACCTGCTCTGTACCAATACTCTTGTCTTGATATCACTTCGGGAGGTGAAACAGTGATAACAGAGATGAAAACTACTGGCAATAATCCCTTTTCAGTGGTATATCCCTCCAACTTTCTGCTAATCATCTGTGCTTCACCACAGAGCTATTGATACCAGAGCACAGAAGGAAATTCTCTCTTGTTCATGAAGGTGGCACAAAAACCTCAGCAGCATTTGTTGTGCTTTGTATTAAATAATGTCAGGACAAAAATAAAAACCTGTTAACGGCTGAGGTAATTTAACAGCTAGGAATATTTATAGTTTATGTCCCTCCTGGGGCTTCCCTGTTAGAAGAATTATTTTGTGAGAAGAAAATTGGTCATTAGCTGGGTCTCTTCGTAGCCTGCAGCAAATCACGCAGGGCCAGCATTGGCATCCCAGCTCCTCCTTCTCTCTGATACAGCTTTGCAGCCACCAAGACCTTGTGGCTTTCTTTTCTGAACCTGTCTGTTCCCAGCAGAGCTGTATTTCAGAAGGACGTTGTATATCGCACATCAGCCTCTCGGGGCTTGCGGTGTTCCTATCCCCACTCTTATAAACTCAGGTTGACTCTTGAGTCAAGACACCATGACGGTAAGATTTGTTTTAAAGTCTTGCTATTTGATTTTTTAAAAATTGTATTCTGGTTCAGAGGCATTAAGGTACAATTACATCACATTTTGAAGCTCTGCTGCTCAGTGACAGCTTCTAGAAATTAATTTATGTGAGTCTTTATCTGTAATTAGTGTTTATTACATTCAAAATAGGCATTTAAAGTAAAGTAGTTACTTCAGGTAGCTCTCATTAACCTAAAACCCCACATTATAAATACATCCAGCTTGAACTTTGGGGGTTTTTTTTCTTGACTTCCTTTGTTACTATTTTGCATTCTTCTCTTTGTAGACATTTCTCATATAAATCCATGTTCTGCCAATACACAGAAGAATTTTCTGAGCAAGATTCAATTGTAACGGCATTTACATGTGTATTGCTAAAGTAATTATCAAAAGAATTGCAGCCTTTTACGTTGTCACAATGCAGTGTAGCTTATCAGTGAAAAAGTAACTTTCAAATTGTACAAATGGGTGGGCTGAAAGAATATTTCACATATTGACATGTTATTTCATATACAATTTCTCTTTCTGTATTTTGAAAGCATTTCATTTCCCTTCAAAGTGGGTATTGTCTTGACGGGTCTCAAGGTCTCAGAAATTGATAGAGTTTCATGTGGAGCTCTCTCATTTGGGCTTCACACGGTGATAGTAATGAGGGCAGTCATGAAATGTCAGTGTGGCAGCTGTTGGTGACTCTTAGGAGACATGGACAGGCACGTGCCATTCCTTTGCACCATCTACCAGTGCAAATGTATGGAACCTGCTGAGAAAATGGACATAGAGCTAATATCTGTGATTTGAAATTCGACAAGCATTACCCAGTGACTGACAAGTCAGAATGACTCTGCTTGTGCTCCTGCTAATTTCATGCCCATGCAATTACAGTTAGACACGAATTATAAATCTTTTGGGGTGTTTTTTCTTTCTTTCTTATTATATTGTGCACTCCACTAAAAGGTGATTTTATGGCTGGAATACGAACATGTGGAAAATTAACTGAGCTTGAGAAAGGCACTAAAGCTCTGCCAGTGCATTAATTATCTAGCAAGTGTATTCTAAAACTGGTAAATCACCCATATCACCGGCAGAGACAGAAGAGGGATTCAGACTAAATTAGGAACTATCATTTTAGATCTGATTCTTACTTAGACACATGAGTGAGGAGAATAGCTTCTGTAATAATCATTGGAGTTCTGCTATCTGCCAATTGATCCTGAAAGAGATTGTTCTGATTTCTGCTCTCCATCCTCTTTGACACACTACTCATTTTTCAGAATTGAAAATTATTTTAATTTTCTCAGGAAATTATACATCTGTTTAATAAAACATTTTAGTGTAATTTCCTAAAGGGAAATTCAAACATCGTAAAAAACTTTTAGAATATGCCGTGTTTACATGACACAGGATGTGTGTTTACTAGTAGAAGACAGCACTTAGATGAGGTCTTTCCCCATGCCTACATTTCAGTTATTTTTCTTGTTTCATCTTACAGTGAGGTCATTGTAGTGGCTGAGTGACAGCACGGTTTCCTTGCAGAGCACCGGCTCGGATGCAATACTAGTGCAGAATTCTGAGGGTGCTCTGTTTTAAAGCAGCACACGGTAAAAGAAATAACGAATAGACACAAATAATCCACAGTAATAGTACTGAAAATAGAGAAAAACAGTAAAATATATTTTTCTTGCATAGTAATGGTCTTCTTACTTGAGTTTTACACAAGCTAAAGTTCCTCTCTATGTGGCATATTAGGAAGAATTTTATTTACAGAAGAACAGGGTTGTTACTCGTCTTTGGCTCTAGAATAACCGTTTTCTCTATTTTTCTTTTAGTAAATGGAAATGTGCCCAGATGAGCTCTCAGTGAGAAAGTACTAGATAATACATGCATTTATTTTCACTAATAGGTACTGCAGTTGAGCTGGGTGATACTATTCCGCCTTGCTCCAAGGTTTAAATCACAGGAACCTCTAAAGAGAAACCAACAGGGAAGAAAACCCCAGCAATAATCATAACTTATTAACAAGACTGTTAATATCCTTGGGGCAATGATGGAGAAAATGCTGATATTGGGGAATATGGCACCTCGTTGCCTGGTTCTGGATGGCCTGGCGGCGTTTCTTCTCCCCTGCCTTGACAAAGGTCTGAAAGAGATGCTAACAGTCAGCAAACACTGAGGGAGGCTGCCGTGGTGCAGACACAGGGATACCCGTGAAAGCTGCTGGGGGGGATGCGAGACATTGTGCTGTGTTTCGGTGTGCACAGGCCGGGCAGCAAGCAGGCAGGCCTGCCCACGCAAGCAGCAGTGGCTGCTGGTACTCTTGGGAGAGCGTGTGACTGCGGGCAAGCACAAGTATCGCCTCTGTTGCTGCTTCTGCCCTCCTTCCATGTGAAGGCAGCGGTGGTGAGGAAGTTTAGTGAGGTTTCTCCCCTTTGGGGATGGGAGGAAAGACGGCTGGTCAGCAGTCGCCTGGTGGGCGCATGGAGGGTGTAGGGAAGGCAAAGTGTCGTTTAATGACTGGCAGAGTTCATTGCCCGGCTTTTAAATGCTCTGCAAAAGGTGAGTGGGAAAAACAAGCAATAGCTATGTGAACACCTGCTCCTCAGGTGGAAACTGCACAGCCAGCTTGATAACTGCTCCTTGAGCTCAGCTTCAGGAAGGAACCGCTACTGAGACCCAGGCAGCTGGACTCAAATACGCAGAAATAAATGCAGTTTTCCTTGTCTGAGTGCTTCTGGTGTTCATGATGGAGCCATGGATAGGAGCTGCAAGAGATCAGCATTGCTGTGGTGATGCTCACTTGACCATGAACTGAGAGCTGCCTCTCCGTGAGGACTTGGGGATGGTGCACAGAGCTGGTGGAGTACTCTGCAGAGGTGGCCAATGCTTCCCAGTTAAGGACTACGAGAGGTTTGGGTCTGTGCTGGCCACCAGCATCAGAATCATTTAAAAATTTGACATTGTCTTTAGATACAGCACGCAAACACTCCCTATAATCACTTGCTAGTGGTAGATACCTCCAAAGGTCTGTCCTCTTCCTTGTGTGAGACACCTCTCCCAGAATAAGGTTAATTACCTTGTTGAACTGCCTGTTTCTCTCTGTTGCTGAGAGGGGCAGCCCTTATGCTGCCATAAAAGCCAGATGCCTACTTTTCAGGTGTGGATGAGATGCATCTGGTCTTCAGAGTCTGGATGATGCTGAAAAGTCACCTTGTGTGATGATGCCACTGCTGCTACAATGGTAAAGTTGGGTGGTTTTAAGGGCTAGTTGCATCCCATTGTCAGTCTTGAAATAACACCTAGAGGCCGAGTTCCTAGACCTTAGAGTAGGGGTTTCTAAAGAAGCTGTCATAAATTGGAAGAAAACATAATTAACTAACTTCTGGGTATTTCTGTTGCTATTACACTGTTTTTTCACGTATCAGGAGAAAGTATTTAAAGTGCTGAGTAGACCTTCCTTGTATTAAAACCATTTCATAGAATATCAGATTCTGGATATGAAGAATACCCACTGAGCAGAGGATGGTGAGTAACAGACATTTCTGTTCCCCAGTGTCTCTGAGGGAAAAAAAAGGATGGTTTCATGTCAGACCGAGAGTGAATTAGATGAAATTTTCAGTGAATTGAGGGCTAATCACCACCGCACCCCACAGCCTCCAAAATGCTTGGGTTGAGTGAAACATTTTGTTTGACGTGAAATGAAAGGTTTTATTTTGGTTTCAAACCAATTCAAATATTCTAAGAAATAAGGGGAATTTGTATACGGAAGTAACTTCAAATGAGAAAATCAAAACCTTTCATTTTCAAAATGTCAAAATGAAGCCTTTCCATTTTTCACTGATTTCTTTTGTCTGAAGCTAACAATTCAGCAAATTTGATACAAATTCATGAAGTATTTATGTGATGCTGAGTCTTCATTTTATTCCAACAAATGGCTTACAGTTAAAAACTATGCCCAGCTTAAGCATTGTATCATGTTGTCCAGCCAGCCCTTTAACAACACCAGATTCTTCTCTCTTAGATATTCTCAAACCTGAATAGAGGCTGTGACAGACACTAATAAAAATGACAAATATGTATCTTTCTTCATAAAAATATAGAGTTGCTGTTAAAATGTAGAGTAAGATATCTTAACTCCTTGTAAGAGAGAATTAAATTACAGAAATGAGTGATATAAATAGTTTAAATGATGGGACGCATGACATAAAACTTAATCCATTTACTGATAATTGAGTATTTTAAAAAATCTGCTTCTAGGAGTATTTCATTGCAGCATTTTCTGTAGTGTTTCACTATGGACTTCCTTGGAGTTGGTTCTGCTTTGCTCGAGTTATTCTTCCACGGTTTCACCAAAGGTGCTGGGTTAACCCTGAGCACATAAATTACAAATATATATGCATGACTTGCTGTCCATTTGCATGATTATTGCAGTGAAGATAGGCCTGGCATAAGGCAGGACAACAAGCTATTGATAAGGCCAGTTGAAGCAGGCTTGGCATGCTTTGGTCTTTCTGGACAGTGCCTTAATTTATGCTATAAATAGTCAGGGCAGGGTTTTATGTTGGAGCCTTTGTGTGGGAGCGAAATGGGATGACCTACCCTTTGAACCGATCTTTGTGCTCCAGTTCAGAGGGATGGCACTGTGTTCAATGTCACAGCAAACGTGAAAGGGGCTCTAAGGGACAGCAAGAGTGATGCAGGACACCCTTGCTGCTGTCATTTCTTCATCGGGGAACCTTCTCACGTTTCTTTTTGCTGATAGGCTTCAACTTTTGTGCGAAGCGTTTTCAGAAAATGATGGGGAGTACTGACACCCAAAATTTATAAACAGGAGAGGGGAGAAGAGACACTGTTAACATAACACATGCTCGTTTTTATAAATATTGTGTACTCACGTACAGGAAGAGGAAAGATGATGTGTTCATAGCATAGGTGAAGCACTTAATTACGTGGAAACTTTAGGTTATGGTTGGAGGGCAGTTTGAACACCTAACACAATTAAAGAAGTAGAATCTACAGAATGTCTAAGTCAGCATTAAAGTAATTGGATCGCCTTTTCTCTGTGCTAAAATGATTACACGAAAAGGGGGCCTGTGCCAAATCCAACATGTTCTTCATGAGTATAATCCTACTTGCTTTTGGGGACTGTTTGAATGGGTCCCTTTGTACGCGTCTGCCAGATCATTTCTATGTAGTGAGGAGTAAACCTCAGTGAGAAGCATGTGCTTCTGTGGTTTCTGTTAAATTGCATTGCAGCCATGGCTTTGTTTTTTTCTTTTAAATTCAGGCTCGTTTAATACTCTGGGAATTCTGGTTTCACAATATTAAAAATGAGCACAATATAGGAAACAGCTGCGAGTCTCAATGCATATTGTTCTTGGGCTTTACAACAGGTGGCATCGAAATGCAGTCAGATTTCACTCATCCCCTAATTGCAGCAAGATAAAAGCAGGGCACACAAGTAACTCCTCGCTGCTGCTGAGAGGCTTGGGATGAGGGGGAGGGATGGCAGGGCATGGAAGGGAAATCCATGGAGCAAAGCCCACTAAACCTGGCACGCTTCTTGGTACTTCTATGGACTGCATCCACTCTTGAACGTGGATGCAAACAGCCTTTCCAGTCTCACACCTTGCTACCGAGTGCAAATTGAGTCTTATGTGAGGGCAGCTTAAATAAACTGTTAATAGCCTTATTAAACAGTCTTTGGGATCCACATCGTGTCTTTGCAAGACAGGCATACAAATGCTCTCCTTGTAATTGGAAATAAAGCACATGCAGCTGGTAGTCTTCAAAGTTTCATTTTGGTGGCTTGCTTTCCCTTTTTCCCTCAGAAATGTAAAGCTATCATCAGCTGGGGTAGCAGGTCATAGGTTTCCATTTTAATGGAGGAGGAGGGTGATAAAGACATGTTTTATTCACAGTCGGAGAATGTTTTCGTGCGGTGTGAATGGGGACTGGAGCTCATTTAGCCTTTCTCTGCAGCGTCTCAGAGCTGTGCTTTACAGAAGAACATGTTAGAATTTATGAAAGTTTCATTACTAGGTTTGTCAGGCAACATCTGTCTGTTGTGAAGAAGACAAAACCGTTTAAATTCTGGAGATTAAAAGGCATGTCTCCTCACTCTTTGGTGTCAGACCTTTGTGTCTGCTGCCTGCCCGAGGCAACGAACCCAGGCCTCGCTTCTGCTAGGTGTGGATTTCCCGCTGATGCAGGGGAAACAGGGATGAGGTCTCCTGCGTAGTGATATACTGCCCAGTGCAAGTTCCACATGCAGAGGCTGCTACCACAGGAGTGCCGAACCCTGATTTTTAGCCTTTCTTGCCTTTTTTTCCCATTACCAAAGAGATGCTACCTGCTGCAATAGTGTAAAAACTGCAGCAACTTGAGGTCCCAGCCCTGTAGCAGGTGTCCCCTGCTTTTCAGGGATGTCCCACTAGAGACCTTTCTATGGGCATGTAGGATTAGATCCATATTAGATTTCTATACCATTTGGAAGATGGCATTTGACCTAAACGTGTTGCGTTTGGCCTCTGTTGAGGCTTTGCGGGATGTATTTCCCTGAGGTGCAATGCTGTCCACAGCAGCCATGCTCTGCAGCCTCGACCCACTGGCAAAACTGGGTCTGAGGATGCCTGCACACCAGTAAATCCTGATTATTTCCTCTTAACACAAACACTGGATTTGTACACTCGACCCATCAGTCAAATTTGCACGTGCAAATCAGGAGAACTCTAGGAATGTAGGATATAAGTGAGGGCAAGCTTCATTTAAAAACATGTAGGTTGTTTGTGGCTAGACCACGGGGGAGGCCTGTGGCTTCTCCGCACTTATGTTAAGTCAGGCTTAAAATCACATTAGTTAAAATAAGTTAGCTAACACATTTGCAGATGGAAACACTTTTCCTGTTTCTGATGTGGCTAGAGGAAACAGTTTCATGTTTTCAGGAATGAATAATGCCTTGCATTTATTTGCTTATGCTTCTTGTTCTTAAAATAAGAGTGAACACCTAATAACTGGGAACTGGGGTTGTTTAGCCTGGAGAAGAGGAGGCTGAGGGGAGACCTGATCGCTCTCTACAACTACCTGAAAGGAGGTTGTAGCCAGGTGGGTGTTGGTCTCTTTTCCCAAGCCACAAGCGATAGGACAAGAGAAAATGGCCTCAAATTGCGCCAGGGGAGGTTTAGGTTGGATATTAGGAAAAACGTCTTCACTGAAAGAGTGGTCAGGCATTGGAACAGGCTCCCCAGGGAGCTGGTGGAGTCACTGTCCCTGGAGGTGTTCAAAAAGCATGTAGACGTGGCGCTTTGGGACATGGTCTAGTAGACATGGTGGTGTTGGGTTGACGGTTGGACCTGATGATCTTAGAGGTCTTTTCCACTCTTAAACATTCTATGATTCTATGATTCTATAACTGGATTGTCCCATCTGTATGAGGTACTGGCGCTTGTAACAGGCTTCCCTGTCATGACAATCATGTTGAAAAACAGTGTAACAAAACAAAACTGAAAGGAGAAAAGGGATTATACTCTTAGTACAAAAGAGATAGGTCTGGAAAAAGGAAAACAGGTCCATCAGGAAGATGGGGACCATCTCCTTTGGCAGCAGTACAGATGCAGATGGGCTTTTGGCAGGCATGAATCTGCCTTGGTGCATGCAGTCTGCCTGGTCAGGACCAGCCTGGTCAGGTCTGGGGAGACATCTCTAGGAGGGAACTGGTATGCAACGGATGGCTGCATCATCTGCATCTGCCATTTTTATGATGCATGTTTAGATGGCTGTTTTCAAGTCCACTCAGATGATCAGTGCACCTTTGCGGCACTGCACAACCTGGTGGGGCAGCAAACGGTGGTGCGAGGGGGAGTGGTGGTGCGGGGTCAGCAGGGTTTCTGCATCGAGTGCTGCCCCCAAAGGCAGCATCTTCTGCAATGGCACCTACCCCTTGTTCTGTCTTGCTTTATAATAAACAGTGGAGGCATTAGAGAAGTTCTATTGTCTAAGTCGAGAAATTACCAGTTTTTTCCAATCAATTAAGCAAAGCATATGTGTTAAACAACCTGTCTGGGGGATTCTATTGCCTTTTTTAGCCTTTCTTTTTTATAGGAGTTGATATATCTCTGGCACAAGAAAAAGAAATAGCCTAGCAATATAAAGCAAAAAAGTGTTGGGAAGCTGGAAGCCAATAAGCATATATAAGCACTTTTACCAGTTTTAATTACCTCTGTGCAATACTGATGAGAAATTTAACAGAATGTGTTTGGAGAAGCTTTCAAATTTTACCAAGTCACATCTAATCCTTAATGCACTGACTATCCAGACACAGAGGCACCATTTTCTCTAGTCTGAGTTACACAGACAGTATTTTATATCAGTATCTTCTTGTGGTATGCAGGAAATCTTACTTCCCAAAGAGTAGTGAGATCTTTTCTTGCTGTCATCTCACTTATACCATTGCTTGCTTGCTTTTTGTGCTCAGTAATATACTTCATGGTTTTTATTTCTCTTTTTTTCCCCCTTCCCAGCTGTTCGATTTGTGTGTTGGTAGCAAATGATTCTTATTTTCAGGCTCTTCGAATATAAATCTGACATTTACACAGTTTATACATGGGGAAACTGCTGCAGCTTCAGGAGTTTAAGGTGCTGTTAGAAAACAAGTACTGGAAATAAAAATGCAGCTCATACCTACTCATGTATACGACATTCTTACCTTGAAAACTATACCAGTACATGCACAGAGCCAACATCTGAGTCAACCCCTTCCAGGCTGATGTCTGCTGGAGCAGGACTGGCTTGTGGCTGACTGAGGCTTTGGCTACCCACATCTCCTCGGGCCTGTGCTCCTTCCAGACAGATTACTGGGATTACGGGGATTTAGCGTGGGACTCGGAGCAACCCAAGCCCCGCTGTAACCAGGAAGGCTGGAGGGGGGCTGTGGCAGGGCTGGGTGCTGCACTGCTGGTGGTGAGGCTCCTTGGCTGAGGTACGCAGCAGGCGTCCCAAGATCCTGGGAGTATTTTTAGGTGCAGCACTTCTGGGGACTCAGCAGGGCACTGATAACCAGTGCTTCTGTTATATTTAAATATAAATTAAATTGAGTTGCCCCTGAAAGTACCATCTTAATTGCAGGCATAGATTGTATGGTTGGAAGATGCCGTGGTGTGACTGCTTCACCTTTTACGTGAGGCAGGCCTAGAAAACCTCCTTATAAACCATTCATCATTTTTATTTTCTTTTATTTGTTAAAAAATAGTTTACAGCATCTCCGTAGCTCAGGGCAGTTGTGTGCCCATCTGTTCTGTCTGCTCTAAGTTGTTAGTTCTGGATTTGGCACTGTGGAAGAAAACTGGCATACGGCAAAAAGGAAGCAGGACCTATGTTGATTGACAGAGTATTTTCTCAGTGGGAAAGTGCAGTGAACGCAGGCATAAAAAGGGGTAATCCTTAAGATATTTATCTCCAGGGATCTAAATTATATTAGGAAGTATACAAACAAAGATCTGGTTTCTCTCTAGACGCCATGGGGTCTACACATTCTTACGCTATCCTTTAAGATAGATTGTTGCTAAAGGAATGAATAGAAGAAAAATCTTTGTTGATTAATTCCCTGGGAATCCGCTATAATGCTGGTTTGAGCCTTTGCGTGCGTTCCCGGAAGCATCACGTGTCACGTTACCCTTATGTGTAGTTGTGAAAATGTGGAATTTAATCACAGTTTGTCCAAGATAATTTTGGGGGGCTATTGTAACTGTACCTACGAAACTGTATATGCTGGAAGATGCACAATCCTTACTTAGAAGGATTTTTTTTATTCTGATCCTTAGCTAGGGAAAAAAAGTAGAAGGTGGGAAGGGAAACTTTTGGGATGAAGAAGCAGATGGTCCAAATCTATGAGGAAGTTTAATGGCTTAGTGTTTTAGTGGGCTTCTGGAAGTTGTAATGCCTGTATGTGGAAAAACAGATGGTGGCACTGTAAAAGTGACTGATACTTGTGCATGCAAAGCTTAGGATATAGCATTTTTGCCTCCAAACTGTATCTCTGAATACACTGATGAACTTACTGTGGACTTACCAAGGGCATAAAGAAAATTATTGTGACTGGCAAATGGCGGTGTTATTGTTTGTGGCTCATGGGAAGCTCACTGGATTGCTGTTAAATTGCACTGCAGAAAAAAAAACAAAACACAACCAACCAAACAAACAAAAAAACATCAAATAAATCTTCCATAAGGCTGGGGGGAATTTTCTGAACAATCACAAAAAGTGGAAATGTGTAAACTAAAAATACCACGTCCATTTAATCTCATTGAGAGGTCATACCCAGCGGGTGCACTCTGAGCCGACACAGATGGCACATTGCTCTCCTCTCATCTTTGTAGACTGAGAAAAGAAGCTCTTTCAAACACCCATTGTCTTTCCTCCCCCTAGTCTTAATTTCTGCTGGAGTGTTTCATTGCTGTCACTGCAAGTACACTGGCAGCTCAGCACTACCAGGACAACTCAGTCCTGCTTAAAATTGAATGAAAAATAGCTTCTGAGGGTTTTGGAGAGTGGAGACAATCAGCCTCTGTCCTATGATAAACAAAAGGGACCCAACAGGGAGGATGAGTATAAAGTGATGATGCCCAGACTTGTCCTGGTCTTACCCTTTTTGTGATCATCTGGTCACCCTTTGGGGTTTTCTGAACAGGATCCTGGGATTTTATGTGGTTTTTTAGTTGACTGGCAGACCTTTATTTGCCTCTCCTGGACTCAGTGTTTCTCACACTGAATGCTCATTGCTTGCCTTCTATCATAGAGCTGAATGCTTGGTCACGTTGTCCAGGCTGGTAGCTTTCCCCATGGGAACAAGGTACCGAATCTCGTGTTCACAGAATCATAGAAGGGTAAGGGTAGGAAGGGACCTCTGGAGACAGTCTGCCAGAGCAGGACCACCTAGAGCAGGTTGCACAGGATTGTATCCAGGCAGGTTTGGAATATCTCCAGAGAAGAAGACTCCACAACTTCTCTGGGCAGCCAGAGAAGCCAGGTTCTGTCACCCCCAAAGTGAAGAAATTTTTCCTCATGTTCGGGTGAAACTTCCTGTGTTCCAGTTTGTGCCCGTTGTCCCTTGTCCTGTCACTGGGCAGCACTGAGAAGAGTCTGGCCTCATCCTCTTGTCACCTGCCCTTTAGATATTTATGGGCGTTGATCAGATCCCCTCTCAGTTTTCTCTTCTCCAGACTAAACAGCCCCAGCTCTCTCAGCCTTTCCTCATATGAGAGATGCTCCAGTCCCCACATCATCCTGGTAGCCCTCCACTGTACTCTCTTCAGTAGTTCCCTGTCTGTCTTGAACTGGGGATCCCAGAACTGGACACAGGACTCCAGGTGTGCCCTCACCAGGGCAGAGTAGAGGAGGAGGAGAACCTCCCTCAACCTGCTGGCCACACTTCTTGATGCACCCCAATTCCTCCTTCTGGGCTTCACCTTTCTTCTGGACCATCTCTGAGCAGTTCTTGTTCAAGATCTCGTGGTGCTCAGGAACTATCTTGACCTGCTCCGAGGTAGGGCACGGGGCTTTGCAGCACCACTGGCATGGAGGGCTATCACCAAGTGTGCCACAGCCCTCCAGCCGGGCCTTTTGCCATGCCAATGTGAGGCTGACTTTGCTGCCCACTTTTGGGTTGCAGTTACAGGATCCAGCTGAGCCAGTGCACTCATCTGGGCTGGGAGCAAACAGTTTTCCACTGGGCTGGGAGCTTGAATCAGTTCAGTACTAAGATGGATACAGAGGGAGTGAGCATTAAAGAAGAGGTAGAGCTGAGGATGAGGAAGGGGACTGTGCCTGGCCGCATCTGTGAGGCATTAAGTCACCTCTTCTGCACCCAAACAGGAAGGTGGGCACTGGCATTGCCTGTTCCTTGGGGGATTGTAGGTCTGGCATCTGCCTGTGCGACTTCTGTTGGTGCAGTGTCTGTTTTCCCCGGGGAGTTTTGCACTTAAGCAGCTCTGTAGCGATTTGCTTTTGGCATTGGGAAATTCATAAATTTATTGATCTTTAACCAGTGAGCCATAAAAGCTGAATGTCCTTGTTGATTATTTTTACTTGATCAGCAAAGCTGGGTATCACTCACTACAGCCTTATTGATACACATGGATGGACTTCTTGTGCTTGGACTGACGCCTTTCAGATGACCTCAGGGCATGATTTATTATGCACCCTTTTCCCTACTTTCGTCAATGCTGAGGTGTGTCACAGGTAAATTAGGGAAACCTCTACCCAAAGGAACGTACGGCCTAATGCCAAGAGCACTAATAGACTGTTAGGGAAATGGTGATGACGAGGTGGGCTTCACCGTGTTGCAAAGTGAGAGGGAACACCCGAAGAAGGTGGATGTGGCGGGATGCGAGGCTGTTGCTATACCCCATGGCACTGCTGCCTGCTCAGCCCGTCCAAAGAGATGGAGGATTGTCACCTTACGTGAACTTAAAAACAAATAAATGATTTGAACAGGAATTGGAGCATTTGTCTGAACAACTTTATAGAAAAGATTGTGTGTGGCCTTTTTCTTTCGGAGAAAGAGATTTAATCCTTTGGTATTCTTGCCCCTTTGATATAGGTGAAGGCGAACGCTTTCCTGAAGCTGCTTAGGTGTGCAGTGGATATATACTCATTAACAGATGCAGTTGTGATAGGATTTTAAAATGTTTTATTTGACATGTGCATTACTCAGACTGTTCCTGCATGAATCCCTAATTGGGGGAATATTAACTGGGGAAAATTTTTGTCTGTTTAGTTGGGAGATGGTTGAGCAGGTTTGTAGTTCAATGAAAGACACTAAGTGAGGGAATACAGAGAGTTTTCTTCTGTCGAGGTAAAAGCACTCCAGAGCTGACATTAGCTTAATTTATGAAGAAGGAGTGCTATAACATTAAGCATTTTTTCTCTGTAGACAGTGGAATTTGGAAAGAAGTATTTGTGACTTCCTAATTACTGACTGTCATTCAGGCAATCAAAGTGAAAGCGGAAGGAGGTCTGGGTGGAAGTCTTCTCTTGGCCTCAAAGGATTTTTCTTGGGAATGGAAAACATTTGAGCAGGGTATGTAGGATGGAAAGCGCCAAACCTGGTGCAGTACGGGTGTATTGGCATGTAGGAGAAGGCAAGACACTTGATGAATTAAAGTGCTGCTGTGGAAAAATGATCCATAATCATTAGTAGATTAGTGGGCAGAGACAGAGGGGACAAGCAGCAGCTCCTGTGCACTAACCAGCTCCTTTCCAGCCTCCAAAGCTGGTTGTTTCATGATGACCCTTTTCTGGCTGTCCTACTGCCTCTCAGACCTCGCCGTGCCATCCCGGGTGTCTCGTTTGCTCGGTGAGGTTTCCTCAAGAGCCTCTTCAGCTTTCAGAAGCAGCTCCTGCCAGGCAGAGCAAACAGCCCACGCGAAGGCAGGCTCTCCCACCCTCGCAGCAGCTGGCATTGCTGGCAGTCCTGGTTTGAGGGGGAATTGTGTTTTTTTAAAGGTCCAAGAATTAACTTCAGGGAGTGGAAATATCTGTATTCATAAATAAAGCGCTGGCCTGAATTTGTGCCCAAGTTTAATCAGAACCAAAACCATATTTCTAAAATGAAATGCCTTTTCAGCAGAGGAGGAAATACCATAATGTCCCAGTATTCACTTACTCATGACATTCTAGCTCAGCTTTGTATACTGAAAAAATTCAAAGTGTTTGACATAGGCTTAAATAAACATTTACCCTTTTGGTGCTCCATCCAAGTAGAGAGCCCAAGGCAGTACTTCAGACTTAGCCATTCATAACTGTGAGAAGAATGTGGGACCTTCCCTCAGAGTCATTCCAGCTTCATCAGCTGGGATTTGTAGTGTTAGAAAGGAAAAAAAGAAGGCATTATTTCAGTTTGCTTTCACACCCACCCCACTCCCCCAAAAATATTTTTTTCTATTTTGATTTCTTCATTTTCTTTTTTTAATTTTTTTTTTATTTTATTTTCAGGGTTTTTAAGTTTAGTAACATGAAAAACAAATGAAAGCCTCAACTAGTCATGGGCTTGTGCGCAGACTTCCCTGTCACAGCCCAAAGTGCAGCTTGGTCCCGCCGATTCCAAATTCCTGAAGTATGAGGAGTTCAGCTTGAGCTACGTGCGTGTATATGCGCAAGTCGTATTTTGCCAAGAGGAAGGGAAATTTCCCTCAGCGCCATGTAACTGAGTTTCTCAGGCTAAACCTCTGTAATTTATAAATTAGAAATCTTGGAGAGCTGGAGGAGGAGACAGTGCTAGGCATACAGTGTGCTCCAGGGAAAACAACATTGCTTTATCGTGAGCTTTTGCTGCGCTGTTAGAGAACAAAGCTGGGGAAAGAGACTTGTTTTGTGATTGCAGGCAGAAACAGAGTTATCAAGGAATGTTGTTTTACCTACACAGGAAACATTGCTGTGGATATTTGGGTTCCCTCGTAACATTTGTTGATGCTTTCAGACCTCAATAAGGTTGAGATCCGTTTCTGGAAACAGATCCTTCATGTTTCTCACAGTTGTGCTAATTTTTTTATCTAATGTTTCAAGTCAGCTCCCCCATTTGTTCTGGGGGTAGGTTTTACTTTCTTAAAATACCTGCCTGCATGCATACTCCTGCAGAGAATGCTTCACCTGGTTTTGTTCTGAAAGGATCAGATCCCTATTCCGTGCAGATTTTTAAAGGCCTTTACTTGTGCTAAGATGTTTGAAAGCATTAGAGGCTGAAATCAGCTTCATTAACAGACATAAATACTAGCATGGTCTGTCCGTGAACCTCAGGATAGAGAATGGTTAGAGAAAATAAGCTGTTGGAGTATAGACTTCCCTTGGGTAAAAAAAATGTGTTTTAAACATAAAAAACGTGCTCACATCTATAAAGTGAGCAACTAAAATCCAGTTTACTTCACATGGCTCCTACAACTAAATTATACAAATAAATTGCCTGTGCATCAGTATTAGAAGCAGAACAGAAAAAGCTTTATTTTTATTTTAAAAAATTACTGAAGAGGCCTTTAACACTGTATTATAGAGCATTGGCAGATAAAAACCTGAAACTTAAACACTGAGAAATGAAATTCAGCTTTAAAAAGTGTTTGTTTCAGAAATCAGATGGTATTTAGAATCCTTCAGAACAAACAAAGTACATTTTTACATTGAAAAGGGAGGTGCAAAGGCCTTATATTTACTTTTACTGGCACAGTGAACTAGATGAGTTCAATCGTCAGCCTTGTGAAGTCATCTGTTTCCACTATTCTCTCATTTCAATTTTAATTGTGGGAAAGGCAGACTTAAATTTTTTGTCTTCTACTAATTATATTTGCTTCCCAGGTTATGCTTCACTGCTAAACCTAGTTACCTCTAGTAAAAGAAGATGTTTTTCCACGTTGGATTATTTTTTCCCGTAGCCTAACGTGGAGAGAGGTGCTGCCTCAGCTAATAAGCAAACAGCTCCCCGACCAGCCAAACTAACGATGCCTGCCTTCCAATGGATGCGTGTCTCTTAATTGATTGACTTTAAACTGAATTATGCTGCAGCTGCAAAGTGCGTTTGTCCCTTAGCAGGCACCAGAGAATCCACTTCTCAGCCAAAGTTTTTCTCCCAAGAGGATGCTCTGTTGTTTAGTAACACACGTTTCCACTGAATCTTTCCTTCTGTCCAAGAACTCAAAAAGACTGTTGCTCTTTTTCCCTTCCTCTTTCCGGCTCCCCTCACTGATGTGGATTCACCACCATCTTCTCCGTATGACTGTCGCGACGCCTTTGAGCTCTCTAGTCTGCAGCCTCAGGTTTGGCTGAAAGTGCCCAGCAGGCTGAGTGTCCCTAGGGCAGCTGGAGAGGCAGGCATGTTGTAGCATCACATAATCCTTGGAAAACCAGGTTAAAAACTGAAGAAAACAGTTCAGACATACTAGGAATGGTTCAAGTTTGGATTTTAGTTCTGGAGAGTGGATGCTTAAGGGGCCCCAAGCATCGTTTGCCATCCTGGCTGGGCAGCCCATGACAGCAGGAAGAGTAGGAGGTCCATGTCCTTGTCCTGCTCGATTCAAGGCAGACGCTCACCCCTGCAACTCTTGCAGGAAGACTATGCCTGGAGCACCAGCGTGGTTACTCTCAGCCATTAGCCCTGAAGGTGTTTTGTTATGAAGTACTAAATATACTCACTAGAGCAGAAAAGGAGTCTTCATCCTTCTTGTGGTAGAGCTGGGAAGGGAGCAATGTGGATTCCTGCTCCAGGGAGCATGTGCTTTATAGAAAGTGGAACTGTTCCAGTAAATAAGCAAATAAATAGTAACATCCACCCTCTGTGTGCTACACAGCTACCCAGAGACAGAAGACGTGAACTTGGGTCATCTGCTTCTCAAATGCATGTTCTGCTCTGGAGAGATTAAACTCTCTGTCTCTTTTCATTCTGTAAGTGGTGCCCAAATCCCTTTCTGAATGTAGTCTTTTGCTCAAGTATGCCCCTGATAAAGTTAAACTACATATTTGACCCTAAAATGGTACATGTACTTGCTGGAAATTCTCCACAGCCTCACTTTCAGAGAATGTTTTTTTTTTTAATGTACATATATGTGGGCAAGCCAAAAGGTGTTAGCTCCTTGATTGTGGTGGGTTTTCTTCTTTTTAAAAATCCTTTTGGACTAAGCTCTTACACAGGTGTTTTATACCATTTCAGGGCACATTTTTCCCTGCCTTTTTGAGAAGAAAGAAATTTTTAAATCTTAGCATTAATGACATGCTAGTTTTATGATAGTGTATGGTTAATACATTGCTGAACCTGTCATGGATTTCAGATGTGTTTTGCACAGCAGTGTAGAGTAAAGAGAAATAGAACCTTCCTTCAGAAAAAAAGAAATAATAAAATAACAGAACGTAGCGTTGCCAGAAATACATAGTTACTAGGCATGTACATTACCTACTGTGGTCCTTTTTTTTTGTGACAGTTCTTAACAGTACAGTTGATTTTCAGTTAGCTTGTTTGAACCACTGCTGAAATCAGAAAGGGGTTTTTCAAAGCGTGCATTGCTCTGGCAGAACTTCTTCTAACCTATAAACCACAATAATGCCTTTGAGATCAGCAAGCTGCTTTGGATTTACAGTTACCTAACTGAGATAAAAGTCTGGCCCAAAGATTCAGTCCCCCGGGATTTCCAAACCAGATAGTAACCACGCACTGAACTACTTTAAGAAGTTGGGCAGCCATTGAAGGTTGTTAAGGTTTTGAACCAAGGAGGGTATGAGCACTATATATCTTCTTTTAGGACTCTTTTGCCTTTTTTGATCTGCGGCCATTTCACTTATTGTTTTTACATGCTTGGTTGTTAGTGAATGAGAGACTGCGAGGGCAATTGCTTAAACCTTGGGTTACTGACCGAAGGCTGTAGGACAAAATGACACTTTATAAATGCCAATAAATTCAGATAATTTTTTTTTTTTTTAGACTGCCATGATGAAATTGCTGTTAGGAGGGCTGCTAGCTCTTTTAATTATATATTTTAAAGAAAGCATTTTAAATGACCAGTACCTCATAATTTCTCCCTCTAGTGTATAATTTAAATAATATAAAGGAATTAAATTCCTCCGAGGTTACAGACAGACAAGGACTTGAAATACTGCCTGGAGATAGGTTGGGCTTTCCTATTAATGGGATTCATTTTTATGCAGGGAATTGCCACATTCAGACAGACACCCTTTCATTTTAATATTCCTTTTTGTTCCTCAGTCTCTGAGTGACAACATCCTAAAAGAGCAGTGCGTGGCAGATGATTAAAAAGGACAAATATTCCAGGCAGCGTCCTGAATTACCTCCTGAGCAGCACTGATGGTTGCTTGAGCCCTCTCTGGGGCTGCAGAGAGGATTCAATAAGCTCTAACTGAAACAAATATGTGAGAAAGAAAAAAAATGCGCTTTGTCGATTATCTGTACTCGGAGCTATATCCAAAACCTGGTTTCCTCTGGGTCTTTCTGTACGTATGTGCTCAGCTGATGGTGACTTAGTAGAGGCATTTCCTTGCTCCGTCAGGAATTAGGAGGCGCAGGCAGGCAGAGCGAGCGGCTGGCAGCGGAGAGGGCGCATTAAGACACATTCATCTAACGTGTTTCATTATCTCGATCACATTTTGAACGGCCATTACAAAGTAATTCTGTATGGTCTGTGCATTATGTATAACAAAGAATGGCTACTAGTGGGATTCATTAAGCAGCAATGGAATTTCTTCCTTTGTGAAAGGAAAACATTTCCCCTAAAAATGTGGAAGAAATCTGAAGGGACAAGAAAGAGAAGATCAGTATGAGAAGGCACTATGTTGCTTTCGTCCATTGAGGGCTTGTTTTTCTCTCAGTTTTTCCTTGCTCAAAAAATAATAGTCCCCCACAAATTTTGATGGGATCACTCCTGGAGCAAAGCGTTACGGTGAACAACATCCAGCAGTTGAAAACAGGAATTCAGAGGTCCAAGCATGAAGCTTTGTCAGGTCCGTTGCGTCCATACTCCATCCTGTTTTCCTGCCACAGAAGGCATCAGGAAGCTGACCTGGTGTGCTATGTGAGGGCATATTGGCCTGTTTTGACCAGTGAGAAAATCTGTCCTTGAAAGCAAAACTCACAGGAGATGAGAAGAGTCATTTTTCAGATGGTGCAAGCCCTGTGCCTGAGTCACTGCTGGTTTCTGAAAGCTATGTGGGCTCCTATATCCCAGACTCTGCCCAATGGATTTGTCTGCACTATTAGGTCTGCAAGATGCTAACTGTGTTATGTGAAAGAGCGATAAACTTGTTTGGGGGGTAACTCAAAGTCAACCTGGACATTGCTGCTTGTTTCTCTGCGTTGTAGGCGTATACAGTTCCTTGGGTTGGGATTTCCCGTGATGGTTGGCAGGCCAAGGGGGTGCAGTGACTGGCTCTCATTATCACTGACCCAGCCGGCACGTTCAGGTGGCACAGCGTGCCCTGGTAAGGACGTTTCTCCTGCAGGTGCACAGCCACGTTTGGATGATGCCATTTTGAGACTTTATAGGCTTTTACTCCGACTTTGATGGGAAAATGCCTTAACACGCAGACATAACAGTAATTTTATCTAGGAACTTAAATTAAAAAGGCACATGTACCCTAAAGCCTTTTGCAAATATTTGAGGCACCTTGGATATAATTTGAAAATTCCCCCATCAGAAGTGGCACTCAAGATAATTGAAGTGCAGGAGTGACCTTTGTAATAACTCAACAAACCAGACAAATAGAAAGCTAAAACTCTCCTGTCTTGCCAGCAACTTACCTCTCTCTCCACAAATAAGCTATTCATAAAATGCTACAGAGAGGGTAAATTGTGTGGCACATATTTCATTTCCTCTGTCTTCAGTATATCTTTCCAGACGCCCTGTAGCTTCAAATAGATGCATTTTTTTCAGATTAAGCACTTCCTAAAAGTAATGGTCCTTGATAGCAAAACTGGAGAATGATTTGCTGCTTGATTAGAGACCAAGTCCATGAAAATAACCCTTTTGATTGATGTACTGTATTACAGTGAGTGATTCCATCCCTGCCTGGTCTTTGCATGACTTGATTTGGCAAATAGCACTGACTGGATGGACTATGACAGTCCAACGAATGGCACATCCAGTGGAATAAATCATAGCCCAAAATCATGAGTTCAGCTAAAACACCTAGTTGACTAGCTCTGGTATTTTCTATCTTTCTTACATTTCCTTTACTTAAATTATCTTCCCTGCAAACTATTTTTATTTTGTAACGAGTAACAAGTAGGAAATGTTGATGTAGTCATTCTTGGGTTATGTAAGTCCTTGCTTTCAGCCTTGGGAGATTTCTGGTTTCTTCCAGGCTTTCAGTATATTGCCGTTTGTTGGTGGCATTCAAATTAAATGGGGCGTTTGGCCCTTGAGAATTCAAAATATGCGCAATTTAAGTAAATCACTTTATTAAACTCTGACTCACTTTGAACTTAAGTTGTGTGCACTTCAAAGGGTCAGGCTGGATCTACATCTAGCAGTTCAGCAACCTGCACAGTATTCTTAAAGCTGCCAAAGTCAGCTGGAAATATTGTGAGATCAAGCTTTCTTTTATGCAGGTTCCATAATTTCCCTTTTTTACCTTGCAGGAAGCTAAAACAATGCATCAGCTGGCGGAAAGGGGAAGGAAATCTTTCTTTCCATATTTCTGAAACTCAGCATGCGTTCAGATCTACCTTAAATCTAGAAGTGGCTGAAGGAGTCTTTATTTTTCCTAATCTTTCTGAAGCATCCTTATTTAGACTTTCAAGTTTCTGGCTCTCAATAAATCCTAGTGAACTTGGCAGAGGCCAAGGCTGCAGGACTTACAAACACCAGTCCAAGCCAAGGTTCTATGCCTTTCCAGGCTTCTTCCAGCAGAGCCAGGACTCGGCAGCGGCCAGTTACTAGATGCTGATTGAAATAGGTAAGTCTCTGTGAAAAAAAAAACCAAACCAAACCAAAACCAAAGAACAAACAAACAAACAAACAAAAAAACCCTAAAACCAAAACCCAAGAACTGCTTCAGTTGTAAATGGTGAGATGGAACGTTTTCCTTTAGGGGATGAGGAGGATTGCATCTTTTGTGGCCTGGAACAATCTGACACCAATCCTTTCCATGTTTCCCATACTCCAAATGCACTTTCTTCCCTCTCCACCCCAATCAAACAGCTTTGCTCAGCTCCATTAAACAATTCCGCATAAATTGCCATATTCACTTGATTCTCATTTATCTCAGCGGGACTTTTTAATCGGGCCATATTTTTAGAAGGACAGGGGGCTTCTCAAAAGCGCTGGTCACCTGGATTGAATGATTCCTTGGCCACTGTCTGGTGAGCAGGGTTGTGAATTAATTTCCATGCTGTCGGCACACAATATGTTTGATAACCTAACCTGTGACAATTTCAGAAGCCTAATAAATGGTGCCTCAGTTTTGTTTACTGATATTTAACTCAAATATGAATGGAATCTGACCATGGAAATATTAAATTAGCTCTATTGTGCCCTTCTCTGTCAGAGAAGGAGGTGAATTATGAACAATAAATAAGTGCTGAATGAAAGACTCTCAGAGCACTTTGCACTATGTCTGGGTTATTAGAAATGAAGCAATTCCACTTCATCTGCCCTGTCCAGGTTCTCCAGGTTCCCGAGACTCTATTAAAGGAAAATTGGGCTTCAGCATGTTGGAATGAATGACACACAAACCAGGGGAGGTTTTTAAAAAACATTCGCTGAATTTTTACAGCTCAAGTGCCCTCTTTTAGTGCCTTGGGACACAAGAGGCAGATAAATATACGCCATATAAAAGATGTAGATAAAACTAGGATAGAATATTGGCACAACTGGAAGACATAGCATCTAAAAGAAGTGGAACAGCCTTGCTGGAGGATAAACTGGACAGGAGAAGGAAGGGCTGATAAAAAAGCACTGCTTTGAGTGGACTGGAGTTAATAGGAGGATGCTATGCTCTCAAGCAGCTGAAGAACAAGGAAGAGGGCTGTGTGTTTGTTTGTTCGGGGTCTTCGGGCAGAGAGGCTTCTATGCAGGAGGGGATGTGAAGTTTGCACTGGGCAGACTTTATTGAAGCACTTCTGTTGCCTAGGCAGGAGGAGCTGCAGGAAGAGCTGTCCTGCCCACCTTGCAATAACTCTCCCTCCTACTGCAGGAGAAATCAGCTTGGCTTGGGCCTTCCACTGAAGTTATCAAATCCCCACGGATCTCCAAAAGGCTCAAGGTTCCTTGTCTCCATTTGTCAAAGGCAAATGAGCACTTGCTTGATCTGCTCTGGTTCTGCTGCTCCCACCCATCTCTACACCGTATGGCACTGGGGTAGTTATAGCCTTTCACGGAGTGACATAAGCAGTGAGTGAAGAGTGCTGAACTGCTGTGCATGTTACGTGGGATGTGGGGGTGGCAGAATGAGTGCCAGCAAGGAAAAGGCTGGACTCGCTGTGGTGTGACCCCAACCAACTCAGGAGGGTCTCTCTCGTTGATGAGGCACTGCTGCTCCATGGTCTGCAGGCTCACACACACCCCTTTCATGTTGGTCTAAATACTGCTCCTGTTTCACCGATGTCCAGTACAAGTTAACAGACTTTATGAGTTTTGCGAAAGACAAGTGCTAGCATATAACGGACTCATATTGCCTCTTTTTAAGCTGACTGGTGCAAGTATGGCGGCATGAACTTCAGGGAAGGGAGAGCTGCAGCAGCCTCTTTCAGCTGCATGAGGGCAGGAGGTTGCCAAAGGGCTGGGGAGAGGTGGCACTGTGTTCTGTCAAGTTTTTTTGGGCAGAAGTAAATACCACGCATGTTTTTTGTCTGGTCGCTGTGCGGTTGTCTACATAGGTATTACCATTTGGACCGGGAGTGTGTGTTTCAAGTGTCTTATCCAAGCATCCTACTTAACTGTGTTTTGACTTTGTCATGGGATGGTCTTGGAGCACACGAATTTCATTCTTTTCAGAGGAAACTGAGTGGGAAGATGCAGTCCAGCATACCTCATGCACCCCAGTGGTAATGGGCATTTAGTTCATGGCGACAGACCAGAGCCTTGTCCAAGGGGAAGCTCACAGAGCACCTACAGCGCAGTGCTTAGGTTCTCAGCACCAGCTCTTCCACTCTGCCAATACTCTTCTCTGGCTCCACACCACGCACTGCTGTAGGCACAGCCTTTCACTTCCAAAGCGTCCTGGTGAAGTTTGGGAGCATGCGCTGGAGTTGGCTGAGCCTTTCTTTTCTTCAGGATGAAACAATGCTTTCCAGCTTCTTGGAATGTCAGGGGATGATAAACCCAGCAATGGGAAAGTTCGTCTGCATTTTTAAACACCCTTTGGGTTTTTTATTGATTTTTTTTTTATCCCCCAAATATATGCATGTAGCATCTAAGACTACAAAAGAAAAGTGATGGGTACATAGCCTTTGCCTGTTCCTTTTCAAAAGCCTGAGTTACTTAATTCTTCTTAAAATAAAAATAGAAGCATAAATTTTACACTAGCTGACAGAGATTATTTTCTTTTCTGTCCAAGTCAAGTTAAGTCAAGAACATAAATGTTAATTGCATTCATGTATATTTCCCTGCTACGACATTAAGTGAGGGCGGAATAAGAAGGACTTCTTGGGCATAAAGAGAATTTTCTGCCCATGATTAACATAAATCAGGAATTCAAATCTGGGTGGCTCCCAAGTGAACCAATTAAAACATCGCAGAGCCCTGGCTCACTCTGTCTGTCAGAAGTTGGAGGGAGGCTCTCCTGACTTCCAAGTGGAAATGCAAAAAACCCAATATGGTTGTGTGAGTTAAGGCACAGCTTTTAGGAGAGGACTGAGCAAGAAAGATTAGCTTTTTTGGCCAACCGATGAGCTAATTCTTGTCACCCTTACAATGAGCTGCACCTCACTTAGTAAAGCTCCCTTCAGATGTGATGGCCTACTGCCATGAATGAGGACAGCCCAGTCAAGCCTGTTGTGATTAGCAGGTTGCCTGTTCTTCCTTTTTGTGGGGGGTACCCAGCACTCTAAAGGTCTATTTATTGTTATGATCATGCCCACCTCTCTCTAACTTGTGTGATATGGTTCAAAACTTACGTTGGAAATTCATCCATTAACAAACACTGGCTTTCTAGGCCAAGCCTCATTCAATAGGAAAATTAGGCGGAGTGTACTCTTAAATAAGTATTTTAAATTCAACCATGATGGAAATGGATCAGTGTGAAGGTCATCACCTTAAGGAGATTTTTATGAGGTTAAACCTCAAATTGCTTGAAAATATGTAGTAAATGTTTCCTTAAAGTAGAGAGATCTATTACAGTGTGAATAAAAAAAAAAAAAAAAGTAAAAACCTTGAGTCAGATTTCAAAATTAGGACAAATGTTAAGTGTTTGCTGTATCCCAAAATTATTGCTGTGTGGAAGCAAGGAATAACTTTGAAAGGAAAACGGAGCCAAGGCTGGCTTTGGAATAATTTTATTCCACAGCTAGCTATATACCTCCTCGTTACTGGAAAACAAATGTGGCATGCTTACCCCCTTTTATGTTACAGGGTAGCTGACCACCAGGAGGAACCCAGGAAATATTTCCAAAGCTGGAAGTACTGAATGATGTGGAAATAATTACTCAAGTAAAAAGAAGGCTTGGATTGCTTTCAAAATATTAACATAATCTTTCTCAAAACCACAGCAACAACCAAAAGACCAAGGAATGAGGAAAATTTGGATCCTTCATGTCAACAGACAGCCAAAACCCTCAAAGCACATTGGCTACCCTGAAAGCATATTTATTCAGCTTTCAGCAGACAATTAGAAAGAATGAGACTTAATGGGGCAAAGATCCTCCAAGTAAGATCTGCCAGGAGAGGTTGGAATTTGATGTTCCATTGGAATTAAAGGAAATATGCTTGGTTTAGTATGTTAGGTGGTTTTGAACCATTGATAAGTTCCTATTTCTAGGTATCTTGAAATATATCAGATTTTGAATCTTAAAACATTTGCTATTCTTTTAATATGACTCATGAGAACAAGTCATATGGATAAAGAGAAGAAGTTTATTTCATAAGAGTGTGTTGGTTTTATGCACAAGCGTATTCAGTAGATTAAATTTTGGAATGGATGCGATAACTCCATACCCTTTTTGTTTTAAACTTGTAATGTTATCTTCAGAAAAACCAGACAATTTTATTCCGTGGGAAAACGTCTCTTCTTTACTGTCATCTTAGACTGGTACAAACAATATTTCCAGGAAGCAAACAAGGACTTCTGTTTCTTCCCTTGTCTGCAGAGCACTCCTTCATTCAGTTAATATTTGTATCTTTTCTGCTGGATTCATGTATCTGTAATTTTTCCTCGCTGCTGTTCGTGGGACGTGCGATAGTGCAGGATAGGCTGAACAGGGGAGCGCCTGCTGCAGCCCAAGGGGAGCTGACCTGTTGTCGTCCTTGGTCCCATCCTGCCCTTTCAACTTGTGTGTAGCGATGGCAAGGGACATGAGGGATGTGACCCACCAACCCCAATCTCCTTAGAGCAGTAGAAATTAATAATACTTATTGATGGCTGTCTTATTTATAAATGCCTTCAGTGCATCAGGTTAAATGTTAAAATTAATTTTAGGAGAGGAAAGAGACTGAACAAATTGGTAGTTTAAAGAGTTGCTGGTGAGGCTGATGTTTGATGTAGTCATCTCAACTGTTTTTCAGGCAATCCTATGTAATTTGGGGTTTTTAAAGTGGTTATTTCAGTTTCATGACATTTTTCTCTACTCTGTCTGCATATCAGCTTCTTAACTTCTTCTTGCTTGTATCTCATCGCTCTTCCTTTTTGTCCCTGCTGTCGGTCTTGTGTTTAAGAAGAAGCGGTGATCTGCACTACAGCTAGCGTAGCGTTGTTGCCAGCATTGTTAAAAAAAGTCACAGCCTCTCTGTGTCCTGTGGGGCATCTTGCAAGCCCCTGGCTGGGCACCAGCATTTCCCTCATGTGGACTCTTTCGAGAGCCCTTGCAAGGGACATTTCCAAGCAGAAAGTCACAATGCGTGTCCGTTTTACTTCCCAGAAGGGCGTTCAACCATGTTTGTGGGTGAGCGTTCATGCTTTAATTTCTTGTGAGTAGTGGAGGCAAGGTGTTTTCTTCTCAGAGCAAGGATATGTGGCTCTGAAATTGTCAGTTTTGTCATCCCAACAGAGCCAGCTGCCTAGCAGGAGTAATGTGAAGTAGAAATGAGAAGACCAAGGTATGACAAACATAAAGGTGCAAAGAAATGTTTCCTATCTAAAAATGTAGAGCATGCTATGGATAATACAGCTAGGAAAGGTCTGTCACAAGATTCATAGTCCCTGGGCATATTTCATTCATGTGAATGGTGCTTACACAGCAGATAATTTGAGCTGTTTTTACCTTCGCAGCATTGCCAGAGAAATATTTTCATCCTCTAGAACGGGCCTTAAACAATACCCGATCATATTGCATGCACAGGGCGCTCTGCTCCGGTGTCTGCAGCGTTTCTTGGGTTTCCTCCTTGCATACATATTTGTTATCACAGCAGATGACAGAGCCTCCTGTAATGTAATAGGTACATGGCCTCGTTCCACGTACGGACACATTTTTTGAATTTGGATGTTTTTCCATTTCACCTTCGTGGTGGTAAAACAACCACAGATGAATAGTAAAACAGGGCACTTAGTACTTGGAAGCAGAAGCCGGATAACGTTTCTTCACTTGGTAGGAAAACTCCTTTTACTTTCAAGGAAACACAGAGCCAAGCTTGACAATTTTAGGCCATTTGTATAGCACGAAGAGGCTGGCAGTGCTCGCCTGAAAAGCACCACTGATAGGAGGTGTTGATCTGTAAACCACAAACCCTGCCCTCAGTGTTCCCTCTGTGAAGTGACGAAACCCTGTAAACGTTGGCATCAAGTACTCCTTCCATCCCCCAGAAATTAATCACAGTTTTTGCTTGCAGCTGTTGTATTATATGTGTTCCTTTTTTTTAATTAAAAAAAAAAACAAAACAGAAAACTTAGATCAAAGGGTATGTCTAAAATTTAAATTCACATTACTTCAAAAACAGATTACAGAAGTGCCCCAGTTATTATTATCTTTTGTCTTGCAACGTGCTTTCTTTTGGACCTATTCTAAACCTCTCTTCCCACATAAGGCGACTCTTCCCCCCACCTTCTTTTGCCATTTAATTTAATAAATTGTCAGAGCAAACGCGCCATGCAAATTGAAATATGCAGGAGTGTCATATATGGTGGAAAGCGATGGGGATTAGCACGTGAGAAGGAAATTCCTTAACTGAATACTTGCGCCTCTAGTTCTGTCCGGTTTTGGTGTGTTTTGAAAAGATCAGATTATGCTTTTTCTTTCACTAAAGAGAATCTTTTGGACTGGAGATGAAAATTGTTTACTTTATGGGATGAAGCTTATTAGCAGTTATAAATAGTAAACAGCAATATTTATCTCCCAGGCGATTGTAATTTCTTGATTAAAGCATCAGATGTGTAACTGGGGTTTTTTAAAGTATTTCTGTTAAACGAAGAAATTTGTACAACGAATGCATACACTGTGAAATAATTTGGTTTTCAGCAAAGTAAGCCTTCTCTTTTTTAGATAGGAAAATTATCTGGTGGTTTTTCACCACTGAAGTTTTACGTAGACAAGTTTTATGTACTTGCATCCCTGAAGGTGTGAGTTAAAATCTTCTTGATTTGTAAAACTACATACTTATTTTTTAAAAAATACATTTGCAACAGCAGATGCCAGGGGGAATTCACCACCAGCTTCTGCTTGTCCCTGTTGAGGAGAAATGGCTGAACGATGTGCCTGGGTCGTTCACCAGAGCAGGACCAGAAGGCTTCGCTGGCCTCCAGGAGCACGAGGTTTTTAGGAGAGTTGAAAACCCAGAGACTCACGATGAATTTATGAGACTTGGCACTAGTGGGCACACACACACACACACACACAACATTCATGCAAGTAATACTTTGCACAATCAATATCCTCATTTATTAATCTTTTCAGATGTCTCTGAGCAAAATGCATGCGGTGAAGATCTGTTTCTGAGTGGATAAGGAGGCATGGGGGCTTGGCACACGGTCAGATCACATCATCTCAGCCAGCTATTGCCCTTCCTTGAGGTTTCAGCTAATGTATTAACCCCAGGCCTGGGTGGGCTGGGAGCAAGCGGGGAGGGCCAGAGAGGGCTCTGGCAACCCACCTTAGCTCTGTAGCACCAGACCCTGGCCATATCCAGTCCTGTGGCCGTGCCCTGAGGAGCTGAGAACAGCAAATTGTCTGAAACAGTCGCTTCGGTGATCAGCTAGATACAAAAGGTGAAGCAAAATAGTCCTTCTTCCCTGGGATGGCAATTCAGGGAAATGATGGGGGGGCTCAAAAGGAGTTGTCCTATGTGTACTTTTCCTTTTAAATAAAACCTGGGCTCAATGGCACATCCACGGTTCATAAACGAAAGACAGCGGTAAAGATTTATGGCCAAATTTTACAAACATTATTAAAAAAATTATTGCTAGGTATTATATACACAGAACTCTGAAAAGGAAATCTATTTTTATTAAAGTTTGGAATCTGAAAGAGGGAGATACTGCCAATATTTTTTTTTAAAGTCTGATTTATAAATGAAGTGCTAATGAATAATTCCACAAATGGTGCTTCATATAGTAAAGCATGGAGGCACATTTTCACTGCTGCTGGTACAAGAATAAATCTGAGTGAGTAAATCTGGTGCGTGTTGCCAGTTTTTATCATTCTTGGATGTGGAAATATAATCTTGTGCAATATTTAAAGAATGTAAAAACCCTGCGCAAGAGGGCCAGTGCCTCACTGGCAGTGAAAGACATTACTGGCACAGCCCACGAGGAGAATGTGTTTGCAGGCTTGGTGCTTTCCCAGTTGTAGGAGCATCCTTGATGGTACCAGTTCCTCAGCCCAAGGCAGAGTCTCCCAGGGCATGCAATAGTCTACACCCTGCTGCTGGCAAACCTTACTGGCACCTCAGGTTAGCAGGGCATAGGAAAATCATACCTATTCCCTGTTCCGACCCTATGGAAGACTTGCTGTTTGCACAAGTGCGTGTCCCTCTGACCTGGCTCCCGGAGGAGTGGGAGCTGCCCAGCCTCAGAGGTAACAGGTACGGGCAGCGCTGCCCATGTCTGCCGCAGGGCAGCCAGCGCTGGAGGACTGCACCTTCCTGACACGCAGAGGGGCTGGCGGGTATCGCCTATTAATGCCAATTAGAGCTACACAGTGTTTGTTGAGCGAGTGGTTTATTTTCATTGGTTAGGTTGTTAGCTTAATGAGATTAGACAAGATCTAATGAAAGAAGACAAGTACGTAACGAGTTTGTAGTAGTTAAACCGCTCTGCACTGGGATTTTCCGGGACCGCAGCGTGGCACACTCTGATAGCCTGTTCACCGTCACATCATCCCGTTCCCACAGCTGCCTCCCTGGAAAGCTGTCATATTGTCAGTGCTGTTATTTTCCCTTGTACCGAGATGGCAACGCATTGTCAGTCTGATTTAACTGGTCATCCTACACGTACATGATCAAACGATGGCGTCCTTTTAATAAGCGGTGAACTGTGCAGCTTGTGATTGATTCCTGACAAACCGGTCAGCATCGCCCCGCTACCAAACCTATCAAACCTAGCTGCCTCCTGGGGCTGCTTAGCTAGAGAAGCGTTCGCAGCAAACTGACAACTGCCCATCAAGCAGATAATGATGGGAAAAATTCGATGAAAACCTGCACAGCTAATGATGGTAGAAATGCAAGCTGGGCGGGAGAGGGAAAAGCCTGCAGCCAAGGTGGGGGTCCGGCAGGTAGCCCAAGAAACAGCAAAGACCTCCTGGATAGCTGAGCGTTGCTGGCCACATTGTGAAGAATGAGAACAAAAACCTGCTCATCTTTGTCATCTCTGATGCGCTTTTTGGATCGCTTTCAAGGCTTGGTTTCTTTGGACATTCAAGAAAGAAGGAAGGTGAAGCTGTAAATGTAGAGGTTGGGAATAATTTGGCAGCCACCCAAAATCTGCAGCAGGTTACCCTGAGTTACTGCATTTTTAGGGAGCACCTCTAAGGTTTGGTGTCAAAGGCCTTCTGGCAATATAACTAGATGTGAATAGAATTCGTAAGAAATTAAAACTAAGTACAGGAAAGGAGTTTTAAGATTATTATGTATTTATGTCTTCAGGAGTGAGAATCATTATTCTGTGTGGCCAGCCAAAGAATTACACTTCTTTTGGACCTTTATGAAAAGAGACTGGGGAACTGATAGGTGCCCCATGTGCTTGAAATCCCCTCAGGGAACAGCATTAAAATAGAGACAAGATATTACAGGAAGGTAGAGTCTTTTCTGCCCTGCCAAGGGGTCAGTACAGCTTAATTAAGCAGAGTTTTTCATTTCTCAAACCACAGAGTACCCAGCTGTCTCATGCCCTCAGATGTCATATGAGTCATGTGCACAGAATTTATGTCAACATTTGCCATCCCGTTGAGTGCCCCCATCCTTTATCTGGGGAATAGGCAATTGTTATTTGCTGCCTCATTTTAACCAGTCATTCCCATTAACACTAATAACACTGGGGGCGGAATTTCATTTTGCATAAACCTTATGTGGACCTTTCTCGGTGAATTTCCCCATAAAGGAAAGACTCTTTGCAGAAGATGTCACACTAACATATGGACGTATGTTGAGGAAGGGGGAACGGGATGTGAATTGTCTTGGAATTCACACTTGTCGTGGTTTAACCCCAGCCGGTAACTACGCACTGTGCAACGGCTTGGTCACTTCTGCCCCAAGGGGATGGGGAGGAGAATGGAAAAAAAACTTGTGAGTTGAGATAAAGACAGTTTAATAGGATGACAAAGGATAATAATAATAATAATAATAATAATAATAATAATAATAATAATAATAATAATAATAATAATAATAATAATAATAATAATAATAATAATAATAATAATAATAATAATAATAATAATAATAATAATAATAATAATAATAATAATAATAATAATAATAATAATAATAATAATAATAATAATAATAATAATAATAATAATAATAATAATAATAATAATAATAATAATAATAATAATAATAATAATAATAATAATAATAATAATAATAATAATAATAATAATAATAATAATAATAATAATAATAATAATAATAATAATAATAATAATAATAATAATAATAATAATAATAATAATAATAATAATAATAATAATAATAATAATAATAATAATAATAATAATAATAATAATAATAATAATAATAATAATAATAATAATAATAATAATAATAATAATAATAATAATAATAATAATAATAATAATAATAATAATAATAATAATAATAATAATAATAATAATAATAATAATAATAATAATAATAATAATAATAATAATAATAATAATAATAATAATAATAATAATAATAATAAAACAACAACAAGTGATGCACAAGTGCAATTGCTCACCACCTGCTGGGGAAAAAAAACCCTCAATGTCCAGTATGTTTCCAAGCAGTGATCCTGCCTCCTGGCTAGCATGACCCCATATGGTATGGAATATCCCTGTGGTCAGTTGGGGTCAGCTGCCCTGTCTGTCCCCTCCCAACTCCCCGCGCACCCCCAGCCTACTCGCTGGTGGGGTGCTGTGAGGAGCAGAGAAGGCCTTGGCTCTGTGTGAGCACTGCTCAGCAGGAACCAAAATACCCCTGTCACCAGTGCTGTTTTCAGCACAAATCCAAAACACAGCCCCATAGTAGCTACTATGAAGAAAATTAACACTATCCCAGCCAAAACCAGCACAACACTACAAAATCTTTTATTCTTCTTCCTTTTAATGTGTAATCCTTTCTTTTTTTTTTTCTTTTTTTTTTTCCAATGGTATTTTTGCCGGAATACTTTTTGCAGAACAGAAGACTGGAACTCTTCAAAGCCATGGTGCCAAGTGTCTCCTCTCCCTCCTATTTCAAAATAAATCGTGCTCCTGGTGGTAATGAGTAATACAGAAAAATGCAGGCAGCAAGGATTTTGCCAGGGAGAGAGAGATTTGCAGTGCTGTGCTTTGGCTTCTATGCAAAGTTCTATTTAATGACACTGCCACAGAAGGAGTATTATATTATCTGTCCCACTGCTCAAGCCGTCAGTCTCAGCATTGTATAAGCACACTACTTTTTTACAGTTATAAGCAACAAGCCATTCCAGAGAAATTCCTGTTCCAGCAAGAAAACTCAACAGACCCCAACTGTGTCATTACCTCACCGTGTTGGGGCAAGTCCTGCTCCTGCAGCTGCAGAGGACCTCTGCCAGCTGCCCTGGGAGGGTCCAGCTGCCCTCCCCCGGAGTGTGCACCCATGGCCACAGCCCCACACGGCACACAGCTGGCAGGGCGAGAGGGGGCTGTTCTTCCCTCTCACAGCAAAATCAACATCAGGAGGGTGGCAGCAGAACTGTGACCACTTTTTGGCATCTCTGAAAGCCCCAGAGGGAAGAGGAGCCACGTGCCATGGGGGACACGGCTGGTCCTTGCCTCTCAGAGGGTGCAGAGGGAACCTGGACCCATCAGATGGGGGCAGAGATGCAGCCCTATGTCCAGATGGTCCTGAACAACCTGGGGGTAATAAAAAAAAAAAACAAATAAAAAAAAATTTATAAGGAGACTGAGGAGGGATCTTATCTCTCTCTACAACTGCCTGAATGGAAGTTGTAGTGAGGGGGATGTTGGTCTCTTCTCCCAAGTAACAAGTGATAGGACAAGAGGAAATGGCCTCAAGTTGTGTCAGGGGAGGTTTAGATTGGATATTAGGAACAATTTCTTCACCGAAAGAGTGGTCAGGCATTGAAACAGGCTTCCCAGAGAGGTGGTGGATTCACCATCCCGGGAGGTGTTCAAAAAGCGTGTAGACGTGACACTCTGGGACATGGTTTAGCAGACATGGTGGTGTTGGGTTGATGGTTGGACTCGATGATCTTAGAGGTCTTTTCCAACCTTAAAGATTCTATGATTCCATGGTTCTATGCTGGAGCTGGCACTATTGGTGCAGTGAAGCAACCTGCATGCCCTCCCACAGAGTTGCTACACCAGCCGGATCCTACCCAAAGCAATCTGCTGATCCCTAATGTTTAGGGGGGTTTTTTTGGTGCTAAATTTTCTCTGTTTTTTCTGTTCGTTTAGCTAGGGTGCTTTTGGCATTCAGAGATAATATAAATGGGTTTTTTTCTTTGAACTGTGTAGTGTAGCAGAAGTAGTTTCAACAAAATGAATTTTACCTTGCTGCCTGAATAAAATGTTTCTGAAGATTTCTGTCTCCCAGGAATTGCTTGAAAATGCCAGCTTTCATTTCGATGGAATACATTAATAATATTCATAATTAATCTCTACAACCTCACCTAGATAGAGGGACCCCCTGCCTGTCCCACCAGCATGCCTTGACCTCGGCCTGAAGGATCAGATGAGACCATTTAACTGCATTCCCATCAGTTTCTCCCTGACACGATAACCCAGCTGCATCGTGCTTTACTTCCACGATGCAGAAGCATGTCTGCTGGGAGCACAAGGAGAGCCCGTCAGATGGGTCTTTCTCTTGGCATAGCCATTCATTCACAAAGGTCAGCATAAACCTGGGCTGAACTGCGGCCAGGAGCAGGGATGGAAGTGCCCGTATCCCGTTACCAACCTCCTGAGCTGCTTAATCCCTTCAGCTGAAAGCTGACCTGCAACAGATGCCGCTTCGGCAGTTTTGAAGAGTCCGAGATGTCCAGGCATGGTATATTCAATGTATAGGGCCAATTTCTCAGCTTGTGAGAGTTGCCCCAGCTCTACTGACACCATCAGGATTACACTGATTCCTCCCATAAATAGGATCAGGCCATAATTTTTTTAATTTGCCACGGCTCATGTTTCGCAGGACACGGAGGCAGATTTTTGAGTCAAGAGGCCTTTTGTTAACATAATCCTGAATATCTCAGTATCTGATGTGCCAACAGTAAAATGGCTCTTGACTCTCATTTCCTCTGGGCTGCCTTTTCACCAGCGTCTTATGCTTGATTTACACCACTGTTGGTGGATAATGAGGCGCATCTGCCTGGGGATGTCAGGGCATCGTGACTTCTGGAGACAGTTGACACTCTGTTGTTGGTCAAGCATCTATTGACTGCTGGACACTGTGGCGAGCGACGTGCTTTTCTTGGGGACACTTGTCTGAGGCTCTGGCATGGCTGCAGGCTGCCTCCTGCAGTGCCTTACTGCCAGTGCCTAGGAGAAGACACTGGCCTGGGTGGCCTCCCAGCCCCCCATCTCAGATGCATATTCATATTTCTCCTGTCATTATCTTGTTGGGCTTTTCAGCAGGAGGTGAATGCATCTTAGTGCTCTCAGATATGAAGATACTGTCCTTAAAAGAGGGTCTGGCAGAAGTAAGGACAGCATTATGCATGAGGAAAGTGGTGTTTATATTAATGGCCTTCCAATTAACAAAAAGCAATCAAAATTTTGCTTGATGTTTACAACCCTTCATTTGGGGTTCAGGGCTCATTCTGCCTGCAGGACACCTGGAAAATGTGGCTTGCTTTGGCATTTCAGCAGCATTTTCTGGCATGTCTAGGATTTATGGTTGGTTTGATGAAGTTAAAGCTGGCACAGCTTTTCTGTGCGTGGAGTATTTGAGCAGACAGGTTTATACAGCTCCAAAGAACTGCATCAGGCTGGAGCAGAACTTGATTTAAAGATAATCTGGGGAAGGTGGAGTGTTAGGAGAGGAGAGAGAAAAATACATCTAAAATAAATTCAAGAGCTAGATTAAATGCCTTCCTTGCTTTGCTACTTGTTCACGCTCTTGGAGTCTGCGGCATCCCCTAAATAGAGGGCAGGCCCTCTAAATCAAAGCAAATGTTTTTTCTGTTGTTTCTGACACGACTCCATGTTTCCGTAGATGGGCTGGCAAATCAGGTAGGCTGTAACCATCTTCTCACCCACGGTGCTGTAGTCAACGTCACTGCTGTAGTGGTGCCTGCCTGTGCTGCAGAGGCACAGCACCGCTGCAAGGCGAGGGTGGCGCGGGGGGGAGCGGGACCCTGTGCCCTGCCCATCTGCCATTAGCTTGCTGCGTGAAACATCACGCTCACGTCCACCTTCCCATGATGGTTTAGATGTTGTCACTGTCCAGACCTTCAGTGAAAGCTGGAGTGGTGCCATAACAGCCATAACATTATTCCCAGTGTAAACGGGAGCTCTTTAATTGTTGGCTGCCTGTCCCAGATCATGCTGAACATGAGCTTGCTGGCGTTTGTTTATGAGTAACATCATGCTCTACCATGGCTTCTTTTCAATAAAGTTTTATTCATACACTTTCTTGGTTGTGGCAGGGAGAGTTTTCTGGTTTTCTGTGATTCACAGCAAATGAACTTTATCTTTTTATTCATAAAATTCCCAAACGATCAGACATGAATGCCTCATTCCTGCCACTGTCCTCCCCAAGAGGCTTGTGTGCCAAAAAAAGACTTAGAGTTGGCTGACAAGTAATTTCCTGATTTGCAGCAGTTCCAGATTTACTCAGCTACCAGCCACCCCCACAATGAGTGTTGTTCCTGTTGGAATGGGAGCAGGCTTACTCCTGGTTTTTGTTTCTCTGCTGTGGCTTTAAGCCTGCCAGGTGCTGAACCTTAATTCCTGCAGAATCGATCAATGAGTTCTGACTTTTGTCATACAACTGGGCAATGATGTGACATCTGGATCTCCTGCATGCTGGAAGTGTTAACCCCTTTTGAACCTTAATCTTTAGCAGGTGGCTATGTCCCATGAATAAGGTTTATTTCTACTCCACTATATCAAGAAAAGGATCTAGAATGCTTTCTTTCCTTTACATAAAAAATGTAGACAACAAAGTCCCAGAAAGTGATGAACACCTTTGTTCCTCAAGCATCTAAATCTCCTTACAGACCTCAGTGTTTGGCCCCAAATTTCCAAGGTCCATAGGTGCAGCAGCATGCAGACAGGTCTGCTAGCCTGGGCTCAGGGTACCTAGCACCAACACATGCCACTGTAATGCAGAGACAAGGCAAAGTCTGCCTTTCTTTTCCCAAATCCTGGGATGGGTTTGTTTCTTAGGTGTGTTGAGAGCTCACTGATCTATTATATAGAGGCCCAGGGAAAGGAGGTTGCAAGACTTGTTAAAAATAACGTAGCAGTTATATAGCCTTAGGTATCATCCTTGAAAGATCCAATCTGCTCTGGTTGTGCTGCCGGTCTGGAGGACATCTATAGATGTCTGCACATGTCTGCTGTTGAAGCTGGGGCACAGTCAGCTAGACTAGGGTCAAAAGAAGATCACCTGGAAGTAGCTTTAGGATAAGTGACTACTTTTGCCACATTGGTTGCAGAAGCAGTCTGCCCGTTGCGAGGAGACACAGGCCACCGTGGCGCAGCAGCGTTACTGGTACTTGCATCGGCCAAATACTCTTTTGTGGAGGTCTGTGATCACGCAGGAGCATTTTGTTTAAATGAAACTTTCTAAACAATGTGTTTGCAGAGAAAAGCTTTAAGATGCAAACCCTGAAGAGCAGCCTGCCAACAGACAAACAGAAATAAATACTATGCGATTATTTCTTAAACTCCCTTGTAAAAACTTCTTTTCAGCTTGCATTGTGTTTTATTATTGCTTGGGTGCAGCAAGTGCTCAAAAAAGGATGCAGAGCTGATTAAAGTAACCTTGAATGATGTGCTGAGTTTGATGTTAGGGACACAGGTCCTGTTTCTTTCTATACCTGCAGACCCAGATCATACCAGCACTGCTGTGCACTGGTCTGTGTTGGTACAGACACTAAACCAGACATGCTGAACTACCTGCACAGTTCTCCTGATCTCCAGCAGAACTGCACGAAGGAGGAGTTTGGTGTAGTGATGCGAAGGAGGCTGCATTGTGTCAGTCGTTTGAGCAATTGGCCCCTGGTCTTATCCTTAGCGCATACTTAACGCATCTTGCCAAATTATGCAGTTGCTTAGTAATGTGAACAAATATCCCCTGGAGATTCAATAACCAGACTCATTATCACTTGTCATGTAGGCCAGGAACTGAATCCAGATCTCCAGGAGTGAATGACTGGTTTGTTAACCTAGTCTCCTACTGCTAAAATAGCAGAATGAATATGTGCAAAGTCAGCTCCACGCAGTGGGTAAAAATATGCCCTCAGTAAAAAAAACACAGAGGAAGCTCTATTAAAAATGATTCTCATTACATAGATTCCATTATCTGAAATAAGAAGGGTGGGAATTTAGCATTTGTTAATGTTTTGAAGAGAGGCATAAATGAAGACTGATTTTTTTTTTAACTATCTATTTTTGATCCTGCAAACTAAGCAATATAGCTGTTCTGCTTCAGTGTTGCAGAGGAAGAGGCTGTTGCATGTGTCATCTTCTGCACTTCAGGAGGCCACTAAATCTCTATAAAAACAGGATCTCATTCCAGTGTCACTTGTGGATGCTGTTAGTGCATCACTGGCACTCACCACAGCTGTGCACAGGCAGAGGTACCTGACTTTGCTCCTGGCCTGGCCTGGCCTCAGCCAGTCAGCCAGCAACTAAACTCCATGCAGCCACTTGCTCATTCCTTCCCCAACGTGCAGTCTGCTCACCACCCAGAACCCAATGCCCAGCTAGTCCCTGAGCAGTGACCCCTTCTCCCTGACCAGCTCCCCCCTTATATACCAACATGATGTCATGGTATGGAGTATCCCTTTGGCTGGTTTGGGTCAGCTGTCCTGGCTGTGTCCCCTCCCAGTTTCTTGTGAACATTAACCCTACTCCAGCCGAAACCCAGGACAGCTCCAGACAGGCTAGTTTGCCACAATATAGCCACACCAGCCAAGGTCATCACAACGGTGCTAATGCCTTCCCAGGATCTGAGCTTGTATCCTGGTCAGAAACATTCTCCTCTGGGACTGGCTAGATGGCACTGCAGTGTGAACACCATAAATCTGTGATCTGAAATTTTTGCAAAGTACTCTACTTTGTCTGCCTCTCTTCAGCAGGTTCCTTCTGGTTCATCAGGAAAATGCAGAGAGTCAGCCAGTTTGCTTAACAATGATTTTGGCAGTGAATCCAATATTTGTAGATCTGCATACTGAATACATATGCTGTTGGCTATAAAGATACCACATTTTTCACTCACAAGCAATCCCAGCTGCATATATGTTTTTTGGACTTTTTTAAATTTTAATTTTATTTTATTCTGGAGTAAATTTCAGACCAGCTGCTCAGCATACAAATGCAAGTTGGTTTAATTCATGTAGATAATGTATGCATATCAGACGTTGCGGGTGTGCGTGCACTCATAATGATGGGAGTTCAGAGGAGAGGTGGAGATTGATAATTTGCCTGAACAAGGCCAATACTGGCAAACATGGAAGGGACCATCTTAAACTGCTGTTGCCTTTTCATGTAATATCTCTTCAAGGCTAAAGTGGGCTTGATCTCCCTTAAGCAGCATTTCCTGTTGCCTCCTCTGGACATCATTAACACAGATTAATTGTTTTCTAGAGTTCTGTCTACAGGGTCTTTCCACTGTCATCAGCACTTTTCCCCTTCTACTGAAATTACCTTGTCTGAAAGCAAGTTTGCAAAGTGCCTTGCAATTTTTGTGTTAAAATAGCCAGCAATTCTTATAATGGTGACCAAATTGAGGGGATGACATCTTCTCAGTGCGATGTTTTGGAACTGGATTTGAGTTTTCTCCCTTTTTGTTCTATTTCTATTTTTCAAGTATCGAACACATAATTTCCCCTTTCCTACCTGTGTGGGAAGACATTGATCTAGTAGTCACGGTATCTCACTAGCAGAACAGTCCTCCTTTCCAAGTGGGAATTTTTAAAGTTATCAGGCTCTTGCAAGGGTAAAGGCTTGTTTAGTGCTCTAGAAGTATGAATCATTAGGTATTTACTGCACTGATATGTCCAAAGGGATTTTAATGCTACTGTCACACTGCATCATGCTTACATTGCCTTCATCTCATGCTGCAAGACTTTTGCAGGTTGTGTGCAAAAGCTTCAATGGACGGTTTGCATCCTTGCAAGGACTTGGGCATTGGCCATCTCCAGATTGGCCAGGATACAGGTCAGGGTGTGCTGGGGCTCAGGGTCACACCTAGTGTCTGGTATGTCTTTGTCATGTGCTGTGGCTTGCATCAATCTTTAGATCTGTGGTCAGAATGAAGCTTTTTCCCCCACTCAGGTTGCAAAATACTTTGGTGATGTGGTTTTTAAATTTTTCTTGGTACCTACCATCTCATACAGTGAGCAAGCCCTCTTACCAAGCTTTGCTGAGCTCCCTTCCTTCATCAGGAGCAGGACACTGGCCATGTTTCGGCTCTTCCCTGCTGTCTTCATTTACCACGTGAAAGTTACCACTTCTGGTATTCCTGCTTGGTGTTAAGTTCATGAGAGGATGTTGGGAGGTGCTTTGTTGCCTGGGAGCATGGAGAAAAAATGTCTGAGAACCTAATAAATACATCTATTACAACATTTCTTGTTGATTGCAGAGGACTAGACTCAGCGGTCATGTGAGAGTCCGGTGGTCTCAAAGGGGTCTCTGTCCATCATTTCTTGACTTTTCTCATACTTGCCCAGATTCTGGATTTGCTCACACTTGCTTTGTTCCAGCCTGTACCGCTAGGCAATTACAATTGAGTTATTGTTGTGCTGTAATGGACTTACGCATAATTTCTGAGCACAGACATACTCTTCATGTTCTGACTCCATAGAAACATTCAAACCAGGATGTGGGCAATTCCTCAGTTGAGATCCTGGCAGGCAGGGGGATGAGGTGGTGAAAAGAAAGCACTGGCATCATATGGAAATTAGATTCCCTTCCTTTGAAATTCAGCACAGTAATTCCCATCTGCTCAAGTGAAGGATCCAGCGCTCATTCTCAGACTTGGAGCTATCACTTACTGTCATACTGAAGCTGTGGTTTTAGGGTGGGGTTGAGCCTATAGAGTCCATCTGGAGGACTGGTTCCCATCTGAGGCCTCCCATTGGGTGTGCGGTTCCCTTGCCTTCCTTGTGCAGTGCATTGTGCTTGTCTCGCAGCCTGAGGAGTCAGCTCGGGATGCTAAACCCACAGACATGTCAACCAGAAAAGATTGCCTGAAGGTGGGCTCACCCATATCACATCACCACATCCCTGGCCAGTTCTTTCTCAAGCTCTTTCTTCTAGGTCCCTTTGCTGAGAGAGTCAAGGGGGCTGCAGCTTTCTCCAGCAGCCCCACACAGGGGGATGTCTCAGAGAGAGACTGCTTGACCACATAGCACTTGCTGCTGTTTCACAAAATGTACTTGCAAACCTTTAGTCTTCAGAGATATGCTGAGGTCACATGACGCATGTAACTATGAATAGCGTTTTGGAGGCGGTATGATGGAATAATTAGGCATAACGAGCAGGGAAACAAAGCTTAATTGATTTTGATGTAATGGAAATGCAGGATGTAATCTTTTTCAGGGTACCTTTATATTTTTCCCCAGCAATACTTAACTCCATACTTTAAACCTGTTTTGCAAGTGTCTCGCTTCCACACCAGAATCCACTGTCCTGAAATGGTCACCTAAGCTTATGTTCCAGTGAGAAGAGTTAGGGCAGGCTGGGACCCTGAAGTGTTAGCCTGCTGAAGGAGAGGAGAGGTGAAGCCAGACTGCTGAATTAGCTGCGAGGGAAGTGTTGAGAATGGCAGTATGTGCTACTTCTGCCCCTCTCAGGGGCCAAAGTCCCTCCTTCCTTTTAGAGATATGCCCTAATCCCTTCCTGAAGTGGCTAAAAGCTGTCTTTGAAAAGCAAAATGCTCTTCAGTTTTATAACATGGCCAGAGGAGAAGCCAGTGCTCCTATTTTATACAATATCCCACTGATTATAGCATTAGCCCGGGGTAGAGGCACAGGAGTTCAATTCTATTCTGAAGGGATTTGAAACCATACAGAAGATGAATAAGTCATAAAAATGTACACACCAGCCCTATTTTGCTTTGTTGTTAAGTCTTTTTCTATTGCTAATGAGCAGTGTATCTAATTGTAAGCCATCTCTTTGTCAGTGGTGAAAACTATTTCCGTAAAACCAGTTTATTTCACCAAGTTAGACACTTGCCTTCTTAAACCTGAAAAAGAACTGCCCAGGCATCCCTTTATTATTGGTTTGAATTATTTATATAGTATAGCGTTTTACAAGACATTCAAAAAACAAATTCATCCCATACTTTAAATATTACTAGGTGGTAAAAGATGCATGCAGTGTACTATAGGATTGCTATCATAGCATTTCCTCTGGTGTCACTTGCCATGGAACTTGACTGTGCTGCCACAACAGTGACAATCAGGAATACTGTCATTACGGTCAGTGGGGGAGCTCTTGATTTATTTACATTCATGTAAGCAAAGGCCTACGGCCTTGGAAAATGTTAAGGTCATTGCATCTAGTGAGGTGTAGCTGCGGTTTTCAAAATGAGTGCACAACTTTGCAAGATAGGGTTTATGAGCTAGCTTTATATTAATAGCAAATACATGTGAAATGTTTTCCCCTTTGACGTTTGCAGCCCTGTATTTTCTTACAGAAAAGCAGGGGCATTAGCTTTGATGCAGGTGGTGATGATGCAGATGTGTAACTAACTGGGGTAAAATTTCAGTGCTGGTTGCTTCCCCCAGCCATTTGAGTCCTAGGATTTCTGAAGGTAAAGCTGAGCAACATCTCAAAAATTGTACCTGAAGTCAGGCAGTTTTGCCCAGGAATCAAGTATTTGCCACCAAGACACACACAGAGACCAGAAAGCTGGGAGGGAGATGGTGGATAGAGAAGTAGGAGTAATGCCGAGACTCGCCCACCCCTGCTCTTTCCTCCAAAATCTCTGAGCAACAGCTACCTCTGCATGAAGCCATCTCTGGGTGCCTGGACCACAAGGGGAAGGGAAGGCATGCAAGAGGCATTGAGCACATCAAGCTACTCCCACGTGCCCTATCTGACCCATGCTGACAGGCTGGTGACCACCAAGGCCATGTCCTATGGCATGGCATGTGCCGGGCTGTGACTCTCAAAAACTCTGAAGCTGAGCATGTCTGTGTCTTTGGCTGCTCTCTGTGGTAATACATCCATGGATGATAGAGGAATATGTCAAATATGTCATTAATACATCAGGATATGACTGAGATCATAACAAGTCCTTGGTCATAACAAGTCATCTTTGATGCTCTTCACCTTGCAGAAGAATCAATCCTCAAAACAAGTGAGCTGGCTGTAGCAGCAGAGACCTTGACACCCAGGCAGCAGGGCTGCTGCTTCCTCACTCACATACATCCTTGCAGATTATGCTGGGGTTTTTCTAGCGGTCTGTTTTTTTTTCCTTGTACTTCATTAGCACCAGTGTTTAACATTGGGCACTACATACTCCAGCTTAGCCAGAAATTCAAACAGTTAGGTCATGAATATCAATGTCTATGTCAGAGGGCTAGTTACATCTCAAACCTTTTTTTTATTTTCCTAAAGACATTTTTCACCCAGATCAACGCCTGGTGATTATCCAGTATAAATCAGGATCCTATTATGTGAGGTTTAGAAGGTTCTTTTGACTACTGCTGAAATATTGTAATAATAATAGCCATAGAGAGGAGTGAAATGTAGCACAAGCATCCTCTGTGTGTCCCTTTAATTAGAAACCATGCAGAGTTTGAAATCCGAGGTGCTTCCAAACATGTGTAGCGTTCATTTTAATCATTCCTCAGAGTGCAGGAGGAAGCGTCAATTAAATTCAGCATGAGAGAAACTCCTGGGAGTGGGTGCAGGAAATGAATTTTTTTAGTATGATGATGATCATGCACAGGGACAGAACTTTGAAAGAATTAACCTGAAAAGGCAACAAGGAGCCCCGTAATATGTCAGCGAGCAGCTAAAGTGCCAAAAGATCCTTAAGGCATAATTTTGACCCATATTCTGTAGATAATCAACTTCCCTGTCCCCAAAGGGGATTCGGAAGAATGACATAAAAGCACGATTTGCATTACGAAGCCTTGTATCTTCCTTGATGTTTTCCTTGTCTGCTCCAACTACTGTAGCTTCCTAACATCAAACCGCGCAGAGGTTTGCTCCAGCCAGGGAAGAGACTGAACTGCTCCTAATGGGAGCCTGGCGCGGTGGCGGGGGGCACCTTTCCCACCGCAGAGGAGACAAGAACTGATGGCGTTGAAGTGCGAGATGGTCTTTGACCTCTTCGGTACAGAGAGGCGGCGGGAGGCACGGGGCAGCCCTCTCCTCCCACCGCCCAGCACTCGTCAAAGCCAGAGCTGATTAAAGCCCTTCTGGCAGTCAGCTGGATAACGTGTGGGAAGGTGCCAGTCTGTCCTGTCAGTGGGACTGAGGCTTGAAAGTGATTCCTAATCGTCTTTGTGAAGAGAGCGCGTCAGTGAATCGTAGCTCATGAGTCATTTCGGTGCGAGGGACCTGGATGGGAGGACAAAGCGGAGGCAGGGTGCGGGGACGCAGGGAGCCTGCGGTACTGCCAAGGGCTCCCAAATACTAGGGTCCTCTTTTGGGGAAAATAACAACCAAAGGGGCACTTCTGATAAACAGAGCTGAAAAGCTGTGATTTAAAAAGCATGGATTTTTTATTTTTAATGCATACCAGATATTTTAATATTACTAATTGTAGCAAATGGGGGAGAAATAATCTCTAAATTCCTGGCAAGTAGGTCGGCACGTTTGTTTCTTCAGACGACATGAGCATAGAGACCCCTGATGTGCTCTCACTTGAGAAGGTCCCCGACAGCGAAGGGGCAAGGAGGCTGCTCACACGGCGCAGATGTGGATGAGCTAACTCCTCTCGCGCTGACATTTTGAGCCAAGAATATTTCAATGTTAGCATCTCCTAATGCAGTTTCCTCTTGCTGGCTATAAAGCCTGTCCCGGTGCAAAAGAAACCTCTGCGATTTTCACGTAACTGTGAGAAAAGAGCCGTAGCCGTTCTTGTGTAACAGGATTTGTGTGGGCTGTTGGTAAGGGCACGCTGCTGATAAATAAGGTTCAGTTGTAAATATTCTCTCGTGACATGGGAATTTATCCACCTATTGAAGTTTACAACTGAGCTACCAAGGAAACATGTTCTTTAGCTCCACTGTGTATGCAGCCCGCGGTGCATTTATCAAACACCCTGTCAGTTCAGGGAAAGCACAGTTCAGGTAATACAGTATTTATGAAACTGTTAATACCACCTCAGAAAGTTCTCATAGAGTATGTTTTTTAAAGCTGCCTTATGAAAACTTTGGACAAGGGGAAAGCAGAGGATATATTTTCATTTTTATAGTGCAGGGCTCTGCTCTGTGGTCACATGCAGTGAGGAATGCGCAACAGAAAGAGATGTTTCCTAGGCACCGCACTTATTTCTTGTAGAGCATACAGTAAAAGCAGTGTAAGCAAATCGAATGCTATCTTTTACAGAAGTGTTAGGATTTAAAGACAATTTTCTGATCCTCCCCTTCATCAGAAATAAGAATTAAGGCTATCTTCTCATACTTCACCCATTCACCCATCTCGGTTTACAAGCCACCCTGCCACCGTCACCATTAGACAGGCAGGTTCTTTGGGTGGGCTCTTTTTCATCCCATTCACATATCAGAATGTCTTGAGGGTTATTTGTCTTCTGATGCCTCGCCCGTACTCCCTGGAAACGCTGGCAGTGGCCCTACTCGCTCCCCTGTAGAACTGCCCCTGTTTCACCCTTCGGACCTTGCAATGCTCCGACACTCTCACAGAGATTCCTCAGCTCCTCAGCAAATGCAGGTTTCTGTATGGAGGAATGATCCCAGCATGGTCCTTGAACAACCCTGTGTCATGTCAGAAAGATAAATTTAAAAATTCCTTCGTTTTTAAATTGTTCTGGGTTGTTTTGTTTAGGTGCTGGAGCCTGTGAGCTGAGGTTGCCAAAGCGTCTTGTGTTGTTTCAGCCGGTGATTTTCTTGCTTCTCAGTGATTGAAATGATGGGAGAAGCTTTTGCAGGACCTGTAAGTTAACGTTTGCGTGAAGGGAGAGAGGAGGAGAGGAGAGAGATTTTCCTGGTGTGCGTTTGTTTATGTAAAAACAAAAAATCGGCTCTTTTCCAACCGTAGCAATCCCAGCAAGATTCGCCGGAGTGGTGCTCCCTCTGTTGAGCTCTGGGAGCTTCGCCAGATGGTAAATACAGCTGCCCGCTCCATTTTTGGGGGCAGCTTCATCTCCAGGGCCTTCTTCACCTCTCTCCTTTCCCTGCAGTCCATTTGAGAGAGAAAAAACTGCAACGGCAAGGTCTCAGCAAAGCAGGGAGCGGGACCTCTGAGTTGTGACCTGCCTGGTGTCTGCCAGGAGGAAACCCAGCTCTGATGGGTTGTAGCAGAACTGGACCATAAAGTCTTTTCTGGGGTGGAGGTGGGAGAGGGTTTCTGCTAAGGAAACGCTTGAGTCACAAGGCAAGGAGCCAAGAAGAAAGATGTGGAAAGGCTGGAAAGCAAACCAAAGGTATCGGGCTGGGTGGCAGAGTTACAAAGGCACCGCTGGAAAATGTAAGCTGTCCCGTGCTTTGTCAGCTTCCACCAGGAAAGATCAAATGAAGCAGTTACAGCAGAGATTCACGCTACAGGCTTTTATGCAATACTTTTTAGTATTTTCCCCAAAATGTTCTTTTTTTCTTGCCATGACCTACAGCTTAAAGAATTGTGTAAAATTCCAGGGCTGTAAATGCTGCCATTGTGGAGGTGAAGGAGCCTGAAAAAACATAAGGCTCTCAAAATTGCACAGCGGGCTGACTTAACTCGTTTCTTTTACCAAAAAATGAGCGACGGCTGGGTTCTGGCAGGCAGCTGGGAAAACCAGGTTGTGGTCCTCACCAAAGCGGTGTTGTCTGGGGAGTAATCAGTGAGAGATTTCATGTTTACTTAAAGAATTTAAGACACATTTTGAACAGAGAACTCAAGGCAGCCTAAAACATATAACTGCCGTAGTGCCTTGAACGTAAGGGTTTGGGTTGTGTTTCTGCGTAGCCTCGAGGGAGCTCCTGTTTGTTTTATAGCGTGTCTCTCTATTTGTGGCTCTGGCATGCTAATCGTAGCAGGCTTCACTGTCTTTCCTCCTTGAACTGCTCAAGTAGCACATGGCCATGAGATTGCCCGTTTAAGCTGCAGCAGCAGATGTTTTTTCCTGTTACTTGTTTTCTTCTGTCTGAACCCACCGCCAGCTCCCGAAGCCCAAACTCAGGACATGTTTGGTGGCCCTTGCCTTTACAAGGCAGTCAGTCGAGGTGTATTTAGTCTGGTGGTTTCTTGTGAAGCCACATTGTGTACTTGGGTTAGAAGCCAACCATACCCTGGGCTGCATCAAAAGAAGGGTGACCAGCAGGTCAAGGGAGGTGATTCTGCCCCTCCACTCCACTCTTGTGAGACCCCACCTGGAGTACCATGTCCAGCTCTGGGGTCTCCAGTACAGGAAAGACGTGGAGCTGCTGGAGCGAGTCCAGAGGAGGGCCACCAAAGTTGATCAGAGGGCTGGAGCACCTCTCCTACGAGGACAGGCTGAGCGAGTTGGGGTTGTTCAGCCTGGAGAAGAGAAGGCTCCGGGGAGACCTAGCAGCCTTCCAGTACCTGGAGGGGGCCTATAAGAAAGAAGGGGACAGACTTTTTAGCAGGGCCTTTTGGGATAGGACAAGGGGTAATGGTTTTAAACCAGAAGAGTGTAGATTCAGACTAGATATAAGGAAGAAATTTTTTACCATGAGGTTGGTGACACACTGGGGCAGGTTGCCCAGAGGTTGTAGATGCCCCATCCCTGGGAACATTCAAGGTCGGGCTTGTCAGGGCTCTGAGCAACCTGTTGTAGTTGAAGTCCCTGCACACTGCAGGGTGTTGGACCTTTAAAAGTAGCTTCCAACCCAAATCATTTTATGATTCTGTGATTCTAAGTACTCTCAGCTATTGGTTGGGACATTTCAATCAGCTTCTGCTCTGAAATGGTTGCGTGCAGCAGCCAGTCCTTTCAGTGGGACCTCTGCACAGGATTATAAGGGTAAAATTTAGCCCTTAGGATCTGGTGACTGTTTTCTGCCCAGAAGGACAGATTCTGAGAGCATACCTAGGCTTTGTAAAGGCTATGACCAGCACAGGAGAGTTCACTAAATATTTTCCTTGGTAGAGGCTGCCAGCCATTCAGCTTTGTTTCAGAGAAGATTACTTGTAAGATAAAACTCTATATTGTGTAGGAATTTTCTATACATCCACTCCGCTTCATCAAGATTAACTGGATTAAAGCAGTTTAACTGAAACCAGAATTTGACCTACAATGCCAGCAGTGTGTTGACAGTACCACTTATTAAAGAGCACAGAGTCTGGAAGGTTTCGGGTTTTGCAGAACATGAGGGACTTTGTGCTGACACGGTTAAACAGCTGGCTGGTGTTATCCGCCGATTCTCTGGGCAGCGATAGCTGCAAATTCGCTGCTGGAAATCCAACCTGACCCTGAAAATCATGTGTTGGTTAATAGAAGTGCACGTAGTTTGAGAACACTTTTTTTTTAAACAACGTGTTACTAGGAAAGAGAGATCTTTGAACGTGTAAATATTGATGGATACTGAGTGCCGGGCTGAAGCAAAGTGAGATGTGCAGAACCTGTGATTTTTAGCTGCAATTACAAAATCGGATGAACTCAGCATGCGATGCTTTTGCTTTCAAATTTTTAAACTTTCTAAGAGAAATGATGTTGCCCTGTAAAACTGAGCTCGTATTCCGGTAAAGCTGAGGATCGCAAACACACCTATGTGACAATCTGTGCAGCAGAAAGCCTGCTGTTTCTTTCTCAGTTGTGCTGTCGGCATTGACTGCATTTGCCAAGGGAAAGTTTGAAACATGTTTTAGTCTTGGTGTGTACAAAGATGGACCTTATATGCTAAAATGTGCCAGTACAGGTTGGGGACTGACTTGCTGGAGAGCAGTGTAGGGGAAAGGGACCTGGGGGTCCTGGTGGATGGAGGGATGACCATGAGCCAGCAATGTGCCCTGGTGGCCAGGAAGGCCAATGACATCCTGGGGTGCAT
>VWZZ01004715.1:55549-74700 GCA_013399095.1 Psophia crepitans
GTTCCTGAGTGATGTGCTCTAGGTGGCCCTTCCTTGGCAGAGGGGTTTGGACTAGATGATCTTTTGAGGTCCCTTCCAACCTCTGTGATTCTGTGATTCTGTGAAATGCAAGTTGGGCCTGTTTGCCATATAAACTACAAAATAACCTTTGGAGATGCTATTCTCTTTAAAGAGCAGTTTGTATTCCATTCACCCATCGCTGAAGATTAGAAACATCCTTTGCTGTTCTGGGGTGATGAACACCGTTGCTCCCTGTTCTTTGGGGAGCAATGCCAGCGCAGTAGAATGATGCTGGACCTGCTTGTGTTCATTTTGCCTCATTCTGCTGAGCATTTCAAGTGGTATCTTCATGCTAATTGCAAAAGTTGTTTCTGGAAATGGCAGACAGGCTTCTGAGCTGTTTGGGCACTTCCTGTGCAATGACCACCTCTTGGGAATGCCTATAGTGTCCACAAGACCTCCTAGTACCTCAAAACAGTTTGGGAGAAGCATTTCACCTCCTAGTCAGGAAGGAGCTATGCATAGCTCAAGTGCTTATTGCCTGCGTGTGTCCTCAGGTGTCACAAGGACTGCAGCCCCCCACAGCACGGTCAGACAGCATGAGGCCTAACCATTATGTCCAAGTCCTTAGTTAAATGAAACAGTAGAGCTTTAGTTAAGAAGTTTTGTTTTTATTGTGATTAATTACTACTTATATGGCACTATAAATAACCAGGACACTTTCCAGAGTTCAGTTTTCATTCTTCATGGTGCTGTTCCTATTGTCAGCTTAACTACTTTTATTCTCAAAGTTGATTATAAAGGGGTTGTACCTGCAAACTGATTTTTCAGGCTCTCACTGGTGGTTCACACAGAGCTGACTAATACCACGCTGCTGGTATTAGTACCTTTGCTACTTTGTGCAAAATTAGACTCTCTTTGATCAATTTTCCTGTTGTTAGCTTTCCATGAAAGCAAATGCTGCAGCGCCACTGTCGCGATTTGTCAAGCCAGGTGACGTGGGGGCGATAGTGCTGAATGGCGGTACGTTAAACAAACCATCTTACATGGAAGACAAACCACTTTTTAAGAGTTTTTTCTGTGAGATATAATGATGATTTATGATCTGTCATCCTGAAAGTTCTTCTTGGGGACAGAAACCACTTAAAACTCTGCAGTTCACAGATCTTATGGTGGTACATGTTTGTTGTACCTGCACTGGCCCAGCCCCTTGTGTCTTCAGCTCGTTGCATGTGCAAGGGCTCTCTCTCGCTTCCTGGGGCTGACTGACAAGAGATAGGTTTTAGGCACTCTATTGATTTAAATGAAATGTGTTGCTCTTGAAAGATGTTAACCTGACAGCAACTGGGAGGAGCAAGGGGACAGCGCGCAGCTTCTCCTGCCCTTCACACCGCGGCCCTTCCCAAGCCTAGCAGACCAGGCCGTCGTTGCCACCGAGTTGCTTGTTGGGCTTATCACTGACTACTCTGAACGCCAGACTGCCTTCCACTTTTCCATCCCAAAGGGGATCTGAGCAGGCGTTTCACGCTCGTGATTTAAGTCACTCTCAGCTGATGCTTTCGATGCCAAGATCTGGGTGCTAGTAACAGGGAGCACCCTGTCTCCTCAGCAGCCCTGCTGATGGATGCTCCGCCACGCACCCCTGTTCTCTCCAGCACAGCTGCTGTGATTCCTGCAAAGCTGTTACGGATGGCAGGAAAACATATGCTGAAGTGCTTCCCAGCCTGCTCGTGGGGAGCTTTCTGTGAGTCAGAAAGCGTAAATGCAGTCCCATGCGTCGCCACCAAATCTTTGCTTGCACAGACTGGAAGATTCTTGTGATGCTTTGGAGTAATGAGGCAAAAAATTAACAATATGCATTTTAATTATTATTTATGCTTTATAGTAGTGATTTGTGTTTAGTTATAGTTTACCACTGAGATGTGAGTGCTTTTCATGACTTTTCCCTTTCTGTGCTTTTTCTTCTTTATTGACTTTTGATTTGCTTTGGAGGTTTACACTTGGTGGTCCTTCATGGAGACAAATGTGTATTCATTCACTCAAAGGAACAGACTCTTCAGATGTGTGTTTGGAGGATAGGGGATATGGAGATGTTGGAGAAATTTGAAGAACTACAACAAGCAACATGCCAATGTGTTTTGCTAAAATGATTTAAGTATAGTCTAAAAAAAAAATAATTACTGTCCCTAGTAGTGCTCCTATCAGACTGTTCCAGCAGCTGTTTGGCTTCATTCCTTCCTGTTTCACCTCTGTCTCTTACTATGAACAAGATTCATGAAGCAGAAAGAGGAGGAGTTAAAAACTCCTCCACCATTTGCATTTCCCCTGTTCTTTCATCCCTTCATCCTCTGAACCAAGGGTCAGGTGAGGGTGCTGCCTCATGGGGTGGGCAGTGTCACACCTGCCTCTCATGGGGGATTCCCACATGCAGGGGAAGCCCGTGCAGCTAAAAGGCTGAGGTTTCCCTTCTTTGCACAGCTTGGGCTGCACAGTACAAGAGCTTGGGTGAGGGAAGTTACCCTTCAGCGTTAACATGGCTTTCATGTGGCAGAACGACAATCTTCTTCTGATCTGCTGTTGCAGAGAGGAGCTGGAGCTGGAGCCTCAAGAGGTTTCTTGGGTTTCAGGAATCTGAACACAGACTTTGTTTGAGTGAAGGGTTGGGTCATAGCATTTATGTCTGGGTGTAGTAGCTGGAGGCCTTGCCCCTGCGTATTTTATTTTTGCATTTCTTATACAATGCAATGTACTGATGTCAAGGAATGGTCTTGGGACTTTCCTCCTGTGTGTTTGTGAGCCAGCAAATCTCTCCAGCCTCCCTGATGATTTTGGCCAGCCTCCCTAGTTGTGCACAGACACAGAAAATGAAGGCACACTCATCATAGACATCCAGGCTCTGTTTGCTCTCTCAGGAAAAACTGCTTGCATGGGGAAGCTTATATTTTCACTTCTCAAATAGCGTGAAGTAGGCAACGTATGTTTCGTAGGCACCCACACTGTACTTTGGGCAAGCGTCAGGCCTTTTTCATAGTGACCTCCTTCATCGAGTATCGCACGCAGAAGCTGGCAGGCTTTGAACCATATTGGAGCTTGTGTTGCTTTCGAGCCTATTGGCAAAATGCCTCTTTTCCATAACTTTTGAAAACTTAAGACCTATTCTACCTGTGCAACTCACGCTCTACAAAGATTTCTACTGGGAGAATTTATTAGAAACAAGGATGTTTGGGTTTTTATCCCCTCCTTTTGTTCTTCAGGATACATAATGAAAAATTCTCCAGCGTTGCCACTTAATTGCTTCATGGCTGTTGTTTGTCAATTTGCCAGCAGGTTTCTGCTTAACTGCTACCATTTGACATTGCTGAAACACAAATGCAGAATGATTGAGTTGCCAACATATCATTAAGTCTTCTGCAAGAAGGGGTTTCAGCATATTAACGCTTCAGGCTTTTACGTCAGTATTGATTGCTGAAATAGAAAAGAAACCTTTGGCAGTATTCAGCATCGTGCCAATGCACATTTTCTGGCAGGAAAAAGAAACTGGCCGTTGCTATTGACTGTGACTTCATCCTTTCCTTCCTTCCTTCCTTTCTTTCTTACATTCTTTATTTCTATACACACCCACACGGAGTTTTGAAATTTAATACACATCATAGCCAAATTCCAGTTAACCTAACAATAAATCAACAGGGCAAATCGATTTCTTGATACACTACAGATTTAATTTTGCGGCTGCCTGCATTGCATTATGCCCAACCAGATTTCATGGCAGCTGGGGAGAGGAGTGACGGCAAGCGTCCCTCAGAGCAGGAACACAGGTCCAGAGCTGACTTGGAGGGAGATGATGAGGTGGTGATCTCTGCCAAGCTCCTCACAGGGGAGCTAGGCTGCCCCACGTTTGGCACCCCTGGATGTAGGGGTGGCCATTGCAGAGCTGGGTGCTGTGGGGAGAGGAGCAGCACGATGCTACTAAGGCCATGCTGGGGAAGGGAGTTTCCTTCCCAAGACATAGTGTTGCAGAAGACCCTGAGATGGGAACATGGCTGAGAAGGAGCTTTGGTTGAGGAGCCGGGGAGAAAGTGGATGGGAAGGGGGTAGTGTGGTGGCTCAGTGGTGTCCACTGGCTGTTGCAGCAGTGCCCGGGCGCAGGAGCAGCTGAGCGGTTAGCTCTGCTAAGGCAAGGAGCAAGAGGACAGTGTAAGCGCTCCTGTAGTTGCTGGAGGAACAGCTCTATGTGCTTATCATGGGCCTCCACCAAAAGCATTGCCCACCTCTGCTTTTCTTTAGCCTGATCCTTTACACATCACTTTGCAGCCTGTTTTAGATTAGAAGATATTGTAAGAAGGACCCCCTGGGCATGCTGAAGATGATGGTGTGTGACTGAAATGCCATTGCATGGAAGAAAGGGGGGCTTTGCATGCGAGTCAGAGATCAGTCCTGACCGATCCCCTTCCCTTTGAATTGAAGGAGTCAGGTGAAGAAAAAGGGGGTCATTAGGCCAGATTTGCACTGCACAAAGATTTGGCAAAGGGGGAGATAATCATAGGATCTTGGGAAGATTTTGAAGAATCACATAAATGTTGATAAGGAGTGACATTGCAACTAGCAAACAGCAGCAGTGATCATTTTTCTCCTGTTTCTGAAATATGCTTAATGCTCCCTCCTTTCAGGTGTAATTAAGAGGAGCTTTCTGAATCTGATTTCCTTCTCTCTTACAGATTAATCAAAAATAGGAACAGTAATGGGAAGCTTCCCAAAACCTACTTCTTAGGGACCAGGATTCATTAATATAATGTGATCACTGAAAACCCACTAAAAGCTGGACCTTTTGGCAGGAAAATATCAGCAAGGAAGCTTCAAGACTTTAGTTTGGTGTAGGGGGTTTTTTTGCTTATTTGGGGTTTTTTTGTATGTGTGATATTGAATTTCTCTCTTTGGTTGATTGGGTCAGACACTTAGAGCTTTAGAACGGGAAAAGTAGCTTTATTTGAAAAGAGTTAGAGGACTCTGTTACTGCTTTTCCTCCCCTTGGGCCACAGTAAATGCAAGCTTTACCTGGGGTGCTTAACTCAAAACGGGTACTTCTGGCCTTACAGAAAGGATGGGAGGTGTCTCAATTACAGCGATTTTTTGATAGAAAGGTGTCTTTTCCACTAAACAGTATGTTTATTTTAATTTAAAAAAAAAAAAAAGGCTCTACAGATTTTTTAGTTGAAAAGCTGTGGCTCAGAATTAGAATTAGCTGCTAATTGAAACATTTTATTTTGGAGGCATCAGTTGTAGTTTAAGTATGTTACAGACAGATCTCTCTGGAGGACAGTCCCCAGATGAGACTAACTAAGCCCATAAAAGAGAATAGGAACACAAGCACCTAAACCGCAGATTCCCTGGGGTGCCACGTTAGGGCCTCCAAATAAAACACTGCCAGATTTCAAATGAAAATTTTTGTATTGCAGTTTGTTTGTTTTCCTTAAAAGTTTGCGTTTTCATCAGGTTAAGGTATAAACAGGCACCTGAATCATCTTCTAGCCAGCTCAATTAATCAGTGAGAAAAGCCCAGCATGTGTTTTATAAGAATTTCATTGATGATGTGTGAGACTGAGTAAAATCCAGTCTGTTTTTCTGTAGCTCTACGGGCTGTTCACTTTTAACACATGAGCCTTGTGAAGAGGAAGGGGTTAAAAAGCAAAGTGATCTGACCTTGAGTTGGTACAAAGATCTTGGGAACAGGAAGGCCCCGTTTGGGGTAGGTGATAGGGAGCGTGCCTGCCCGGCGTGTGCCCGGATCAGCAGTGGTTCAGCGCGCACCTGGCAGAACTCTTACTCGGTGTTTGATAAATTGTCTTCTCCCAGCATGAGTTAAAGTAATGAATCTTTTATTTCTAAATTACTACAAGGCTCCGTAGTCTTTTCAGCTTAATTTTTTTTCTTTCTAGTTTCAAATAGGTAATGCAATCTGTACCTTACCTGAGGAGTTTGATGGTACTGTAAGCCTCATCTTTAAAGTGCTGGGAAGGGGGGCAAAGCTTTGGTGTCAAGGGAAATAACCATCCTGGCAGAGAGAAAAGTATCAGTAGGATGCTGCCACTGATTTGGCAGAGACTGTCTGATGCACACTTTGTTGATTTTCTTCCCTGTTTCTGTGCTTTTTTAATTATTTTTGAAGTTGCTTCCAAAATACTGTTCTTTAACTGGGTACCTTCATTCTGATAGAGCGGAATCCAAAAGACTACAGAGGAAAAAGAGGAACTGTAAATTGGTAATGAGAAAACCGAGAGCTGGGGACACATCTGAGTGAAATTAAATCCCCGTCCAGACGACATGGATAGCTCTCTGTAGAGCTGTGCCTGTCTGACTGCCTCCTTCCCTCTGCGGTGGAGGCAAGAAGATCTGTTGCGCGTGCTTTCCGAGACCCGCACAGCTACCAAAGCCCTTCCTAATAAAAGGAGTAAGTTAACGCCTGTGTGCGAAGGTGCACTCAAGAAAGTTACTTTTTGAACAGCGTGGTATCTGCCTGCCGCAGCGACCATCTGGCGCCCAGAAGCAGCTGGAGGAGGCTGCGCTGGCAGGCCGGGCCGCGCAGACGGCGGGCTGGTGCTTCTCCTCCTCCTCCTCCTCCCACCGAAAGATGCAGGTGTAAGAGCATAAAACCTGCCCTGCCAGAGCAGGTCCATTTAACGCACCCGTTGGGATTGAAAAATGCCTCTGCTTGTTGCTTTAACAAATACTGTAAAAAGTCATCCCAGCATCTCATTTTCTGGCTGGGGTGGGGAAATGGAGCGTTTCTGTCGGGCCACTCCACCTTCTCCCTGTGGAAAGCATGCGAGTGCAATCCTTATGCACAGGAATGTCACCCAGACGTACAGCCGTAAGAAACACCCTGGGGGAATACCAGGGTATTTTATTAAACAGACTTTTACTTTTTCGTTGGCCCTATAGGAGACCCCACTGACAGCCCGCGTACAGAGCAGGGAACAGGCTGACTTCTATATGCAACAGAAAACCGGGTCATTTTTATAAATGTATCTCTGAAAAAAAAAGATTCTTATGAAAGGTTGACTTTACAAGACCCCTTTACCATGTCCTGTGATATGTGCTGCTACATATTTGTGCTGAGGCTAGCAAGCTGACTCTTGGCTCAAATTAGATAAAATAAAAAATGGCATAGGATAACGCAGTGATGCACCTTTTGTCCCCCAGCATGGGTTGAGGAACTAGTATAGGACCAAAGCAGCAGACAGCTGTGTCCAACACAGTTACCACCCCTCCGCTCTGTGGGATTCAGTGAGAAGGGGAGCAAGTATCCAAGGAGGGCAAGGGCTGCATAAACTAATATTTCCACCAAAAAATTGTTCCTCACAGTCACACCCTGGGGGAGACGATCTTGCACCTGGCCAAAGTGAACTTTGGGAAGAATTCTCCACAGTCAAGTAGTTTCCATCAAATAGATTTCTCTTTTCTATCACACCAAACTATTAACTTTTTAGGCTTTTTTTTCACTTGTGCTGTGATCTATTTTTTTTTTACATTTGTTTGTTTCTTTTAATAAGAGAGAAAGCCTGAGAGCTCTTTTTAGTTCTAAAAGAGAGATTTGAGGCATTCTGCCTATTCCGCTTTTCCGCAGGGACATTAATTCATAAGCAACAAAGAATATTATAACTGTTTACAGTAGCCCTCAGTGAACAGTGTGAGACTTGGGGATTTTGAAAAAAGTAAGAGTATTTGGTTATAGACTCAAAAGCTAAACTAAAAGCTTCAAACTCAAAAATATTTGGAGTTGCTCAAGGAAAAGCAATGAAAAATTTTCAACGTGCCAACTTGTAGAACCATGTGAATCTTCAAGCTTGTTTTATTTTGTTTATCTTCTGAGCCTCAGGAACCAAAGCATCCCTGCAGGTCAAAATGTCTTATATTTTACCTTTAGACATGTCAGGTTTTCCTTGTTTAAACACATAGTCCTGCTTGCATAGGATATTTTATGAATTAATAGATGCTGCTTGATGGTGCTAGAGGTACTGCAGGTTTCAGCTGAGCTTCAGGAGAACTGCAGTGCCTGCTCTGACGTAACACATTTACCTTCTCAGTCTTATCATCACACACATCCTAGTTTTCCTGTGAGATCCAGGGTACAGCGTTATGCAGCAGTCAGCTGCAGTCATTGGGTTGGTTTGGTCATGGATGACCAGTTTGCTTCTAGCTGAAAGTGACTTTAAGAAGGAAATTGGTGCTGGCTCAAGTTTGCTTAAAGTTGTTGCATATTTTGTTTCCGCAGAGTGTTTCTCAGCTTCCCTATGGCAAAGCTCTCTACACGTACGAGGGAAAAGAGCCTGGTGATCTCAAGTTTAACAAGGGGGACATCATCATACTGCGGCGGAAGGTGGACGAGAACTGGTACCATGGGGAGCTCAATGGGAACCATGGCTTCTTCCCTGCCAGCTACATCCAGTGTATCAAGCCCCTCCCGCAAGCTCCACCTCAGGGCAAAGCACTTTACGACTTTGAAATAAAGGATAAAGATCAAGACAAGGATTGCCTGACCTTCACCAAGGTAGGGGAATAGGGTGCGGGTTTTGGGTTTTTAAAAAGAAAAGTTCAGAAAGCTGCTTCTGTAGGGATTGATGGGGCATGTGGGGTGCTGGGAGCCGAGCCTGGAGAGCAGTGGTGCTGGGACCAGTGAGACATCTACCTGCCCTCCCTGGGAAGCTCCCTGTGCTCTGTTTGTTTCTTTGAACCAGTTTCTTGCATGAGAAAATGAAGGTCCTTGAGCTCAGCCAGCCTCATGGGGACAAGTCGACGGGGATGAATTTCCTTTAGTAAGGGGGACATCCATGTAATGTGCTGAAGGACATTGACTTCTCCCAACTTGTAAATCCTCCTTCCTGCAGAGGCAGACTCTGCTCGGTGGCCTTGCCGTGTCCCGCACACCAGCCGTGCTGCAGGACTGCATGGGCATAAAGCCTCCCCTCGGGGCAAGTCCTGTGTTGGCATCGTTGGGAAATTGCTCCCGTTTTGTCAAAAGGAGAGTGCGGTGTGACAGCTCGTGCCATGTACAGCAGGCTGGTATAAAGCCAGTGAAACTCAAGAAGTAGAACTGGCCATACACTTCCTGAGAACATTTTTCTGCCTAAAAAGCATACATTTCATCTGCATTGAAATGTTCTGCAAGAGCGGCTCCATTTCTGAAAAGATATAATGGAAATGTGTCTTTTAATCTTCGTTACTGAATCAGATGTTCCAATGTTTTAAAATGCCATTCAGCTTCAAAATGTATATTGCTTCATACCCTATACCAAATAGCTGTTGGGATACACTATCATCATATATCACAGTATTTCCTATTGTAAGAACATAAAGACATTAAAAAGCAGACATTTAAAAAAAAGTCTTTGTTTTCTTAAAACCAAAATATTTAATAAACTCCATTGGAATGAGAGGAAACCGAGATGCTGTAATTTCCTTTGGATTTAAAATGTCACGTTTTCCTTTTCTCCCCCACCTGCCCACCTGCTTTCTGTCTCCCCCTCCCTAGAAATTTGTGTTGACCTTAGATGGGCTTCATGGATATCGAGAAATCCACAGTAAAATAAAGCATATCCCCTAATGTTAATTTATGGCACTGAATGCCAGGGAGAACCTGTTCATTGTCATTTTCTGTTTTATTTCAGCTGTCTGTGGTTGTTATAGTATCACATAAAGTAATAACAGTTATGCTGGAAATGAATATGAAATAGATGATAAAAATATCCTTCACTAGGATTTTACTGACCTCCCCTTTTGAGGCTACTTATTATAGCTGAATGAATTATTTGCAGCATGTAATTTTCTCGCCGAATGTAACATCTTTTTCACTCGTGCAACGTTTCTCAGCAGAACGCAATTTCCTGGAATGTGTACTTTCTCATATTTATTTAACAAAAGGTTTGTAAGCACTTTTGCTCCATAGCAAGTGAAGTGTTTGATTGCAAACACTGCAAACCCTGCGACTACCCAGCCTCCCTGGAGCTGTGAATCTCTGCGAGAAAGAGGGCTGCTTGGCGAGAAGCAGCAGCCATGCACTAACAGAAAGTTAGCCAGAAGTTACCTGTGAGATCCTCTCAGTAAATGTCTATTTCCTGGCACATTGTTTTCCTCGCTGCTTCCCAGAGGTACAAAGGTGACGTCTCTGAGGAGCAATCTTCCTTGTTCCCTTAAGGTTGCCTTAGATTGCCTGCTCAATCTAAGAAACTTAATAGGTGTGGCAGGCAGTTGTGGTCTTTTTTATTAGAGCAGGTCCTTTCCTCAAAGCTTTTGTGTTTGATATATTTGCTGCCATACATTAGTATACCTCTTTTACAATAACTGCCTTTGTATACTGATAGTTCTCATTTTCTTGGCTGCCCGATGTCATTCTCACACAGAGCATTGGTTTCTGCTGTATAGTTCTACTCTCAATCCCTCAATTTTCCTTTTCTTCACCTCTCGTGTTACTGTCTGCATCGTTTTATCCATGATGACTGTGTTTTCCCCAAAGGGGTTTGGTTTCTCTTCTACTGCTACTTTTTTTCTTTAGTTCCTTCCACTACACACAACTGTCACCTTGTAACTGCTTTTATGTCTTGCCTATTGTTCGCCCTGACAGTGAATAATCTATTTTTCATCTCGGGACTTTACCGTCATGTTTTCATCAGTTTTCTCAATGCTAATTTTAGCTGTCACCTGCACTGATGAAGGTTCCTGTTTAGCCCGGATTTTAGATCATCTGCTGATGCAGTCAGTTCCTCTGCACAGAGTCATGAGCACTGCATTGCTGTAGATGTGATTTGTCACTTGGAGCAATATTCATCATTCAGATGTCTCAGTTTGCATCTGAAGATGCTGGCCCTGATCTCAATTTCATTTATGCTATTTGGTCTTTCCCCAGGTAGAGGGATTGCATCGACATACCGTTTGTACAGACTAGTATAACTTATTTGTGTCCTGCAACTTATTTAATGCTTCCAGACACTTGCAATTGGATTTTACTTATAAACATATAATAAAAAAGACTTTTCCTCTGAAGAGGAACCTCAAGAAGAGATATCAAACAAAAGGATCCTCTGTATCACTATGTTTTGTTGCTCTTTTGCTGGACTTTGCTTTTTCCCATCCCCTTTGTTACGATGCAGTCAGAATATCTGTCAGTGCAGTAAAAGAAAACAAAGGAAGGATATTTGGGGTTTCCTCTTACTAGGGGTTTTTTCTTCAAAATTAAAATGTCCTGTTGTTCCAGAGGTGAACTGCAAGGAAATGAAGTCTGCTTTACGCTGATCTTCATGAGCAGCGCTGCAGTAGGCTTCTACCCTTTACACATTTTCATCTCCTGTAGACACAACACTTTCCAGACAGAAGGCCAAAGATAAATCACAGAATCATAAATCAAATATAATGATTTTCTATGTGGAAATATAAAACTGTGAGGGACAGAGAAACCTCTGTCTTGAGTATCCAGTTCAACAAACAAAGCTCCAAGCTATCATTCCCTTACACCAAGTGGACTGCTTTCCCTAGCTCCTCCTCCCAAAGTGTGTAGAGATACAGGGACCCGCCACTGTTCCCTCCTCTGCAGTGGCAACAAGAAGATAAAACGTCCCAGATCTGCGACTTAACATATTATTTTTTAGTGTTTGGCAGTGTTCAGCCAAGTCAGTCAGTCAGCAGTTGTTTTGCTCTCTGTAACGGTGAGTTCCAGCCTTGTGTCTGCTTTGCACCAGTTTAACTCCAGTAGCTTCAGAAGTGTTACTCCTGATGTTCACTAGTGTGGTTGCAATCAGCATGTGGCCTACAGAGTGTCGTTGCACACCCTTGGGATATACTCGTTTAACTCAGTGCCCCAGTTGAGCCTGGGCACTTGCTGTCTCTGTTTTAAAAAAATAACCCATCCTCCCTTCGGCTGCACACTCTCTGGTACAGGCCTTGTGCAAGAGGACTCTGCTTTCAGCTATCGTAGTGCCAGTTTAGAGTGTGGCATTATTGCCTATTTGCGTAGTTACTCCAGTTAAGTCCAAATTCAGCCCGCACTTTTGTTTTGGTGTTTGACCACCTTTTGCACGTATGAGTTCACATAGCCCTTTGAAGGTTGAGTCCCAGTGGTAGATGAGTCTCAAACCTGTCAAGACAGCATCAACTGTTTTCCATACTTTGTTGCTCATCACATTTTTAGTCACATCATTTATTTCCTTCATTTTCCAACACTTTTCATTCCCAGCCCACAGCAGCATTTAGCAAATGTTGTGCCAGTCATGAAGCCATCACATCCAATACTGGTTCCTGGCTGCGGAACGGTATCCGAGCCCCTTAGAGCTCAATTCCAGCAGCATTTGCTGTTCATGGAGGGACTGTCCTGGCGGTAGCCAGCGATTGGGATTCTCGCACCAGCTGGCGAGTGTGGGTGGCGGGCGCACCAAGCACCGCGGGGTGCCATCCTGCCGTCGCTGAGATCTCCCCAGTGCTCTACATGGAGTTGTTATCTCTGCAGAATAGCAGGCGCATCTGCTTTGTATTGCTTCGTTAATGGCCGTTAATGACTAGAGTAAAAATCAGGCTGTGAATCATGACTGTTATTGGACACAATTTTGTGCTGTTTTCTCAGCAAAAGGGCTCATTTCTCCATCAATCAGATTGCTTTTTAAGTGATTTATCTTTGACTTCCTTTCTGATAATGGTTATAAACTGGAACAGCAGGTCCCACATGCCTGTCATGAGGCTGCCCGGTCCTGATGAATAGAGAGAGACTTGAGCAAGTCGGAGAGAGCAAATAATTAGAGACTTTAGCAGCAGGCATAAAAAGGGCGTGAGGTATCTTTGTCAAACTACAGTGGATACCATTGTCTGTTGAAATGAGACTTGAGCCTTGGATTCCTTTATGCTGCCTGGAAATTAATTTAGTACATGTGAAATAGTGAAGTTCAGAAAGTTGAAGTGGTGTGCCAAGAGATCTGTGGCTCTTTACTATTCATGATCCTTTTGGGAACCTTTCTAGGAAATTATAAGTAGCATGGCTATCCAACTAATTTAAGGTACTAAAATAGTTCACGTTCAAGCTTTCACCAGCCCGGTGGATAGAATGATGTCGTGGGCTGTGAATTCAAAGAAACTTTATATTAATAAAGAATTTCAAAAGATGTTTCGGGATTTGCTGTAATTCCTGGAGATTTTCAACACCCTTCTGAAAACGAATTCTGTAATGGAAAGCATTCTCAAGGATTTGCACTTTGCTCTCCCACAAAGATATGCATTTTGAACGTCAGCATATCTCGGGATGTGCCGCTATCTGATTTCTCACATATAACCACATTCAGCAGCCAGACTTGGCAGAGCCAAACTGTAATCAGTGTATGGAAATGCTTCCAGATTTCATAGGTCCATAGAAAGTAAAGTTGGAAGGGATCTTCAAAGGTCGGACATTTCCTGCCCCATCCTCAAGCAGGATCAAGTCAGGATAAACCTTTCCTGCCAGGTGCCTGTCCAACCTGCTCCAGGGATGGGATTGCACAGCGCCTCTAACAAAACCTAGTCAAGTGCTTCTGGGCTCTTACAGTTTAAAAGTTTTTTCTTAATTTTTTTATCTTACGTGTGTATGTGTATGTATGCATATATACACATATGTTGATACATGTGCATACATACATAAGATTGCATATGTATACATAAAAATATAGTGAAAGTGTAGACCCCTCACACTTACGGTTTTTCAAAAGGCTTTTAAGAAAATAGCCAAACAAGTATAGAAAGTAGGAACACTCATAGCAGGTTCTTGAAGAGATGGAGTCTTCTATTTTCCTCATTTACTCCCTTTACCTAGATTCTAAATTTATGATAATCGGTGTTTTGTAAGAGCATGTGGAAACTTTGCAGAAATGTATTACTGTCAGTTCTTTACACAGATCAAAAATGGTCCGTGCAGACAGGGCTTTGGAAGGGAATGCTATCTGTTTCTTCAGGAAATTAAATGCACAAATTCTTTTTGCATCCTTCCAGCTGTAATAAATAGCTGAAGGACTCGGTCTGTGACTGTTTCTCTGAGCTTTCCCCTAATGGATCATTCAGATGAATGATTCAAAGGAAACATTTAAAATATTTCAAAGGGCATGTGTTCAAAATGCACATGTTCAAAAACTGCAAAGTACATCACATCGCTGTTCTGGTAATTTCCTATCAACGTAAATCCACGGTCTGAACATCCTGGATCAGGAATTCCTGGGGTTTTTTGTTTTGTTTTGTTTTTTTTTAATGCGAGAAGTATCTGCAAAAAAAGACCAAGCTCCCTTCGCCTGAGTAGTTAATGGGGATAGTTAGTACATGGAGGGTGATAGACCAAACTTAGCTCTTATTTTCCTAGAGTGAGTGGTGAAAATAAAGTGAGAACAGCAGGGAACTCCGTCTCACCTTTCTGGAGGAAGGTGTTTTCTCCTTTTTTATACATTTCTACACAGGAACGGAAGAAGATTGGATGCCATGAGAGAATGAATGCCATCTCAGCAAACTTCACTTTGCAGCTTCTCTCAGCCCACTCCTTTCCTCTGGCTGTAGGAGATGGAAGCATGCAGGCTTTGTAGCAAGCAGATCTGGCTGAAGGCCAGGTTTGGTATGACAGCCCCAGCAGACAGATGTGGTAGCAGAAGTCCATTGACAAGTTGAGCAGCTTAGACTGGAAAAACTCAGTGTTTTCTAGTCACCTGAGCTTTTGTAATATGTTTTAGGTTTTTACTCTATCAAGAGGAACTTTGAGCAGCATGAATCTTATTTACACTTTGCTTAATCTTCTGTGTTAAAGTCCTCGGTTGAGATTTTTGTAAAATTCCTTAAATTAGCTGTAATATTAAAATGCCATTAGTCTTAAAAAACTTGTATCTAAACTGAAGCTGATCCAATAGTTGAATGCAACTTTATTACGTTATCCTTGGCTTTTTACCTGCTTTGCACTTTCACATCCTAATATTTTTTTTAAAAGGAAAACTGACATTCAGTGCCTCAGCAGAGTAGGCTCCTTGCTGAGCACCTCGTGCTATACCTTACGCTTCTTGCTGGAAGTGTTTCTAGGACAGCGTGTGCTCTACTGGTGCTTCCCTTGGAATTTTCTTTTGGAGCAGCCAAACACCACAATGGGCTCTCAGATGTACAGGGACAGCTTCATGCTACAAAGTCTTCTGCTTTGGGTTAGAGATGTCAAACTGTTCTCCCTGTCCCTGCAAAGAAGCCAGGAGTTAGCTACTCCCACCCTCTGTGCCCAGGCCCTTGGAGCTGCTGGCAGCCGGCATGAGTTGCACCCATCTGCAGGATGCTTCAGTGCGCTTCAGATGGGATGCCTGGGGCGGGATGCTGGGCCTGGGATGCTGCTGGGCCAGGATTCGGGGAACATTATTACCTGGCTTATGGCCTCCTCTGTGTACTTTCTCCCTAAGCTGTTATGTGGGTAACTAAAAACTGGCATCTTTCTACAGAAAAAAAATCTGATGTATTTTGTGTATTTCTGATTTTAGGATGAAATTTTGACAGTCATCAGGAGGGTAGATGACAACTGGGCAGAAGGAATGCTGGGTGACAAGATTGGCATTTTCCCTATCCTCTATGTTGAGGTAAGTTCATAACAGGTGGCAGTGGATGCTTGTCTTGATGTCTCATGGGGTTTTTTGTACCCACAAAGGCAGGATAACCTTGAAAATTCTTTAATGAGAAGGAAAAAATATACTGGAATAACTGAAAAGGAAATTTTTCGTTGCTGTCCCCTAAGGCGCTGCGAGGATACACTTGATTCAATTTAAAGTGGCCATCAAAATGTATGCCCTGAACTACTGTTGAAGACATCCTGTGCAGCATTTCTGGTGTAATCTCCACAATACATAGGGAGAATAGGGGAGGATGGTTTCAGTCCGGGTATCTCGCAGGCACCTGGGGAGAGGTGGATGCTGCCAGCAGGTGGGGAGCAGTGGTGCAGGCTCAACCATGCCTTGAAAGCACAGGCCTTCAAAGGGATGCTGTGAGTGTCCTCCACCCCAGCAGGACCTCAGCAGTTCCACCCGTGTGCCCAAGGAGTCTCATTCCCTGTGCACCAGACCTGTTCCCTGTCCTGAGTATTTTTTCTGGAGTCATTTCCATGGAACGCTTATTTCAGAGTAAATGTTGAGACCTCATGTCCTCCAAGCAGACTCATTTTGCCACCTCTTCCCACTGCTGCACGCCCTCCTGCTGGTGCCCATCCAGCTGGGTGCTGCTTGGGAGAAGAGCTGCAGCAAGTGATGGTGACCTGTGGTGGCCCCGCTGGAGATGTTCTGTTGTCCAGTTGCCAGGTACTGCCTTTGAGGAGCTTTCCTCCTTCATGACTTGGATGGGCCTACACTTTGCTGGGTAAAACCCTGGCTGGACGGCCAGGCTCGAAGAGTTGTGGTGGAGTTAAATCCAGTTGGTGACTCGTCACAAGTGGCATTCCCCAGGGCTCAATATTGGAGACAATTCTCTTCAATATCTTTATCAATGATCTGGGCAAGGGGATCAGTGGATGCTCTGTAAGTTTGAATACAACACCAAGTTGAGCAGGAGTGTTCATCTGCTTAAGGAAGGCTCTGCAGAGGGATCTGGACAGGCTGGATCCATGGGCCAAGGCCAGTCGTATTGTTTCAACAACGCTCAGTGCCAGGTCCTGCAGCTGTGTCACAACAACCCCAGGCAAAGCTACAAACTTGGGGAAGAGCAGCTGAAAAGCTGCCCGGAGGAAAAGGACCTGGGGCGTTTGTTCACAGACAGCTGAATATGAGCCAGCAGTGTGCCCAAGTGGCCAAGAAGGCCAACAGCATCCTGGCTTATGTCAGAAATAGTGATTGTCCCCCTGTACTTGGCACTGGTGACGCCAAACCTTTAGCACTGTATTCAGTTTTGGGCCCCTTACTACAAGAAGGACACTGAGATGCTGGAGCACGTCCAAAGAAGAGCAACAAAGCTGGTGAAGGGTCTAGAGCACAAATCTGATGAGGAGCTGCTGAGGGAACTGGGGCTGTTCAGCCTGGAGAAAAGGAGGCTGAAGGGAGACCTGATCTCTCTCTACAACTACCTGAAAGGAGTTTGTAGCCAGGTGGGTGTTGGTCTCTTCTCCCAAGTAACAAGTGATAGGACAAGAGGAAATGGCCTCAAGTTGTGCCAGGGGAGGTTTAGATTGGACATTAGGAAAAATGTCTTCACCAGAAGGGTTGTCAAATGTTGGAACAGGCTGCCCAGGGAAGTGGTTGAGTCACATGTAGATGTGGTGCATAGGGCCATGGTTTAATGGTGAACTTGACAGTACTAGGTTAATGGTTAGACTTGATGATCTTAAAGGTCTTTTCCAACCAAAACGGTTCTATAACTATGTACATGTACCAGGAGTGCAAAGAATAGATGCGCACCATACATGTGTGTATTTTTTCAAGGTGCTGCCACTCAACAGCCAGTACTGGGAGCAGCATCACCTGGACTCCACTTTCAGGCGTAGGCTGGTGCTGCTCTCCAGAGTGAAGTGTCTCTTATGCCCACAGCAGAGCCCCCCTTACTGTGTGCGTCTCTGATGCCTGCCTCTGAAATTACTTCTCCAGATTTCTTACTTAATGATTTGAGACAAAATAGAGATAATTAGTGCCTGACTACCTAATTATTAACTCCGACAATGACCAATTTGGAATAAACCAGCATTAATACACATTGCATTCCCACAGTTGACAAGAACAATAATATTAAAACCAGAATGTGTAGGAGCGGTTATTGGGAAACCATCTGCCTGGCAAAGTTAATGACTAGTTTTCTTCTATTCTGAATGCGTAAGGCATTTTCAGTTTGTTGTGATTAAATGAGAGAGCTGGGTTTCTTCCAGCTTTCATCCTTTTCCCCTTCTCTTTCTTCTTCCTGGGGAATGTGATGTTACTGTCCTGCTGCAGAAAGAGTGAACTGGGGACCCCTGCCCAGCCAGCCACTGTTGCATCCCACCACCTTTCCCCAGCTCTAGTTACACCTGCAGGCTGTAAGTACTTGCACTGCCTACGCACTGTACAGCACCCAGATCCTCTCCCACCCCCAGGTATCTGTTCTCCTTAATTACTGCCCTCGTAGGGTGAAGGACTCAAAGTCTCAGAGGAACAGCCTGGTGGGAACACGTGCAATGTTCTCTCACCAAAGTTCTCCAAGCACGTGCGCCTCCCAAGTGGCCACGGAGGAGCAACAGGTAGCACCATGCAGAGTCAGAACAGCAATGCTCAAAGTTTCTAAAGGGATGCAAACAGCCAGGCAGCCAGCACCAAGGAAAAAGTGTATGTATATACACTCATACACAGACACACATGTATATAAAATAAATACAACTGTATACTCTTATGCATATATTTGTACCTATATGCACACATCTATTTAATCTGTAGAAATTTGAAGTCTGGAGGCTTCAAAGGCCTTTTCAAATTAGATAATTGGGTGACATGGATATAATATTTATGCTGTGGTTTGTCAAGCCAAAAGGAAATGATCCTCCAGACAGAAACATCAGCCACCTATTTCATCCACACCCTGGTGGATGGACGCATCTGAATATGAGATGAGCTTATGCAACTATTGGAGTTCTACAATTATGTCGCTGTTGCCAGCTTCAGATATTACTTTACATTAAAAATGAAGAGGAATCAGCAGGCCAAATCCCAAAGAAGTTTTGAAAAATCTCAGTGCCAATGCTTATAAAATAAATGCATTAAACAAGTAGTACTTGCATCTAAAAACACGCCTTGAGCCTGCCCAAGTCCATGAAGTGGTTTTCAAAATCTTGGCAAAATGTGCAGAATAAGCAAGGCTTAACTCTGCAGTAGCCTTCCACTTGTGTGAGCTGATGGCCAAAGTGTGTGGGATTTCACGTGGCATCTGAAGTTGTGCACTCTGGATGGAGTGAATTCCAGCCTGAAGCCCATCTCTAAGGGCAAAATCTAATGTCCCCATCTGCTCCCATGGCTCAAGCAAGAGCTCTTATGCTTGCTGCAGCAGCCAGAGCATTAGAAAACAAGCTGGTCACTTCGAGAATCATAGAATCACAGAATATCCTGAGTTGGAAGTGACCCATAAGAATCACCGAGTCCAACTCCTGGCCCCACACAGGACCAGCCCAATTAGAGCAGATGACTGAGAGCATCGTCCAG
>VWZZ01004715.1:75042-88826 GCA_013399095.1 Psophia crepitans
GTGAGCGAGCGGCTGCGTGGGGCTCGGCTGCCGGCTGGGGCTGAACCACGACAGGTTGGAAGTGACCTCAAGGATCATCCAGTCCAACCATCCCCCCACCACCTATTACCCACTAAACCACGTCCCTAAGTACCACATCTAACCTTTCCTTAAACACCCCCAGGGATGGTGACTCCACCACCTCCCTGGGCAACCTGTTCCAGTGCCTGACCACCCTTTCTGAGAAGAAATTTCTCCTCATCTCCAACCAGCTTCAAGGATCTTAGAGCTGAGCATCCCAGAGTTACAAAGAGGGAATATAATCATCATTGTGGCTCCCCTTTGGTGAGACTTTGTACTGGCAATGTTCTGCCATACCCCTCACACGCATGCTTGCAAGAAAGTCTTTTGCAAGTACTCTTGTTACAAAGCATAAGCCACAGCAGGGTGGGAAGGAGGGATCTATTGCAGCCCCACTGGGTGATCAACAAATTCCTCATCAAGGTGCCGCTGGCCTCCCAGCCCTTGGGCTTGTCAGTTGGCCTATGTAAAAGCCTGCAGTGTCTCCTTAGGCTCCTTCATCTTCTTTCCACCCTGTGCTAACTGAATTTAAGAGTGGTCCACTTCTGTAAGGTATTCTGTGCCTGGGAGGACAACTTCTAGAGTGATACTGTGGTGTCACAAAGCAGTGACACAAAAAACTAGGCAAAGACATCAAAATGTATCTTGTCCTGGCAGAGCAGGGCCTTTTCCTCTTAGAAAATCTGTATCTCAGCATTATGTGTGATTGTCTGTACAGCCACAGAAGTGTAACGTGGCATGGATTTTATGCTTTATTCCCTACAAGTGTCCAGCAAGGGTGCTTGGGTGCCTGCTGTGTCTGACACTCTGCAGAGAGGCAATTCCTGCCTCTGTGGTGTCATCTCTGTCCCAACCTCAGAGAAGCTGCAATCATATAAGGAATAAATATTTGCAGCTCACAATGGTGACTTTTACAGAGTGAGTCACACACAATATGTTCTGTCAGGGAGAGTTTGCGTTTTTTTTTTTTCTTGTTTTGTTGCCGTCCTTCGTCTCCAGTAGAAGTCATTTGGGCTGATAATTTATGTTTTAATTTGTCTACAGAAAAACACAACATAATCAAATTGATTCTCAAGGTGCCTTCTGTCCTGAAATAAACATCTTATTAATCCGTATGCTTTGAAGTCATGTTCTTGCTGGGAGAAGTTTTGGACCTGCAAGAAATTCAAAGTCCTGACTAAATATCTTTTACAGTCCTCGAGCTAGCTCCTTCATTCTTAATAACCGCTGTTATTATCTCTGTTTGGAATTTGTAACTGTTGTGCTGCTATGTGTAAAATTGAGAATAATGAAGAATAAAATGCGTCCTAATAGATTTAAGTGTCTGGGAATGAAATTTGAGGGCAATGATGTTCCAAGTATTTGGAGGGTCACATCCTGCTCAGATGGGCAGGAATTGGAAATGCAAAAAGCTGAGCTGTTAGACCAAAATTTCTGACTGCAGCCCCCAGCACAAAGAAGTATTGACCGAGATCAAGAAGCCTTACGAGTCAGTGGTAGAGCAAGGCAATTATGTCGAGCGCTACTGCGACTGTAATATCAGCAAATTACAATTGATGAAGTGCCAGCCCATTGTTATAATGTTTTATGGCAGCAGGGGCACTGAAAGCTGTGATTAAGTAATATTAGGAGTTTTAAAATTCTTTTTTCAGAGCAGTGAAGCAGGATAATGGGGATCTTCTCCTGTTCTTCACAGTCAAAAAGAGAAAAAGGTGGAAAGGAGGTCTCAGAGAAAGAGGGGGGAGGAGAACGGGCAGAGACGATGGTTTCGGTGCCCTGCAGCAGAGATCCACAAGACTCCTCAGAGACTCAGGGGAAAAGAATTCTTGTAAGTCAGTGTTCAAAAAGAGTTCAGCCAAAACAAAACAAACAAACAAAAAATCCAAAGCTAAATGCTTAAAGAAAACCATGATTTTTCATTCCAAAATTAGCTTTTCAGAGCAGATCACCACATTTAATGATTTTGTGCTCTACCACTGCATCTACAAATCACCCTAAACCAGCTTAACCCATACAGGGGAACCTGAGCACGTTTACCAGGATCCCAGCTGTGGTCATTGATGGTCACGGAGACCCATCTACCTAGCTGAATTTGCCCTTAACCATATAACTATGTACTTTGCGGAGGGTAACCTTTAGTTGGCCTGCAGATGAATGCAAACGGTTGAGAGTTTAGTGTCTCTGTGTGTGTTCAGTTAATCCGATGACTTGGCGGGTTGCAGGAGGACACAGGGAACCACTCTGAAGAGGGCAGCGCCTTTCCCATAGCTCAACCTATAGACCTGCCTGACTTTGGGATCCTCCAGAATTCTCCTGGCGGTGCCGCCCTCAGTCTGGCATTCAGTCTAGATGGCAGATTTTGTGGTTTTTTTTCTCCATATGCCGATTCCCATCTTAGCCATTTCTAAATATCCTGGTATCCCCAGTGGCAGTCATCATAGTTATATTCTTCAAAACTCAGATGTGTGTATGCATGTATTTCTAGCTCTAATAGATATTTTGACCATTTTCAAGAACATCAACAAATAATTGTTGCCCTGTTCATTTCTTGTCTATGTTTTCTCTCTCCTCAATCTGTTTGGTTCCTCCCTTCAGCTGCAGGACAGATGGGTCCCTATGGGACTCTGATAATGAATTCAACCTTGATGTCTGACCCATCATTTATATATGCATGGTCTCTGTGGCAGCATACTCTGCACCTTTCAGAGTACCCTTTATGAAATCCTTCCAAAAAAAAAAAGGAGCATTAGACAGTCATTAGATAGTAACGTTGGTTTGATGTCCTTTCCAAAAAGAACATACGATCTCTGTTTTTAAGGACTGTCAAAATGGTTCATTTTAGCCTTGCTATTATCATTTAATGCTAATAAAAATGGAGATTTTTGACAGGTGGGTAGAAGGAAACTAATGTATATGATTTTAGAAAAGCTGACTTACTAAATCTCAGAGGACCAAATTCATCCCAGTAGTAAGTAGGTGTAACACTAATGAGTCAAGAATTATACCCATTAACATCAGAATTGATTTTTTTTGCTCTTCTCTCTCCTTTTGTGTGTCAGATAAAAATGGAATAAGAACCTTGTAAGGCTGACAATAATGTAAGCTCTAAAAGGTGTTCAGCTAATTTCTGTTGAAAAGCTTTATTGATACACATTTTCAAATTTTGTAATTACACTGTTTTAAGACTTTTATTCCTGCACCTTCATAGTTTCTAAAAAGCTGGCCCTACTTGTTTTCCTCTTGCATAGCATATGGTAGAATATTCCAAGATATCTTTTGGTATCAGATTTCTACGTGAATGGAGTACACAATGCAGTTCCCATGTTTCATATTCAAACTAAAACATGCAGAAGTTGTTTTGTAGGCTGCAAGAGGGATCTCAGTGAGAACCTATACACCTACTACTACTTTCACATCAATCCATGAATAAAACGTATTGATTTAAAGTATTGTCAAACACATACAAAGTAAAGTAACTTAAAGAACTTCAAATAGCTATGATGCTAGTCAGGAAAGCTAACGTTATTAGCACTCAGAAGGGAGAAGAAGATCAAGCATACAATATATAATAATATATATAATAACTATACACATTATTTTTAATCTCTGGCCCATCTTTTCTGCATAACAGCTCAAATTTTTCTTTTTGTTTTTGCTTATATAAATAAAGAAACTTTTGCTCTTTGTTTTAATTTCCTACGTAAAATGTGAATTAGCATTACTTCGGGGGAAAAAAAATTTTTTTTTACTTTTGAGTAACTTCTTTTAAGTTTTTTTTTGTGACTTTCTAGCATCCTTCACGAGGTGATCATTCACGCAGATTCTACAAGACTTTCTTCCATCTTCAGGATACAAAACCGAGCTGTGTTGTCACCTTTTGACCTAAATGCCAGGTTTCCCCTATGTTAGATTAGCTGAGCACCTTAACCCTGTGGACCTTTTCTAATTACTTACTCCCCTCAGTCTGTGTCTGGACAAGTCAATGCAGGATTGCTTTCTGGTTTCTGCGTCAGGGACCGTGTTTCTCCAAAGTTCATCTCGGGTGGGTGCCACAGAGGGGAAGCCTGCGTACAGAGGTAGGTGGGAGTGCTGTCATGTTTGAGTCATCCTCCAGCCCAGACAGTCATGAGACCTGTGGTGAGCCACGGTGAGAGCCAGCACATAAATTTAGACATAGCTGTAGGTTGTGAAAATTTGCCTTTTGGGAATTGACAGATTTAGTTACAGGTCTTCTCTTGCTTGTCCTGCTGCCTACTTTCACATGTATGAACTCACAATTAAGTTATTCAGATTTATGTCTTATGACCAATCTTTCTGTTAATCAAAACCACATACAAACTGTTATCACCCCTTACTGTTTCAGGGACTGTTGAACCAGAAATTGGCCAGCTGTCAGATTCAGGAAGATCCTCCCCACCCACCCGCCATGATGAGTAACATCTGAATTTCCTCGATTTTATTTTGTAAAAATAACTCTCTAGGGTTATTTATAGAAGGTTTTTATTTAAGAAGCCCAGCCAACTTAAGCACACAACCTTGGCAAATAAGCCCATTTCAAGAGTCTTTGAAAAGCTTATACATAATTTTTATACCTCTATAGGGCATTTTTGAAGCACTCCCTCCTAGGTGTCAAAAATTGAAGTGCAAGTTAGGTACCTAAGTAAGATAGATTAACTCTTGCTCTTGATCTGATAAGACGACTTTGATCTCTAGCCACAATCCACCGAAGGACTTCCAGCACTTGCCCTGCAAAATCCTGTATGTCATCCTTCCCAGTGCAAACTGAGTGGGGACTCACCTGCCGCGTTTTGCATGTGCTGTCACTTCTCTGTGCCATCAGCACACAGCGTGGCCACCAGCCCTTCCCTTTGCCTCCAACTCCACTTTACCTCCAACTCTCCTGAACTATGCTTGTGCTTGAATATATATTTTCCAATCCTGGGTCAAATTCTGTCTTGTTTCTGTTATTGTTACAGTGGCTTTTGGTTTCTGCCTCAAAGCTGATGTTCTCTTGTTATGGTATTGTGGTTACTTTTGTTACAAAACAAGCACTAGTGGTGACCCTTCAACTTCCTTGGATGGAGATAACAAAATGTCTCATAGAATAGACTCATAGAATGGTTAGGGTTGGAAGGATCACAAGGATCATCTACTTCCAACCCCCTTGCCATGGGCAGGGACACCCTCCACTACACCAGGCTGCCCAAAGCCCCATCCAACCTGGCCTTGAACACTGCCAGGGAGGGGGCAGCCACAGCTTCTCTGGGCAACCTGTTCCAGTGCCTCACCACCCTCACTGGGAAGAATTCCTTCCTAATATCTAATCTAAATCCCCCTCCTTCTGTTTAAACCCATTACCCCTTGTCCTGTCACTGCAGGTGCTGATAAACAGCCCTTCTCCATCTTTCCTGTAGGCCCCTTTAGGTACTGGAAGGCTGCTGTAAGGTCTCCCCGAAGCCTTTGCTTCTCTGGGCTGAACAACCCCAATTTTCTCAGCCTGTCCTCACAGGCCAGGTGCTCCAGCCCTCTGATCATCTTTGTGGCCCTCCTCTGGACTCGCTCCAGCAGCTCCATGTCTTTCTTGTACTGCGGACCCCAGAGCTGGACACAGTACTCCAGGTGGGGTCTCACCACAGCAGAGTAGAGGGGCAGAATCACCTTCCTTGACTTATTGGACACACTATTTCTGATGCAGCCCAGGACACGGTTGGCTTTCTGGGCTGCAAGTGTGCATTGCCGACTCATGTTGAGCTTTTCATCAGCCAGCATTCCTAAGTCCTTCTCCTCAAACCATTGCATCCTATTTGGTATTTTCATTTTAGTATTTCCTTTCTCTTTACTGTCCCTTTGTCCTTTTTTCCACTCTCTCTTTTAAACTTCTAAATTTACAGTTGGGTGGTGAGTGAAGTGGCATCTGCCAATGTGCAGTCGTACTGATGAGTCACAGCAAGAAGCAGAACCAGCAGCAGAACAGTGGTTCTGCCCCCAGTAGCACTTTTCAACTGGGAAATACTCTTCACATCCTTTGCAAGACCTTGCAGGTCACTAGGTAAAGTTCATCTGACCAACAGCAGGCAGATCTCTACATCTGACCTAACTGCCTGGATTCCTCCTTAGCATCAAGAGAGACAACCAGGTGCTCATAGGGAAAGAAATAGGCATTGATGCTTAATGGAGACATCTAAAACATGTCAGGTGAGCCCACTTGTAGAAGAAATTCTTTCTTTTCATCAGTTAGGAGGTGAAGGCAGGGCTGCCAGCTCCAGCCTAAGGGAGAGGGAACTAATCCTCATCTTCTGTCGTTGCTCAGGCTTTGAGACTGTGCTCTGCATGCTGTGAAAGGGAAAGGCCTGCAGCGCTCATTGCACATAAAACCTGCCATTTCACCAGCAGAAAGTATCTATGTTCAAGTCAGTTCTTTAATGCTATAGGCAATATTTATCAATTTCCAAAAGTACCTGTCTGTCATATACCTATCAATGTCTGTTCTGATTTTGTTAGGGAACCTTCAAACTTCAACACTTCAGCAAGGCCCCCCGAATGAATAAGCTTTTGGCAATGCTTAGAAACACGTACAGCAAATCTTGGGGAAGTTTAGGTGCGCTCTTTGCTACCCATTACTTTCTTATTCTGCTCCTGCGCTAGTTGAGGCCTGCCATCGGTATTGAGGAAGTCTTGCCAACAACAGCAGCAACAAAAAGGTAGATGTTCATGTGGGCCTGCAACGTTTCAAGTGTTAAGATACCTCAAACAAAGCATCAGTACCTTTGGCCTTGTATCTAGCCGGAACGACCAACTAAATAGATAGCACATTACTTAAGGTTAACTTTTGCCTGTGCAAGTGATAATAAGCAATTTGGACTTCCCAGCGAGGCTCAGCAGCATCATAGCACACAACCATTGTAGTGAAGTGTTTCAGCAATGGCGCAGGTTTCCAAGGGGTAGAAATTAGCATTCTCCATTGAGCGTGCTGGCTATCCCAGGGCGCTGAGGCGGCTCTAGAGCACATCATCAGTAATCTGCTCTCTCTAGAGGACGCCCAAGAACAGGGCTTTTGTCTTTTCCAGCCATTGATCACCTCTGACAGCTTCTAAAGATTCTTCAGCACTGCTGAATTCCAGGGATCTTTTTTCTTTTGAAAGGAAAGTATCTTTCAGTCTCACTTACCTAGAGCTAATGCATTAATGTATATTAAGAAGCTATATGTCAACAGATACACGATTTGCCTAGCAGTTAATTAAAAATAAAATCATAGAGGATGTCACTATTTCTCACACAGGCATTCTTCATTTTGTTTCCTAGTGTCCTTGTTAGTGTACACTGCACATCGTAATTAGCTTCCTTCTTGGGGAGCTTTCCTGGTGCCATGAAACTCAGAGATAAAACTGAGAGTGGAGATCTTCAATCCACATGTAGCAACACAAGGTGGACGGGAGGGTTTGAGAGATGCCCCTGGCAAACTGGTTGTCTTCCCTGTCCCTTTTCTTGTGGCGACAGCTCTCTGAGCAGAGGGCAAAATATTTCCCTCTGTCAGCCACAGCATTGGTGCAGGGAGTGCCAAAGAAAAGTGAGCCCAGTATTAAAATCCCAGCCTGTGAAAGGACCTGGAGGAGGTGGAAGCACACGTTGTCCTTTGCTGTGCCTGTGGTGGTGAGATGACCTCCACCAGAGGGACAGCATGGACAGTTGATGTCAGTGATGCTGTAAATGATTTGCCAGGGATTGCCTGTCAGAGCCCTCCCTGGTCTCTGTTTTTGGAAGATAGCATGTTACATAAGTATTATTCTGCCACAAGAGTCACAAAATGTGGTTAAGCTTGATCCTTTAAGCTTCCAAAGAGGAGTAGTTTCAAGAATAATAGTTTCCTGATAGGATGAAGCTATGAACTGTTTTTGCTGCTTTCCTTACTTTCTATTGTGGCAGCTCCTGGTCAAACTGTCTTTATTCTCAGCACAAAGAGACCCAGGAGTGCACGTGTATGCTGAATGCATGCTTCAAACAACAAAAATAACATGTGAAGTTGATTTTTAGCCTAAGAATGTCATTAGCTATGCCAAAACCAGATGTTTGAGTTAAGTCTCAAATCCCCTAACATTTTGTTAGGTGTTAGAGCTGAACATTGAGAAAACCAAGTTCAAAAGACTAGAGGAGGAATCAGTACAAGCGAATTAAAAACGAAAATCAGAAACAGGGGACATAGTTGGAATTAATTTGAAGATCTCCGTCTTTTCCGGATTTTCCCTAGAACACATCAGATCTTGAAGGCTATCCCCTTTGTTTAATCTGTCCTATAGAAGAAATTACATACAAGTTCTTGGTTTTGCTTACTTTGTTCCTTTACAAAGTAGACCAGCTGTTGTTTATTTTATGTTCTGCTAGGCCATTTTTGGGTGTGATACCAGTGTTATTTTAACCTGACAAAAGCAAGGGCTGCTGCCAAAGGGATTGTCTTGCTTTTGCCTCATCTCTGACAACACTATGCTTCTGCCTTCCTTGTTCCAGGACTACCAGACATGTGACTGCATGCTGAGATGGATAAGGGAACTCACCCTGTTGAAAGCTACTCCATTAAATTGTCGATGCCTATTTGCTTTCCAGTCATAGCTGTTCCATCATCCCATCTACTGCATAGTCACATGAACATCTATGCTGATACAGGGCAGAAACTGGGAAGATGGGAAAGGAGGGCATGTGGAATCTCATGCTCACTGCAGGAAAACATGACCAGGGCAGCAACCTTCTCCCACAGGTAGTCTGCAGGTGATGCTGCCATTGAACTGAGCTCTAAGCCATCACGTCAAAATGGTGAGGTGAGGACCCTGGGTTTTTGTGCAAGTAATCTCCTCTACCTCCTGGTTGTCCTTCAATTTATCTAATTATTTTATTAAGTCATAATTTTATGACAAAGCAGTACTAGGTACTCCATAAAGAAGGTTAATAATATTAGCCATGGTTTAAGTAAGGCTGGAGGAGTATGTCCTGCTCTAAATCTGACTTTGAAGTCTTCCGATCTGTTTAGACACAATTGAATCAAATTGACAGGAAATTTCATGAGAGAGGTTTCCATAATAGAATTTTTCCATAACAGAATTTTTCTGGAAACCTTGTGAGAAAGCAGGAGAGGCGCCAGAGCATTCAGGCAGCGGTGGACTCATGCTGGAGATACTCTTCTTTTGCCCTGTGGCTAAGGGGAGGGCAGTGAGGGAAGAGGCAGTTCTGCCTTGTGTTACTGTTTCTCGAGAAGAAAGCAACACTACAGAAGTAGCAACAGCACTCCTGGTTCAAGCTCTGCCCACTTTGCTGTTGGTGGGGAAAGTAAAGCTCAAGGGCATGCTGTTTGATGGCCATCTCCTTGATCCCTTTTCTCTGGTCTGCTTCTATGTCAGCAGCAGCATAAGGAATTTACAGGCATGTCTTCTTCCTCTTGTGTCCTTTTTCTTTTCGTAGCCCAGGAGGAAGAACTATGTGTCTTCCCTTTGAGGGCAGAAATAATGGCCTCAACATCTTCTATGCTTGCTCTTGTCCAGTACTTAGAGAGGCATGCTTGTTCCCAGCCAAAGCCTTCTCCTTCCATAGGTGCATTGCTCAGGAGAGAGAAGTGTGGTTGTATTGATGTGGTGGCCTGTTTTTCCTCTCACTCAATATATGAATTATTGGATGGGAAGGAGGGTGTGCATCTATAGTAATGCACCACCTAGAGGTGGTACAACCTAGGTTCTGTCATACGGTGGCCCCTGATGGCACAAGAGCACTCCTGAGGGCTGAGTTTAACATCATAGCAAAGGCAGTTTCACACAGCTCCAGTGACACATCTATCTGCTTTTGCACAGAGCAACTTTCCCTCAACACATACCTGAGGTTTTGGTGCAGTACCTGGTCAGAGTTGTGTGTTGCTGTTCCCATTTGGTCACTGGTTAAAGAGGGATCAATGTGCGTTCATGACAAGTAATAAAGACATTCTCGATGGGAATTGCATCCTGGCTCCATCCATCCATGTGACTTTTAGTTCTGCCTAGTCTTTAACCAGTCTGATTGCTGAGCATTTACAAAGATTAAACTCTCATCATCTCATATCCTGATTATGGCTACATCCTTTCTGTATCCTTAAGAAATACAGAGCTGCCTCTTTCATGACCATCCAGAGTGCTCATTGGCTGCCACTTCTTTCTTTCTCTCTGAAGTCCTTTTCTATCCAGTAGAGCATACAACTTGCCCTTACTTGCAAACCTATGAATCCTTTTTTTCTCATCTTTTATTTACTACTGAAAGATCAATCACTGTCTTTGATCAGCCAGTGATGCCAATCACTTTGTCACTTTTTTCAAATTCTCATTTTCTTCCACAGTGCTGTGTTCTTCACTGCTTCAAAAACATCTGGACAGACATATCAGCACTGGTCCTCCAGACCCCTCTGTAAAGTTGTTCTTGGCTGTGATGCCTACAGAAGATTTATAGTGTGCAAAATCCTCTGTCCATCTTGCTGATAAGTCTGCCTCATTGTATATTTTGTCTATCTATATGCTGCCTCTTGTCCTCATCTTAAATTGTACTTTCTTTGAGCCAAGAGCTGACTTCTTGCTCTATGTTTATGTAGTATTTCTCACAATGGAGTTCTGATCTGTGGTGGGAGTTCTTCAGCATTTAATGGCAAAAATTATAAAAGTATTATTAATAAATATCTCTGTGTAGCTGCATCACATGGTGTCGTCACAGTTTGCAAAAATTCAGTTTCCTGAGAGCAACTTGTCTCTCTGCCTACAGAATATAGGTGCAACCTAGGGCAGTCCATTTCCAGAAAGGAATGTGTTAGGAAAATATTTGAGCTTGAGTAATTCCACAAACAGGAAAAAAAACCAACAAAACAGTTAAACAGTGTTCTGCACTTTCAGAAAGATTTCCTACTGTGCAGATTTTTTGCTAGCCCATTAATTTTACCATCTCAGAACTCAAACAGCATGGCCTAGAGCTGTGGTTTTCCAAATTCCTTCCAGTTGTAGCATACTAATAAACAACATTTGCATATGGATGTCATAAAAGTGACTAATGCCAGCAGTCATCATACTTTATTGCAGTAATGTGACACATGTGCCTGAGCATCCTGAGATCTGCTCAAAGCTCATTGCCGCTGATGGCACACCTCTTATCTAGCAGTGACACCCACAGCAGAGCAGGCTTTGACAGAAACCAGAGCATGAATCCAGCTTTAGGTGCACATACAAGAGGGAAGGATACTAGCTGCTTCACTGCATGGCTCAGCAGTGCTGGGTACGTGTCCTTTATCCTAAACCAGAAATCAAACTCAGGAAGTTTAACAAACAGCATTTTCTAGTTTGATAGCCAGAAAGTTCAGTGAACTCCTTAGCTGCAGCTGTTGGCAAGTCAGTGGAGAGCCATCTGACTCTGACCTTGGCCTTGTACCCAATCATATATTTACATCTCGGATTCTCCAAAGAACCCTGCAAACAGCTCCTTTAGGCGACGGGCAGTCAGTCATGCCATGAGCGTGAGGCTGAATGCTGCCATTTTCAGTTAAGAACCTGCAGCGTTGAGGGAATTCATCACAGTTCAGCCTTGTCAGATTTTTCTTCTGCAGGATGAGGGGGAAGAGTTGTGAACCCAATTACTTCATCATATAGCACAGAAAACACGTTTCTGTGTCTTACAGACTAGCTTTCAGAGCCTTCAGTCACTGGTCAGGCTTCCTATGCAGCTGAGATGGGCATGATTATGCCATGCGCAACAGCCACTGCTTCCTAATGACGTCTCAATCTGTTATCCCCCTCTCACCAAATATGACAGAAGTATAAAGGTCTCCAGGGTAAGACAACCTCATGTAAAAATTGTTTAAAAATAATTGGTCACTGCATAGAGTGAAGAAGGATGCAAAGCTGTGCTCCCACTGAGGGAAAAGAGAGCTTTGCCATTGTACCCGGCATCAGCACATCTGCGTGGGCAGGAGGCACTTTAAATGCGCAAGTGATGTGAAGCAGAGTTTACATCGTAATAGCCACAGGATAGGGCAACTATGAGACACGAACTCAGGCTCTCAGAACAACTCCATTTTTTTTCATCCATGTGCATAGGTAAGAAGGTCAGTCTCCCTGTCGCACAGACAAACATATAGTTCATCTCCCATTTCAGAGAAACATCTCAGAATTGTCCCTCTGGGGAGTTGTCAGATGCTCGGGTGAAACAGCAGCACATCATGTCCTGAGCCATATTTTCACCTACTGGCAAGTAGTGAACGCAAAGCCTGGACACAACTGTCCGATGGCGCAGCGGCTTTCATGACTGGTGGCTGACATCCTTTGATGTTGGCTGCTGCCAGTGAAACACACAGTGAAACTCCACCACAACCAGCAACCTTGCTTTGTAGCCAGTTGTGAAAGGAGTTCCATGCACACAGTATCTAACTATACAGCCTCATGGGACGTTATTCTTTTGCAAATACCCTGTACTGCATCCAGTAGTCTTTTCGTGTCTTATATCTGGGAAACAGGAACCAGAAGAGTTTGTAGTCAAAAATGTCTCATTCCTACACATAGTAACCACGGGGCAAAAGCTGTTTATCACAACCCTTTAGTGCTTGAAGTCTGCTTGAAGTGTGTATACCTTGGTTCCTTTTACAAGCAATTGAACCAAAACATTTTCTTGGCATTTGCTTTCATTCTTCATTTCAGTGCTTTATCAGAGATAGAGACAGCAGTACATTTATTTGTGTGCGATTCCCCACAGGTATTCTTCAGTCGCAGCACATAAAACTTAATTTTCCCCAATTGCATGAGATTTCTTTTTCTCCACAAAGTTGTAAATCACCGTAACAAAGACTCCTTGCTTGCTCAGTGTAGGCAAAGACTTGCAGTACTTGAAAAATTACTTTGGCTTTGCCATGTGCTCCTTGTGCTGTGATTCCAAGAACTTCCAAGAGCTCCACAGATTTATCCAACGTCATGCTTTCTGCAGATAACATTGGTGATGTGAGGTGCATGTAGGCCTTTTTCTCGTTGTCCACCAGAACACTTTTGTTATGAAGTTCAGAAAGGACTTCAGCAAATATATGTTTCTTTCATCCCTATCCTTTATCACATAAGTTGGAAGCAAGTGTTTTCCTTAAAAAAGACGTGGTATTGCTGCTTCCTTCACACAACCCGGAACATTACAAAAGCAGTATTTTCAAGAAAAATATTTCCAGGAGGAAATCACAGAGAATGAGCAAAAGGGCATGATGTCATGTCTGGTAGCATGTGTGCCCAGTACAGCTATCAAGAAGACAAGGGATCATGCAACAACACGAGCATGGTATTGCCTGGTTCACAATCTCATTTATAATGACTCGGGGTCACACACCACAGTTTGGAAGCCATTAGCTTTGAGACTCCCAGGCTTGATGTGTGCATTGACTCTGAAGAGATCCTCTGCCTTAGTTGGTGGTATTTGACTTGTAGATTTTCAGTTAATACAAAATTTTATGGGTAGGGTTGATCACCAAAGTAAACAGTAGCACCAGGAGCCTTGTGGAACATTAAGGAAGGAGGTAGAAAGTTGCCAGAAAACTCTGAAAACACAAACTTTGGCTCTTCTTAAGGCACGTAGGCTTTGCAGGCTTTGCTTGGAGATTGTTTCCAATCCGCACAGCTTTGCTCCAGGAGCTGCAGTATCTTTCCTAGCTGTCGTGGTTTTACCCCAGCCGGCAGCTGAGCACCATGCAGCTGCTCGCTCACTCC
>VWZZ01004715.1:88913-188453 GCA_013399095.1 Psophia crepitans
TCTATGCTGAGCATGATATCACATGGTATGGAATACCTCCTTTGGCCAGTTTGGGTCACCTGGCTGTGTCCCATCCCAGCTTCTAGTGAAATTAACTCTATTCTAGCCAAACCCAGAACACTAGCCCACAGTGAAGTTTTGAGATATAGCTGGCCCAAAGTGAAAGTTTCTGCAAGTGAAGAGTTTTCTAGACTTCAGCACAAATCTACTTCAGAGGGCTTCCCTTCCTTGCAGCAACTGGCTGCAATGGTAAAGGGCTCATACAGCTGCCAGGCATCAGTGAGGCATGAGAACCACAGCTGAACTGCTTCTGAAAGCCTCCTGAGTCCATCTTAGTCTCCTGTCCAGGCTGCTGCCCACTGTAAGGCTGCTCACACTTCTCATGCCCAGCACCAGCATCTTCAGTCATTGTGTAGGTGGGCACCTAGACTCGGAGAGAGTCACAGAGGTTTTCCTTTTAACAAGAACAAGGGAGACTCAGCACAACCAGAAAGCTGGTGGCTTTCTACGAGGAAAGGGGCAGTGGTGTTTTGGATGTCCCGTGGCTGTTTCTCAATGCAGAGACATTGAGCCAGGAGCCCAGGTACCTGGGTGAACTCCCAAACCACTGTAGCCTTGGTCATTTCTGTGTCTTGGCTGAGAAACATCATCTGAGAAATGATTTCCTGATGGACATCTTGTCAAAATCAGCATGTTCCTGGGAAGTACTTCAGTTCCAATGAGTTTCAATTTTTTATGAAAAAAATAGTTTGTCAGTAAACTCCTTCCAAGCTCCAACAGGGACTCTTCTGGTACTGAAGTTGGTGCCAGATGGGCACCAGTCCTTCCACCGTTGAAGGCGGCTGGAGTTTTGCCACTGACTTCAAAGGAATTAGGATCAAGCCCATGAATTCACGACTGCACTTTTTATTTAGCTTTCTGAATAATTTACAAGCAAAAATAGACTGGATTCTCCCACTCTTTCTGATGTTGAGTAAAGCTCTATTTGGTTACATTTCTTGCTTTCAAAGGAGCTTTGGTGCAGTCATGAGCATCTCATTATGAAATAGGATGTCCACAGAGGACAGATAGGAAGAAAAGAGAAGGAAATCCTCAGGCATATTGAAGATGCAAACAGATCTGAGATTCAGAGATGACAGATCAGAGTAAGTCCTCCTACTTGGAGCTGAAGGCTAGATAGCTAGACATGTTTCAGGAAGCGGAGAGGGATGAAGAAAACATATTTCTTTTTGGTGAGTTAATCTATTTTTAACGCCATTGCATTTAGTTTTATTTTCTTTCTTCTCAGCAATTTGGACGTTAGTTTCCATAAGGTTACACACTGTGCTTTGCTCCTGAGGAGACTGCAGCAGACTGAACATTTTTCTGGGATTCACCAAGCCATGTGTTTGTTCTCCATCACTGAGAACCATTTTCCGTCTTAAAACTGTTTGGAAAAAAGGCAAAGAAAAAAAAAATCCCAGTTCACCACCCAAGGCTTAGTGTTTACTTCTGCTGCACGCATCATTTATTTTCATTCTGCAAGATCATGATGACACGCTCGTCCAAGCACATGCTGTTCTAATATGCTACATTCCTTCGGCCTCTCAGTGCGTTAGAAGTGACATTGCTGCTAAATGGGAAAGATCTTGTAAAACAGGGAAACAGTCTGCAAAGTACCGCTGCCTTTCAGGGAACCGTGTTGTAGACAAAAGTGATGGGCTTGCTTTTTCCAGACTGTACATAATTGTGTACATGTATGACCCTCATTAGGAAGGCTATGTGCTCTACAGTTTTAGGGACTTCCTTTCTTGACAACAGGCTAACATGTTTAGCAGGCTTTTGGAAAAGAATAGAATAGAATAGAATAGAATAGAATAGAATAGAATAGAATAGAATAGAATAGAATAGAATCATTAAGGTTGGAAGTGACCTCAAGGATCATCTAGTCCAACCATCCCCCCACCACCTATTACCCATTAAACCACGTCCCTAAGTACCACATCTAACCTTAGAACAAGAGGAATGCCTCAGCCTGTGACTTGAAGTTTGAGATGTGTCCTAGCAAATTATTTCTGCAGCTATCGCTCCGTGTGAACATGCGATATGTACTGCGCTGCTTGTATTTTCTGGGTGCATGGAACAACTGCTCTCAATCACAGTATGGAGTTTCAGAAATCTATCTCCCATGATGGATAAACCACTTGCCGAAAATCTGTTCCACATTTGCTTATACCTCCCTGCCAATGCATTAGGAAAGGCAATAGTGGATTGTTAGAGATTAACACAAAAACATTAAATAATGCTTTGTTTTACCTGTAACATTTTCTCGTAAACTGTGCCTTACTCATGATTCTCCATTAGATGGTGCATAAATGAATAATTGAGATAGGATTTTGTAGCTTGTGTCCAATGAATTTAACCTGTCCATGGAGAATGTGGGAGGCTTTTTTTAAACATTTTTAAATCTGAATTTACAAAACAGATAAAAGATGAAAATTGTAGATGCATTCTAATACTATTTGAAGAGCCTTTGGCACAACTTTGTCTGCTAATATCCCATTAGTAAGCCCTTGGAACTGCTGTGTGTCCAGTGTACTAACTCACCCAATGAACATGTGAAGTATTAGGTAAAGTATTATGTACTTCCTCCTAACGCCCATTTGAGTGAACGGGTGTTTTGCTACTTGGCTACAGTAGAAGAAAGGTTGCATCCTGCATTTGCCAGAAGGGAGAACAGTAACGAAAAGCTGGTTTAGCTTTCTGAAACACTGCTTTTTGGGGATGAAAATGCTTTCACAGATGCCATCCTCTCAGGGAGCTAGCGGAGACAGGAAACGCTTGTATAGTTATGCCCTTACTTACTTAATAACCTCACTGTGCTTCAGAACATAAATTATAATACTAGCAAAACGAATTTAATGAGGGCATAAGAACTTAACATTTCCTGAAAGTAACTACTCTGAAGTGAAAACGCAGTAATAAATTCAGACTGTTTATTTTAATCACAAAATCAGCCATGGAACTCCAAGTTGCCAAAGTTTCTGCGAGGCATAAAATAGGGATGTGCATGATCTTCTCAATATTTATGAACTGTGAAGTATAAAAATTAGCAGTCCCTAGGTGAAAATATTTTCAGTGTTTCAGGGGGATATTGTGAAGAAGTTTTATTAATAATTTTAATTTTCTTTTCTGCTCTGCTCAGTGGTTCCTTTCCAAAATCTTGAACGTGATATTTTTTCTTACCAATTTGCTCTTTTTCATTAGGTATGCCTTTACACTTTTGAAAGGGGCCTGAAGTAACATATTTCTGATCTTATACCTGTATTTGAACAGCACCATCCTGTAGCTAATACTTTCCATAAAGACAGAAAGAAAGCTTACATAGCAAATGAAGCATTGTTTTCCTGAAAGTCTTAATAAACTGCACTTTCTGGTTCAAACTGGCTCCAGTTTAACAAAATACTTAAGTACGTGTGTAACAGGGAGAATTTAAGCAATCCTTCTTTATTCAGCAAAGAATGGCATTTTAGTTATATTAGTGACACTTTGGTCTGCATAGTATCAAGTACAAACTGAACTATGCTGCTACACCAGAAACAGAGCGAGGTCCCCTCTTTGGCAGGTCAGGTATCAGTCGGAAACGAATCCCTTTCCCAGACCTAGATGACTAGAAAGCTTAGAGTATTCAACAGCAGCGTGAGACTTTGGTCCATCTTACAGAAGACAACACTGTCAGTGAACTGCAACAACCCAGGAGCTGCTGTGGGCACCGCTGCCTGTCAAGGTGTCCCTTGGAGGTCTAAACTGGGATAGAACAATTTTGCCATTATCATGGATTAGTAAACGCACTGGCGTATTTGTTAAGGGAGATTCAGTAAAGGTTAATTATTTAAACATGACCTAAATTTCCCATGTTTCTATCTTGTTCCATAATAATAACAATAAGTTCCACAGTAATAATTTGTTATCTGAACTAAACCTAGAAATAATTATGACCCACACTGGACAAGAAGTAGCTTTTTCCTCACTCTTCATCATGGCTGGTATATGTAAGCAGGTGCGTAACGCCGCCCATTGAAACTGTAGTTCGTTAAATCACATTGGGATATAAAGGGTATATTTAGTCCCATGTGGGGATAGTCAGTGCAGATGACAGTTTCTCTCCTGTATCCCCTCATCCCCAACAGACAAATATGTTGAAACTGTTTACAGGTAGTCCCTTTTAAACCCAAACTTATCAGGAGCTGGGGTGAAGTGGGGGGTGTGTATATGTGAGTGTGTGCAAATACATGCAACAGAGGGAGGTAGAAAGTCACCATAATGCATTCTGCAGAAAAAAGATGTTTATCTAGAGACCAATAAAAGAAATAATTTTGGCAGTGGAGAAGTCCTGAGTGAGGTAGCTTAATGTTTGTACCTTTGTCGCCCATATGGTAAAGTCTGAAGTAGAATATCTAAAATAGTCATATCTAAAAGCCAGAAGAAGAAAAAAGCCCTCTCCCTTAGTTCATATTGCATGGGCTGTCTGGCTGGAGGCCAAAGTCATGACGGCTTGTGTTGTGGTGGGGAAAGCAGCGTGGCTCCCTGATCAAGGTCAGCAAATTTTTAATGAACAGCGCTTGATTACTGCTCCCTTTGTGGGAAAAGGTTGTTTGGAGGTGAACAAGGCTCTGTGCACAGAGGTATTCCACACACGCCCCCCTTCGCTCTCAAAGCCAGACAAACTGGAGCTGTCTCCAGTACCGTTCCTCGTAGCTGGGAATGCCTTCCTGAGAAAAGGCGCAGTAGTTTTATGAACCGAGGCTGGTGTATCCTTATCTCAGCGTGCAGCACGCGCAGTCAATAGTCACTGAGACCCTGCAAACAGTTTTACTGTACTATTTCATCCCATCTCTTGCATGGTAGCATCCCTCGGCTGTTATAAGGTTTGCCCTCGCAAGGGTTTGCATTCCCAGACCCAGGACTGCAGGGCTGCTGGGAATGTTTGACTGGTTTGGCATTCAAATCCAGGCTTTATCCCTCTAAATCGTGTAACAAGTTTTCTAGGACATCTCGTTGTTACAGAACAGATTTGGATTAAAATCAGTTCTGCTGGAATCTCAAGGGCATTTTGTGATTTGGGATTAGCAGGGCTAGAATTTCAAACATCAGTTCTTTCTAGATGAGGGATTGAAAATGAGTGAGAAAGCTGAGTTCTGGTTTAAGATGTTGCAAGAGCTACAGCCTTCTAGAAATGTCAAATTCCTGAGACTGACTGTGGGTCAGGACTTTCCATTAAGCTTGTCCTCTGGAAGCAGATCTGCCTGAAGATGAGACGACAGACACCAGAGAGCAATGCCTGTTTACATACTCAGAGTTTAAAATAATAAATTTGCAAACATGTTTATGTTTTAAAAAGGCTTTCTAAAAGTTCTTTGTGAAGAGGCAGCACCATTTACTTCTACAAAGTAATAAGCAGAACCTTTGCTCTGGTATTCGTAGCCTATTTGGGAAGTACTTTCCAGCATCTGTGGGCAAAGCTGTTTAAAAACAGTTCTCTACAAAAATAAAGTGGTAAAGCTATAAAACATTTTTTATCTTGGCAGACCAAAATAATTTTTTCCCAGTATTTCAGGAGGACTCTGACATTCCCAAAAGTTCATTAGCTTGACTGTTTTGGTGAGAGGTTTTCTCTTTGCCTTTAATCTTCTACTGATATCGAGAATGATTTTGTTTATATCAATACAGGGCTATTTTTTATCACTCCATGTTTAGATGCTAGCTCTCTTATTGACTTTTTAGACTTGGTTTTGCTTTGAAAAGAAGTAATGGATTTTGTTGTTTTAAAAAGAACAGCTATGGTGTGATTCCAGTCAGTGGGATTTATAATCTAATTCTTACAAGGGGAATCAGAGTTTTGATATTAAGAGCTGAAGCACTTCATTGTCCATATGGAGCATTGTTGTAAAATCAGGAAGTTCAAAATTCTTTTTTTTTTAACTGTATATTTTCTTATGTCAAAGAGTTAAAACATATTTTCCTGCTTGCTGTTGACTAGCAAAGTATTTCCTCACCCTCTGCTGTAAAGAAAGAATCATACATATTTGATGTCTTTCTCCTTTTCTCCTTAACATTTCAAATAATTCAGCTAGACTATCTCCATCAACTGGGTAAGCGGAGCTGTAACACCTACTTAAGGGAGGGGAACCATCTGGTTTCCTTGCAACTTGGAGCCTGCTGGCAAATATTAGGTTGTACCAATTTAGAGCGTGATGAAGTGGGAAATAATGGACATTCTTGAAGTATCTGAAACGGGATCAGCTGTTATTGGCAAAAATTGGCAGGTGCAGTGCACTATGCTGGCTGTAAGCATGGTCTCAAGTTGGAGAGTGCAGCTGGGAAAATGGCCTGCTAATTGAATGGTTGCAGGACTCCCAGCAGGTCTGACAGTAGTGAAGCATCATTAATTGGAGGCTCTTGCTTGACTTGGTGGAAGCTGGCACAGAATGAAGGATCCTGCAAGTTGGTGTTTACTTTGTAGGTGTTAGTGGGTTTATTGCCTGTTACTCAGAATGAGTCCTCGTGGAAGTGCTCAGAAATGCTTTCAAACTTAGGAGGACTGGTGTAAGGCTGGCAGTGTCTATTTCTTATTTATATTTACAACACGGTGACAGTGGTTGGGAGTCAGAAAAGGTACTCAATTACACATTTGTTTAACTGCTCACTTCTATTGTTATCTTTCCCATCCCTTTTTTTCCCCCTTCTATTTTCACTTGTATTCAATTTCTAAATTAGTTTGGCTTGGAGCAGCAACTAGTCTTTTTTTTTTTTTATTTAGAGCCTGAGAAGACCTTGTCCTCAGCTGAAATTCTTGGATGCTGCCGTAATTCTTACAGTGGTCATAGAAACAAAAATAGCCTGGTTTTGGTCCAGAACAGTATTACATGCACCTCTGGTTTATGTGGGTCTCAGAATAGCAGTGTATGCAAAAGCACGTATGTGTTAGCCGTGGGTCCCTTTTTCATATGTTGTTTTTATTCATTAAATGCAAACATATTGCAGTGCATCCTAGTTTAATATAAAGGTCTGTTGGCAAAATGTGGCATTTTCCCTCAGCTGTTAGCACCCCTCGAGGGAAGATCTATTGGCAATGAGTGCCGTGCAGAAAGCGCTGCTGACTTCAGAGTGCACTTCAAGTATCATCAGCAACTGCGGCACCCCTGTGCACCTAAAAACTCTCCAGCTATGTAAGGCGTAATTTTCCTGTCCTGAGGGATGGTGGCTAGGAAGTAAGAGGCTTCAGCGACAGGGTTGTCCCGCCTGGCTTGCCTTTGGCATTTATAGACATGAGCTGTCTGTGAGTGTGGACTGAATGTGGGCTGAAACCTAGCCTGAACACCCTGATGCTCTGCTGTCTCTGCGGGCTGCAGGCTAAGTTTTAAACCTTTCAGGAGGACTGGTGAGACCATTTTTTTTGACCCTGAGCAAGTCTTCCAGTGGCCATCGTGCTCCTCCTTGGTTGAAGTGATACAGTTGGAAAAAATGCCTTCAGTTTGTGTCTGCCTTTGTGTAGCCTGTGTTGGGTGGGAGGCAGGGAGATGAAATTGGAAGGATTTAGAAGCTGTACTGGTGGATCAAAACCCTGTGTGGCAAACGTTAAGCACAGGCCTACGATGAACCTGGGAATAGCGAGGTACTGATGGAGAGGCTCCTGCCTCCTTCCCTCGGCTCTGCCTTTGTGGCCTGGCATAAGCTATTTTCGGGAATAACAATTTTTAAATGTCGTAGCTTGATGTGCACCAATTTGTGGTGCCTGATTCTAGCCTAACTCCATTTTCCTGGCATTAAAAAGTGGATGGAAATAACTCACCCCGCTTCAGAAAGTTAAATAAATTGGGCATCACCCTGGAGCTGGACAGTAACACTGGGCTCGGGGCAAGTTTTGAGAAACATAATGTGCTAGTGTGATTCCCAGGGACCTGCCTGGCCAGCTGCAAGATGGCAGACAGACAATGGAACCAGGTTTGGGACAGGTTTTGAGACCTGTCCCAAGCACCCCCTTTGCCAGGGCAGATCTGCCCTGCAGCAAGCCCTGCATGTGCGCAGGCATGCACAGCACCCCAGACCCCTCTGCCCCCGGAGGCAGCCACCACATTTCGGTGCCTCACCTGATCACCTTGCTGGGGCTGCGGCTGAGGCTGGGGGAGGCCGCCAAAACAAGGATGATGGTGCTTTGCGGAGGAAGGCCCAGACAGGTCCAGCAGGTGCCATTAGTAAGCTGTGTCGGGCCATTAACATCCTCCCATTCTTTCTTTTTTTAATTATTTTTTATCTTTCTCTTTTCCTCCACATCCAGCTGAATGAATCCGCCAAACAGCTCATCGAGATGGACAAGACATGCTCCGCTGCTGCCTCTGGCTGTGACGTGCCGCTGCCGACAGAGACTGCGGCAGTGGCAACGGTAGCAGCGGCTGGCCTGGCGCCATGCTCCACGCTGGCTGGTGCTGGGGCGGCCGGTGCAGCCCAGCGGCCGGCGGAGGGCAAGAAGAACGCCAAGAAGCGCCACTCCTTCACTGCCCTCAGCATGACGCACAAGTCCTCCCAGGCTGCCAGCAACCGGCACTCCATGGAGATCAGTGCCCCCGTCCTCATCAGCTCCAGTGACCCACGGGCAGCCGCCAGGATTGGGGACCTGTCCCACCTCTCTTCCAGTGCCCCAGCCCAGGTAAAAGGGAGTGGAGGTGGGTTTTGGGCACCCTTGGTGGACAGTGTGCCATTGCCTCGCCTCTTTCAAAATGGCTGACCCTTGCACAAAGCAGTTGCACAGTGCTGTCATCCCCATGTGATGGTACTTGGCATCTCTCAGCCCTCAGCAGGAGGGCGAAGGTGAGGATACAGCCCCGGCACAAAGCAGCACGTGTGCCAAGATATACTGGGACATCTGTGAAGCAACACAAGCACTAAACATGAGTGAGGGTCCCAAGCTTGTCAAGTAAATGACACCCAGGTTTTTGGCACTTAGAGTGACACATTTGGACTTTACAGAGATGTGACAGACTGTGGCTTTTCTGTTCTTGTGCTAGTCAAGGGAAAAACCATGCAGACCCTTTTAAAAAACTCATTCTAAGCTAGTAAACCACAAAAATTAGACAATAAAGCAGAATGCCTGGAGTATTCTCCCCTCTTTTAACAGAACAGCTGGTATGCAGACCTCCACTCATTTCGCAGACCATCGTGACATTTGGGCACAAGTGGTATGGGGACAAGAGGGGCCTTGTGTTCCCTGTAACAAGTTACAGTTATTGGGAGGTGGTTGGGTCCTTTGCAGCAGATGGGAAGACATGTAATCGGTGTCATGGCCAGAACCACAGCTAGGGCTGGGGTATAATGAAGCCACTGCAGTGTGTGCATGGTGGAAACAGGTTCTTCTGCCTCAGGGCATCGAGTCAGTTTGCAGACAAGGCAGCTGAGCACATACCTCTATCACTGCTAGCCAAAATTGTCTTGGCCAAAATCCAGGGAGGGGAAAAGAGTTTTGGTGGTTTGGATCAACCTCAGAGGTTTCCCTCTGTCAAAAAGTATTATTGCAGGCCCAAGGACCCAGTCACCCCAAGCAGGGGTGGCATTTACGTGTGTGAAGACGCATCTCTGCTTTTGGAAGCCTTACTATTTGCTTTCTAGTTTGAAGGAATTTAAACATTTTCCTTTGCAAACTTAGCTAGGAATGTGTGTCCATTGGGAAAAAAAAAAAGTGGGGCTGAAGTTCTCACTAAATTCTCTTGACTGTAGGAGCAGCCTTCAGAAAAATGTCTCACACTACAAGACTAGCAATAAAATCACAAGAGCTACCAACATAGAATCACAGAATCATTTAGGTTGGAAAAGACCTTTAAGACATCAAGTCTAACTGTTAACCTCGCACTCCCAAGTCCACCACTAAACCATGTCCCTAAGCACCACATCTACGGATCTTTTAAATACCCCCAGGGATGGTGACTGAGCCACTTCCCTGGGCAGCCTGTTCCAACATTTGACAACCCTTTTGGTGAAGATATTTTTCCTAATACCCAATCTAAACCTCCCCTGGCACAACTTGAGGCCAATTCCTCTTGTCCTGTCGCTTGTTACTTGGGAGAAGAGGCAAACACCCACCTGGCTACAGCCTTCTTTCAGGGAGTTGTAGAGAGTGACAAGGTCTCCCCTCAGTGTCCTGTTTTTCAGGCTAAACAGCCCCAGTTCCTTCAGCTGCTCCTCATCACATTTGTGCTCCAGACCCTTCACCAGCTTTGTTGCCCTTCTCTAGACACGGTCCAGCAGATCAATGTCCTTCTTGTAGTGAGGGGCCCAAAACTGAGCGCAGTAGTCGAGGTGTGGCCTCACCAGAGCAGAGTACGGGGGGATGATCACTGCCCCGGTCCTGCTGGCCACAATATATCTGACACAGGCCAGGACACGGTTGACCTTCTTGGCCACCTGGGCACACTGCTGTCTCATGTTCAGTCGCCTGTCGACACAAATTCACCTGCTTTTAGCCTTCTTAGTTAGGTCTACAAAGAGTCCAGAATTTGCCTCCTACCAAATGCACGTTAAAAATGTGCAGCTATATTTATGTAACTATTAATCCCATAATAATAAGGGTTACATTTTAATTTTAAAATGTCAGAAATTCAGCTCCTTCTCTGTCATCTGCTGAGACCTGACATGGCTCTAAAACAATTAATGATACTGCAGCCTTAGACAGAAAATCAGTTCAGCATTTTTCTTTTATTCACGTGGCTGCACGCCAGCCAAAGTAGCATAAACAATGGGCCCCTGAGCTCTTACATCAAGGCGTTCAGGGCAGTGAAAATCTTGTCTTTGGATCCTTTTGTTCTAAAATGTGTTTGGCATTTTTAAGGTAAATTTCCTGCATGTCTTGTTCAGGGTTTGACGTCTTGACAACCTGCAAACTGTGCCTACTGCTGCCTCGGAAGTGCTCAGGGGCGTTGCTGAGAGCATGGGCAAGTTGGCAGGAAGGCTGTGTGTGTAGCTGCCAGACTTACCGGTCAGCTCTGCTGCCCGAAGATGTCTCACGTTTTCTTTCCTTGCTTGAAAAGGTACCTCTCTGCCCTGCAAGTCATGGTCACAGCCCAGCCCTTGAGTGGATCTCTCTGTAACCATCTCAGGCCCCTGATAGTTTGTAGCAGCAAATTCAGCCAAAGCATATTTCTTATAGGGGAAATAACACATTCACAGCTTCGGTGCTGGCTATCTAGCAATTTTATGCCTTTCCTTTCAACATTAGAATCTAAATTTGTTTTATTGTGTCTTTATATCACGTCCTTGAAATTTCCAGGCACTTTGTCATTGTTTATTTAACAGATCTCCTCATAAAAAGAAATAAAGGAATTTTGTTCAGTTTAGTAGGCATGAACTTCTCTGGTACATATCAAGATTGGTATTTAGCTTGCAGGGGGGTTCTATGTTTTTAAATGTTCAACACAGTTTTCCTATAGCCTGTTCTTTGAGCAAGCAGAATTCAATTACAGGAGTTCTTGAATGGCATCCAGTACCTTACCTCAGGCAGCCGGCAGGTACCCAGCGAAACAGTCTTCTTAAAACAAGCATCCATTTTCCTTGTAGACCTGAGGCGTCTACATCTGGGGCATGAGAAGAAACAGAGATATCGAGGCCTTCTTACTGTAAGAACTTAAAATTTAGGTGCAAATTTTAGATGTTTCAGTAAATGTGGAATATATTCCACCCCTTATAAGTGATTTCATGCTTGGTACTATACTCCTGTGGCTTTTGTAAATTTTTGTGAATTGAAACCAGACTTTCATGCCGAGCTGACATGTTTTTTGTTTTTATGAGTTGTTAGACTATTATAAGCCTCCTTCTTCTCCAGAAGGGCACAGATTTATGCATATGGAGCGCTGACATGCAGACCAAAGTATGAAATCACATGTTTTGAAAGGACTTCTGCATATCATTACTTCAATAATGGAAGACTACAGGCCTTCTGTAACATGTTCGTTGGTCTTTAAGCAGAACCAACTCAACTGTTTCCCAAAAGCCAAGATGCATTTTGAAACGAGTGATGGTCTAAAAAATATCTTCATTGACTGCAAGCCTAGGAATGCTCAAAGGTAGGAGAATCCACTTCAAGACACCTCAGCACAATAAAATAGTGACTGGAAGACCACAATAGCCAGGATACAAAGCATTTCTTTTAAAAGAGGTGGCACTGGGATCCTGATTTTGCTTGCAACCAAATTTACTTCTTGTATGCTTTTTGTTGCATACTGAGTATCACTCATTAAACGTAAGACATCCATATAAAAAGTACTAATGTCTGTCCATCTTGTAGAATGTCCTATCGTGTTGGTAAAATTGACTTTTATTGAAGAAGTAAGTAGTGCTGCAGGCCTGTGATGGAGCTGAATTAGGTTACGGGTGCAGAGGAGCAGTTCGTAACTGAGACTCCCTGGAGAGTGGGGAAGGTCCCCCTGGACAGTAATTGTGCCTAGGCCTCAGATGGCTCATCTTGCTTCCATTTTCACCCCTTATGAATTATTCTTCCTTGCTGTTTGGAAAGGTCATAGGTCAGTACTGCTCCAAATCCCCTGGTTTTTGACAGAAAATGCGTCTCATGAATAATGAAGCAGGTCTTTGTGCACACCAGGGTAACAGCTGAGTGAGGAAGAAAGGATCCTCCCTGTAGAAAGAACTTCTGTGCATGTTTTGAACAACTCATCACCATGCACAAGAAGTCCATTTGTATCTGTGAGTATTAGCACAGGCTCCTAACCAGAGGCCACATGTTCAGGAAAAGCTGAGAACAATGTCTCTTGCACGCTCCCAGTCCCAAACAGTGACAGGGTATTTGAAATGAAAATTCTTCCTTGAAGTGACTTGCTGTATAAATCATTTAGAAGTGTGACTCCTTATCAGTTATTTAGAAGTGCTGAATTTTAGCTGAGAAAATGTAATAGCAGAACTCTGGTTGAGCTTTGCCTGATAACCTAAATGTGCTGACCATGAGAAGCATACAGATTATACATAAAATCCAGAGACTAAAAATGAACCTTGAATTTTCAAGTGCACAACAGGCTCTGAGAAAAGAAGAGGAATTCAGGCCATTTCTGGGATACAAATTCTATCCAACCTGCTCTGCCACTGATTGTGAATGACAACTGACTAGACATCCATTAATGAGAGCGAGACAGCTGAAACCGAGGGCAGCTACCTCAGGGGGCTGCACCGGTCAAAATGGCAAAAAAAGAAGTAATATTAGTCGAACCTGTGTTTCTGTCATTTAGATCAAAATATGTCATGAAAACAGTATAAGAGACTTTGCTGAAGTCTACCATAAACTACTCCACGGTCTTTGTACATTCCCAGTTCTACTCTAAATTATTTAAAACTAGAGCAAAACATTGCCTATTTGTTGCATCTCTATTTTAAATAACATTATAAAGAACTTTTGTTGGGTGTTTTGTAGGTGGGATGGAATTAGGTTTTTTTAAGCAGAGAGTTTGGGGCAAGCGTGTAAGCTGCACTTTTTTGGCTACCAACTGGACTTTGAATATACTCTGTGCATACTGAGACATGTATTACATTATTTGTCAAAATGAAACCCATGAGTGGACTCCACCTATTGACTGACTACATAAGCTACTGAGAATCCAGGTCAAAGCAAAATTCCCTTTCAGAAACTACCAGTTTAGAGACAGTGTCTTCTCTTTATCTTATAATTTGCCTCATCACAAATACATTTTGAAAGATTTTTCGGGAACCACAAAACCTAATTTTTTACAGGATCCAGGAAGAGAAGGTTGTGCTTTAGAAGGGTGTTTATTCAACTGTGCATGAAATCCTGTTGCCTGTAAAACAAAATATTTTTTTCCAGATGCTCCTCAGGGTAGTAACCCAAAAACATTTTGCCACTGAAACAATTTTTGCACAAGGCTAATCCCGAGGCTTTATGCTACCTGCCAGTCAGCTACTGATTTGGGAGGCTCAAGAGCAAGCAAGGCACTCTCTTAGTATTTACGCTATACTACAAAATCTTGTCCATCCGGCACACACTATGTGTACATGCATGGCATTTTAGCAGAAATGACTAAAACGTGTATTTTTCCTTCTAGTTTGGTTGAGGGTTATGTTTATTTGTTTACCACTACTATCTCCCTGGAGGGGGACTTCCTACAGGAGCCGTTGCACAGGATCCCAATGAGTTTGTTGTGCAGTTATCAAAAGGATAATTATCAACGTGGGATTAAATTAACATCTTTTAGAGGTCAAGCTTTCACTTTAAGCTTTCCTGTCTCTCTGCATTTGATTTTTGATGTTCTTTGATCCCAGGATTGCAAGAAGCTATAAAACTGTTTAAAACGTCATGGTGGAGAGCTCGATGCTGGTGCTCAGTGCTGAAAGGGTTAGTATGAGAGAGAAACAAGGCTGAATAAAATATAATTCTCATGATGCTCGTCCACATGATGCTTAATTAGTCCTCGTTTGGGAGAACTGAGAAGCTGCAAACCAGAATAATTAGTGCTTTTATGGATGGTAATGTCAGATGAACATTTGAAAGAAGATGACAAAAATTATTTGGGTTTGTTGTTTTTTTTTCTTCCACCTTGCAGCCATTCTTAGATTGCAGGATAGTGTAAATGCATTCTCAGGAAATACATTTACATGACTTCTCCAGCTCTCTGCGTAGCTCCGTGAGGTATTCACAGAAGATGTGGTCTAGAGTTTTTGGCCTGCTATGAGCCAAAAAATAATCGAGGCTGATGCAGTGCAAGAACAGGCTGTCATTATATTCTGCCTCATCTTCATCCATAGCCACAAATACTTTCAGGTTGTAAGAATCCCTCAGTGAATGCTAAATCATATAGAAGTAGCTCCAGTTTTGCAGGAAGGAAGTGGGTATTTATGCAGCTGCAGCTGTTAGCATGCACATTTGGCTTTGTTTTTTACACACACACCATTATGGAAGCAAATGTCTTACTCTAGAATTGGTAAGTCCGTTTCAGCTCCCACTTTGGCAATTAGCATTTGATGAGGCTACTTGATCTTGCGTGTAACACTTTGCATCAATACTTGGTGAACTACCATGTATTAAGTGCTAATACATTATTTCTGGGAACATTAAGGCCTGGAGTGATTGCCACAGTCATTGTTTCATGGAGTCAGCGAATTAGAGAAACAAGTGACAGGAATCGTAGCCTATTAGATCATTAACCTATTTTTTTGTGATATTTCCAGTGGATGGTGTGTCAGCCTATGTGAGTTGGATGTTTGAGTGTTTTTCTCTTATTTTAAAGTAATATTAAAGAGAAATTTAAAGTGAGCTGTAAATATGCATTCAAGACATTAGAAGAAAATTTCCTGTGAATTAATGAATGTGATAAAGTGCCCTGTGGTGAGACAGCACTGGATTTGCTTTGAAGTCAAAATAGAGATTTCTGGTTGGTGATTTTCCAGATGATAAGAACATTTGTCTAATAGAAGCAGCATCTATTTTTCTGTGAAGGCTGCTGCAACCTGCAATATCATTGTACTCTGTTCCCAGTTTTATCACTGTCTTCATGACTTCTACTCCTCTCCAAGACCGAGTCCTGTGCTTTTGCAAGGCGCTTCACTAATCCCCACAGGCACCATGTCTTTTCAAATTAAATGAAAAATGTGTCCTTAAAGTACTGGTGAAAATCTAAAATAAATCTACAAGGGAGAGAAAAAGACACTAATTCTCATGTTTTCATAGAGGTGTGGATGGGAAGAGAGAAAGGGAATGGATTTGAGATGAAGTTTCAGCCCAGATGAATGGTTATTACCTCTAATTTCCTGGTCTCTGCGGGCTTGTCAGTAATGTTTTGCCAGGCTGGTTGCTCTTAAATATATGCCAGAGCTGACACAAGAGGCAACAACATCTCAGCAGCATGTTATTTACCCAGGAGTATATGCTATAAACTGTAATAGAAATATATCATTATGTATACATTAAAGTGCAATTTGTTTTGATGCTCCTGTAGTTCTCCTGCAAATAATACTTATCAGTTGAAGGAGGAAGGCGATCCATTTGAGCTAAAACACATCACGGCAACTTCTGAGGAAGTGAGACTGTTTGTTCTCACCAGGAAATGCTGACCCACAGGGTGGACAGTCGTCTGCAAAGTTCATTTTTGTCTGTCAGCTTTGATTCTCTTCGTTCTGCGTGACACCTGAATGATGCCTTGGTGCTGTGACTTACTTAAACATCTAAAAATGGTATTGGAAGTGCTGTGTGGGGACCGAGTGCAGACACCCTGTACTCTGCTGCTGTTTTGCTCCAGAGGACCACGGTGCTGCTAGGACTAGATGAAGTTTAGCCAAGCCCCAAGATACCTTTGTGCAGAGCCTTACTTCATCCTTGGTCCTCACATAAAGTCTCCTTGTAACAGCCAACATAGAGACTGGGAGAAAGAAACAGACAACATTTAAGGAGGACTCAAGGCATGAGTTGAGTTTCTATAAGGCATTAGCTTGAGTTGGGGGGAGTGGTATGTTCCAGAGGTCAGGAGGAGACAGTTGTGTTTGCAGACACAAAGTCCTTTTATATTATTATCCAGCCCATGGGTACATAATCGCCAATCACCCATACTATAGAGTAGCTGGTGGTAAAATCTCTGCAGCATGAGCTGGGAGCCAGATACCTGTCACACAGCATCGTTGTGCCTACGTATAGTCCAGGAGTTTTACTCAAGATTTACCCGTCTGCAGTACAGGTGATGTTGCTGTGTTACTAGTGGGCACAAAGAAGCAGGAATTGGTGCAGAGGTATGCGGAGGTTGTCTGCAGCTTGCATTCGTGCAGCGCTTTTCCCTGCTGGCTGCCAGCTGGGGCTGTACTGTCCCGTGGAAGAGAAGAGCTGTTGCTGTTGGACTGAAAATATCAGCGGTGGTAAGCGGTACTGGGAGGATGTCAGATTGGAGTGGGAGCATGAAGAAGTCGCGTTTGGCTGTGTAGTGGCCTAAGTAAATGGGATGAGAGTTGGCAGTGTCTAATTCAGAAAACTGCACGCCACTGTTAGAGTAAACGGCCTTCCAGTCAGGAGGTGTGCTACGGTGTGATTACCCAGCAGGTCACGTCTGGAAACTCAATGGCCAAATGTTTAAAGACATTAGAGGCTCATAAGGATACAGAGGGGCACCAAATGGCATTTTCAGAAGTGACTCTTGTTACTTAGATTGCAATAAAACCCATGGGAATCAGACAGTGAGGTATTTCTTACTGCCTCCCCGAGAAAACACTGCAAGGTGCCTGTTTTTATTAATAGGTACCCACGTGCCTCTTAAAGACCTGGCTGTCAGAGACATACCGTCCCGGGTGAGGCTTAGCAGCAGTGAGTAGCAGAGGTGGAAGAAGGATTGAGATGCGAATGCGAACGTGATGTTGGGCCCTCCCTGTGAAATGCCTGTGCCTGGCTGTATTTGCGTGCCTGGTGCCACAGGAAGGTGGATCATGCAGGGACGTGCCATCGGAAAGGAAGGATGTGACTACACAGACCTCCCAAAAGGTATCAAAGCAGAGAACAAAAAAATCAGAGCATCGTCTCGGATTCCCATTCCCCTGAGCAGATGAAGAGGAAAGGAAGACATGTTTAATACCTTGTTCCTTAGATCACAGTAGCAAAAGTACAACCTGGCTCCAGGGCTAAATAAAGAAGGAAAACAAACTAAGCCCTGCTACCAGCTGTGGGTGGAGAAAGGCCTGCTGTGTTATCCAGGATTATTTGTGGTACCTGTAACTGAGGAGACCCACACAAAATTGTAGGAATGGAAAGTGGAAAGGTAAGTTTCTAACAAAGGTAATCAAAAGTATGAAGAAATAGAAGATTATTCTTTCACAAGATTCAGTCTCTTCAAAATTTCATTGCAAATATTATCTTGCAAAATAATCTAGCAATATTGTGTCTTATAATATGAGCTAATTAGTGATACATAAGAGAGAGAACAGGACCTTGAAAGAGGAGGCTTAGAAAGCCTTTGCCAACTGTGTCAGGGACTGTAGTTTAAATGCAAAGCTAGTGAACATTCAGATGCATAGCGGCAATCAGGCAGCCACCAGGAGAATTCATCACCGAGCACCGAGGCAGATGAAGCTGCAGAGCAGAGTACTTGTGTGAAAGTAAATGCCAAGATGTGAACAGAGGAGCTGAATTCAATGCAGTGGAAGGCCAGCGGGTCCTGTGGAGTAAAACCTGATGATGAAAAGTGGGGTCATAGGCAGACTGGTAAGTACACCATCGTGTCAAAGCCTGCAGGGGAGAACAGCAAAAAAAAAACTGGAGCACAATCAGGAAGCAGACACTGGTTTAGAGTTTGGATGCATATGATACTAGGCTGTGCAAAATGGCAAGAATGAATGGTTTGTCGCTTCCAGGCAGGCACAGACGCAACAATATTACAGTAACGGGCCGTAGGCAAGAAAACTGAATGTGAGGTGGACAAAGAACATGCTGGACTGTGGACATTTCTTCGGGATTATTCAAGGGAAGAAAGCAACGTTGTCATCTAGCAACACTGAATGACAATTGCCTGATGTGTTAATCCCTAGGACTGTATATTAGCACAAATGTAATAGCACATAGAAAGTACTTGAGATCGTGCTTCCAGTAATACAGAAGACGCAGAAGCCAGCACTGTCAGTGCAAACAGGCAAATAGATGATGCTTAGAAAGCTACGCTGCTCTCCAGACCTGAGCTCAGCTCTCTGCAGGGCCAGGCTGGCTTAGCCCCGGGTGCCTGTGGTGGGCACTCCTGGCTGGGGTAGCAGGACCTCTGCAAACTCTGCCTTTGCTGGGGTGTGCAGAGAGAGGGTGCTGGGAGCGAAGGAAGAGGCAGCACGTGTCTTACGCTGCTGTCACCTTCCCTACCTTTACGGTTGCACCTGGAAGCTGTTCGCTCAGCTCTGTTTTTTCATGAGGTAAAAACAAAGTAGTTTGTCCTACCAGGAAAGGGTGGGGACTGATCTGTTTTCCGATTTCTTGGAAGCGGTTTCTCCAGCTCAGAGCAGGCGTAGACTGGTGGCACAACACGAGGAAGTACGAACCAGCCGATTTCTCGTCTCTTGGGTGAGGCAGTTGCCAGGTGTCTCTGCCCAGCATCTTCTGCAATCCCTAACCCCACTGACCAATGCAAAATAACAAATGAGGGATCATTCTCCAGCTATCCCCACATTTTTGGGTGGGTTGGGTTTGTTTTTTTTCTGTAAGTTGAAATTATCTCACTGACGTGACAGGCAGGATTAATAAAGCCTTAGTCACAGAACTGGAAACACTTACTTTTACACACAGGACTACGCGCTGCCTGGAACCTTTGTTGTTTGAGCAAGCAGCCAGAAAGTGAGGGGAAATAATGAGAACAAGGAGATGTATTTGCCACTACAACTCCATGATTAAGCATAGATGTCAGTGAGAGAGGAGACAGCTTGCTACTTGTTGCCAAAAGCTATGGAATCACAGGGCAGTGTCTTCATATTTTGCTATATGACTTCCCAAGGATACTGTGTTAATATACAGCCAAGCAACATAGATCAGCAATGCAATATCAAGGCATGACACTGTAACACTCATGTGGGCTTCTTGGATTGAGGTGACCTTGAAATCCATTAATTAAGTAGGAGTCTGTGGCTTGGTTTAGTTCAGTGTCATTTGTAAGTGCAAAAAATATCTCTGTTTCTTGTTCCCAAAATAAATCAATATTTACTGTTTGTTAGATCGTGTTTGGAAACAGGAAAGCTGCACTGGAGGTCTGTGAATAGCTCAGAATCTTTGTTGTATGTAACAGGCTCTGAACCTGCAATTTCTGCATAAACTTTGGATCCTACTTTGCAGAGCCATTCTGCATATGGATGTGCATGCAGCACTTGGTTACACTTACTAAAAGTCTTTTGCTCAAGTAAACCACTGCAAGTCCCATCAGCCCAGCTCTGCCCTGTCTTTTCAGCAAAAATCTGTTGCTACAGGCCTTGGCATTACTTCAGGAGAAGTTTCCAGACAGGATTCATTTTTGACGTAGATGAATAGGGACTTTGGTGAGACATCTCAAAAGGGTTTGCCCTTCCTACTTTTGCTGAGCATTAAGCTTTGAAAAATGAATGATTACATTTAGAATTGCCTTTCAAAATTAATAACTGAAAAGATCTGCCAAGTTCTCTGTGTGAGAATGGGGATTTATTTGCTGTGGTAAGAGTGGAGTGGACTCCTACTTTCTCCATTCAGAGGTACTCCTGGCTTGAGTTGCATTGTCACCTTTTTATTAAGGAGGAGAATATTCCTGATGATAAAAAACAGTATCCAGAGATGAGACTGCATTTTGGAAATTGAATAGTATCTTCTCCATAGATCCATTACCATTAACTCTAAGAGTACAAATTTTACAACAAGCTTTTAAGGTGAAAAAGTTACCTTTGCCAGAGAAGGCACTATTGCAGAAATGTACATGTTGAGCTGATTTTACAAAGCAGACAAGTAGTTTTGCATTCTAAAATTTTTAAGATCAGCATGCAAGGTACAACTAAATTTCTCTGACAGGTACATGGAAATGCTGTTAATAACCTAATATCCCTTGTGTCAGAAATGTATTTTTGGAATGTGTAAGGCTAAAAGATGTCTTTTTTTAGTGCAGTATTAGGGAGTTACAAAGTCTGGGAATTGATAAAAGATAGGATTTTTTTTCCTATATGCCCTTATCCCGTAGTATGTTAGGAAATAGTGGGCTTCATCTTAATCCATTTATGTTCTTTTTTGTGTATTTTCAGGATTCCTCTTCTATTGGAACAGTCACAGTGACTGGCCCCAGGACAAGTGCAATAACTGGAGATCAGGGAACACCACCGAAGGTCCAGCTTCCCCTCAATATGTAAGCAGCTCACCTCAGTCACTGTGCACTCTTTGTTTCCAGTCGTGTGCGCGTGTGTGAATGTGTTTGAAAGCCTGAATCTCAGCTCAGGAGCATTCTAAGAAGAGAGAGATCACAATTTCGTACATGACCCAGCCTCTGCTGAAACTGAAAAATGAGTAGAGAAAGGCAAGACTTCCCCTGCTCTCTCTGAGCCCTTTTAGACTCCTGGTATATTTATTACAGCTGTATGAATCACTGTGAAGCAAATGGAATGCCTCTCAGCTACAGAAAATCTTCTTTCTTCATTTAAAGCTCTTAAAAAGGTGTAGTCCCATGCAATCAAACATGTGATGCACTCCTCATTAACCAGAAAAAATGACCCAATTGCATTTTTTTCAGTGCCATAAACAAGGCAATGAATGAACTTCTGAAGTGCAAGAGTATCATGGGCATATGAGTTTATTGAATCGTGTGTGGAACAACAGAAGGTTGACTAGATGCAGAACAAAAAGAGTAGACTCCATTATAATAAATCTCTTCTAGCCTGGTTGGTTTATCTGCTACCTTTCTAGTTAAGCTGCTGAGCCCTTTCCTCTCATCACATATACCTTGTGAAAGCAGTAGAACTATATAGGCACACACACACACATGCACACCAGCATTTTAGAGGTTTATGATGTGGCCAAAACAAGGTCCGAATTCACAAATAAAATCCTAAAGTAGCATAGCAATTCTGCTTTAAGGAGACTAGGGGAGCTGGAATAGAACCAAAACAAATTTGTTCTTGGCTACTAAGGTGAGATCTTCATACCTGAGGGGTACTACACATTACTGTTCCACAGAGAGGTCTCATCATCACCCTGTGGTCACCCTGTGCAGCCTGTGTGGCACATAGCAGGCCACAAATTTATTTCAAATGTTGCCCAGACTAAGAAGCAGTAACTGGCAGTATTTATAGTGTTTAGCTGCTGAATCAGGACATTTTCCAGCTCTCTGGGAATGCCCCTGTGCCTCAGCAAGCCACCCCTTCTCCCTCCCATGCTTCTGTCGTCTCCCCCGTGAAGCAGCTTCGTAATCCAGTCTGTCATTTTGCATTTGCGAGCCAAGTTCCAGTCAAAGAGGAAGCGTTATCTGAAAGCTGTAGCGGAACTGGGGAGGTACAACCCTAGACAGAGCCCCGGGGCTTCTGCATTATAAGTAGAGTCACAGGCAGCTCCCCGAGGCCAAGAACATGAGCTACCTTCTTGCTTAGGCCTTTTTTTAGGGAACTTTTTATAAACATTTTGGCTTCTTCTAAGTCCTGCTCCCTAATCCTTTGCCTCACTGTTTCATGTCACCCACAATAACTTGCGATTACATTTTGTGAGGTTTCAGATTGTTGTTTTAACACTTTCTTCTCAGTTGTAGAAGCTTGCTGATGAAGTTTCACACCTAAAATCTAGAGAACGGTGAAACATGTCCAAGACCAAAGGCTTTGGCTTAAGGCAAAATCAGCCTCAGCAAACAGGACCGCAAGCCCTGATCTCCTGCCAGAGGAAAAGCCCAGAAGCACTTTCTGAGGAGGGAAGCTGCCTGAACTCAAGTTGTTTTCAGCCATATATAACAGCAGGCATCCCATCAGCTCTTCCACAGCTCCCTCCCTGCCAGCACGAGGCATATGCCTGTCCCCATGGGCCCAGCATACCAGCCACCGCCAGGCAGCAGACCCAGCCTGGACCTGTCACTGGGTTTAGAGAAGCTCTTACCTCTTTTCAGATTAATAGAGAAGAACCCCAGGGATAGTCATCCTCACTGTCCCTCATAGGTGGTAGGATTGCCAGTCCACAAAGAAAGATCTGATCACCTCTGTTGTCCCAGGGTCACGCTATGTGGTTATCACAGAAAAATTTTCATCAGTTTAGCTATCCAGAAATTGGTCAGTTTTGACACAGAGTCCAGGCTGGGCTGTTGTACACCTTCTTTTAATCTCTGCAAGGATTTTGATACTCTCTCTGGAGGACGTTTAGGCTCCTTGTGGTATTGGTTATTCAGGCTTACTGGAGGCTGAGTTGGGGAAATTTGCAGGGAGGAACAGGAAGAGGCTAATAGCTGGTGATAGCTGTGAGGGAAATCAGCCTATGATCCGTCTAGGATAATTTTCCTTGCACCTTCTTCCAACATCTCAACTTTTAAATTATATTATTGCATGTTGCCCCTTGGGGAAAGGGCTAAGTAAGTCTATCTGAAATGCTTGGTTCTTGATCCCCCACTTAACCCGTACCTTCTCAACATGAGCCCTGTATAAGCAGCAACTTAAAAAGAGATAATCAAAGCCATTCTGCTCCCTCGAGTGAGTGCAGTCTTGGCACTTTCCCTTATGTCCTAGCAGAGCACTGTACTGAAGGATTAGCACTGAAGCATGCAACCTTATTTCATGTCAGGGCGATGCATTTTAATGTTCTTCAGTTCATATGTAGCCTCATGTTTTCCATCAGGTGCACAGCTACAGACCTCCTCAGGACCACCTGATTATATAGGTTAAACAAAGGATGTGCAGGATGGTTTCTCCCATCTGTTGACTAATGAAACACAATTTCTGATTAGGTCTTTGTACCCCATGCACGTGGTAAACAGAGCCAGGCACATCAGCCTAAGGATGCCCCAAGGAGCTGTTACCAAATATTTCATATTCTGTTCATTACTGCTGTTTATTTACTGCCTTCAGAATAAAACTAAGGAAATCTACTGGTACCATAAAGGAGTAGAATCAGGAAAACTAACAGGATTTATTCCTCAATTATATTTCCTGGAGAGCAAAAGTAAAAAGCCATGTATCATTTTTATTGGCTGCAAGTCTACAATCACAATGGTTATGGTTTTCATTATTTCTCTGGTTCGGTGCTCAAAGGTGGGCAGCAAGCTGCTTCTCACCTACCTCCGAGCCTAAGAGCATTCTGCTGCACTTTGTAGTGTAAATGCACTTTCCATAAGTAAAACTCAAGAAGGCATGAGCTTAATCAAGAGTTATCAGAAATCCTTTTGCATTTGTAGAAAAGTGACACTAGCAAAATAAAATTGGTATTTGCAAAGAAAGTGTTGTTCTGCGTGTGCATTCTTGCTATCCTATCCCGATTTTCCATTATTCCCAAAAGTGCAAGCAATCATTCTTAATTTTCAACAAGGTCTCTCTAAACAGAGAGAATACCTTTAGGGACGTTGAGCTGTAGTCATTTCACAATACTAGACATATCCCTGAAGTAGTAACAGAAGAACAACAGAGAGATAAAAAGAAAGATTCTAAGTAAAGGGAATAAATAAAAGCTATAATTAAATAAATGAAAAGGTCTACATATTGGGTCCTGGATTAAATATGTATTAGAATACTTGCATACAAAATTTGCATACAAAACATCCAAAGCCAAATTCTGCCACTTGACTTACTTAAACAAAAACCGCCTTGCAGAATTTGGCCCTCTGTCACTTTTTGTTTTATTCACAAGAATTACCATACAGGATCAGAACAGTTCGGTGTGTTATTTCTAAAACTGGCCAGCATAAATAGCACCAAGAAAGCTTCAAGAAAAGCTGCCTTAAACTTTTATAGAGTAGCCTACCCATAAGAAGTTTCTTCTGAAAATCCATAGCAGGCTCTGACCCTGAATCATATGAATATATACATCATCCAGATGTTGGGCTTCGAAAAACCTTCCCGTTCAAGTCCTGGTTACTCTGGCTGTCCTCATAATTGCCTTGTCCTTCTGAAACTGCTGCTAAATTCTTAACTTCAGTGCAGCTTTGTGGCAGTGTGTTGCTTTGGTTGTGCCCTGGGTGAGAAGTATGTCCCATTAATTTCGAAATTCCCCACTGACTTAAATCTGATTAGTTATTCCTGTATTGTCTTAGCATCCACTTGATCTTGTCTCTGCTGTTCCCTGTTTGGTGTGCTGTAATGATGTCCCTTTTTAACCACTGTTTCTGAGCGGTGTTCCTGCTCACTTTCTGCTCTGCGGGGCTGAAGCCAAAGTGAGACAGGCAGATGTTGATGTCAACTGTGTGCTTTCTTCTTGTGTGACCTCTCCCTGCAGCTACCTAGCCCTGTATGCCTACAAGCCTCAGAAGAACGACGAGCTGGAGCTCCGCAAAGGTGAAATGTACCGGGTCATTGAGAAGTGCCAGGACGGCTGGTTCAAGGGGACATCCCTGAGGAGTGGGATGTCTGGCGTCTTCCCAGGCAACTACGTGACACCTGTTTCAAGGTGAGGACCACTGGCCAAGGTGGATATGCCTGAGCTGGGGCTGAGAGGAATTCTGCCTCTGGAGGATGCTGAAAACAACATAGTTCTGCTTTGAAATCATGTTCCCCTTTCAGAAATTTTCTGGTGGCATTGGAGACAAGTAATTAAACTTGTTGGCTGTAGGATTGGAGTTATCCATGTTCTGAGAAGACTTCACTAGCTGTATTAGATGATGACATTTACAGCCTCTGACTTTATGAAGTCTGATGAGCCGAGGTTTTACTATTGTCAAGAATCTGGTGGCTTTTTTTATTGTTAGAAAACTACTGGACATGTAACAGGGATAAATAAAATAAGGAATGCTTGTGTCTTGCTTTTCCATAGCTCCTCATGTAGATTTTGTTTTTCTTAAATCAAAGATCTTGGATTGTTTGGATCAGGACTAGTGTTTTAACTGTTAAAATTCAGAAGTGGTAGGAGAGTTCAGTAAATTGCCTGGTTTTAGCTACCTCTGTCTCAGTTGCAGAAGAGGAGAAAAGGGAAGAAGAGCATGCTTGGGGAGGAATGCCATTTGTCAGAGTTCAGTATCGGGCAACACCAAATCAAAGGGTGTTTCTGATCTAAAGCCCACTCTGAAACAGTCTGCAACCTGAGGAGAGAGTTCATCAGTATGTCCCAGACTGTTTTGCCCCATGTGCTCCTTGCAGGTGAATGTTGCCACATGTATGCCCCTATCTCCTTTAGAGCAACTGTGGGTTTGCAAGTTGAAGTCACTCATGTGAGAGACTCCCAGTCTCTCCTCCCACATGCACACAATCTCCACCATCTTTCACTCCTCTCCAGAGAGAGGCACCTCACAACTCAGAAAGTGTTGATCTGGAAAAATTGATCTGGGTTTGTTCCATCTTCAGTTCATGTCAAGTTTGTAATAGGTGGACTGAGCAAGACCAAAAGTTAAGAGCAGATTAGAAGATGATAACTAATGGTGTTGGCAGTCCTAATATTACATTTCAGTCAAAAAAAAAAAAAACCCAACAAAAACCCAGCATGAATTTATGGGGTCTTTACTGTTCATCAACCTAACTGTATTTACCTGATTTTGTAGAGTCCCTTGGTTGCCTTCACTTCTTGCTTCTTCAGCTCTTAATTAGTAAAGAAGTTCATGCTGAAGTGTTGGTGATCTGAATCAGCAAGACTTTATTAAATGCAGCATGTCACAGCTAGAACAAGACAGAGAGAAGTGCTAAAGGGCAATAGTGCTTTCCACAAAACCCAAAAACAGCTTTATGATTATATTTATGATCCCAAGTGCTAATTAACTTCCTGTGTAAATCACCCTCACTGAGAACAGCAAGAAAACAGCAAGAAAAATCTGATCTCAACAAAATAGCTGCACTTTCAACTTACTTTTTTCCCCTTGACAGCAAAGCAGGGGATTGGATTCATACATGTTTTTCTGTCACTCCCTATAAAACCCAAGAAAAGAAGTTGGCCATTATATTAGTAACACTGAACTAAATTTACAAGCCACCAAAGCACGTGTGTGAGCAGAGTATGGTGGAAAAAGGACAAGACCCTTTAGATGGACAGACAGGCATAGGACAGCAGAGAAAAATTGCCACATCCAACATCTACCCATGTCTGTAGGAGTCACAGGTAGTTTCTGTACCTGTCGGTGTGCGTGTCTGACTGAACACAGCTTTCAGTGGACTATGAGGTGTGCTTTTCTGGCAAACGCAATCTAGTGCAGATGGCCAAGCCAGCTTCAGCTGAACCTTGCTGCTACCCTGCCAGCTCTTCACAGCAGATGACAGACAGTCAAGATTTCCATCTGGTGGGATTCCCAGCTTTTCCCTACCTGCAGGCTGATGAGAAACAAAAAACAAAAAACAAAAACAAAAAAAAAAAAATTGAAGGAAAAAAACCAGATTCATTTAGCAAAATGTAATCCAGGCAAACTTTGAACAATGAGATGAGTCAAGTCAATGACACCACAGTGTTGGTTTTCCTCCTGTGCTTTTGCTGGGAGGGGGAATAGGACAGAAGGGTTGTCTCTCTTTTGCACTTTTGTACCATATCTTCCAGCCTGTGTTTTGATCTCTTTGTGTCAGAATTTCACTCTTTTGTCCCTTCCTCTTTTCACTCTTTTCTTAGGGTTGCTTCTTCTGTCTGTCTTGTCCTCTGAATTGGGCCAAATTATTCAGTATACTCCTCCTTTGTGCTCTGCTCCTCTCTGTGTTCCCACACAACAATTTTTGGGGCCCCAGAAGTTCTCCCAGTCTCACCCCACGTTGATTGGTCTTGCACCCTTTCTGTTATCCTCTCCTGCCTTGCTAACCCCCTGCACTGTCTCATTTCCATACCGCCTACCGTACTCTGCTCTGCGTCATATTTCCCTCTGCTGTCCTTTCCTGGAAGAGAACGTTGGCACATGGAGCAGCCCGTGAGAGGAGAACAGCACAAAATGATCACTCTGCTTCATGGCATCTACTGCTGGGGAAGAAAATTACTCAGGAACCTGAATAAGAAACTTAGAGAAAGAGCTCCTGAGCAGCAGCTGGGCTGGTCCTTTGGTGTCCTTCTGCCCTCTCCAGTGTCCTCCTGCCCTGGTCAGAGGGTTTCCAGCTCAGTGGTCGGAGAACCAAGACCTGCTCTAGGCTGAACTCATTGCATAGAAGAGAGCCCTGTTCCTTCCCTCCAAGGTCTCCCCAGCCACTCAGATGAAATACAGACTATGGCTCAGTTTAAGTGAGCAATGAAAGAGGGGTTGATGGTCATTGTTTGAATTTCCTTTTCAGTAAGGTCAGCTGCATTCCCTTCCCCTTTTGCATTTTCTTAGCAAGTCTAAGCTAGGGCTGGTTACATCGGTAGGGGAAGTGTTCAGCCAAGCCCAGCCCTGCCAAGTCTGCTGCTTTTCAGTCCCCTTCGACAGCCACACATGGATTTGGTGTTATCCATCTCTTTTTCTCCCTGTGGGCTGTATGCAGGTTTGGTCCTAAGAAAAGATCTCTGAGTCTGTTTTAATTAGCACTCCATTAGTGCCTGTAAAATAGCTTCTGGCACACAAAATGACGTTTGGGAGATACTAATTTCTTCTGAATTTGGATTTGTGATTTTACTAGGAACTATTCAGACAGAAATGTAGCTTAAGAGAAAAAGTGATGAGAAAAATTATCTTTTCCATTTTTACCCTGCACTTCTTCCCATAGGATAGGGGTGAAAATGTCCTTCAGCATGCTTATGACTGTGTCCTATAAAGATAAATTTATATCTATATCTCAGTTTACTTTAGCATGATACCTGAGAGGATGTCATATTGAACCCTCTACGGAGCTGGGGGTGCTTATCAGCATTGTTGCTGGGTATCGGGGTCTCTGCAGTGTGCTTACGGTGTGCCTTGTCTCCATGCAGGGTGCCAGTGGGAGCTGGGCAGCCCAGGAACAGCGGAGCCGGGGGAGCTCCGGCAACTAAAGGAGCCCCAGGAGCCATCCACCCCATTGGGGCTGGTCACACCAATGCCGCCACAGCTGTCAGACCGGTTGTTCCTATCACTGCGCCTCAGACGCACCCCCAGCTACAGGCAGCCTCTCCGCAGCTGAATAACTGCTTGAGGTATTCAGCTCAGCAGCCAGCCAGCCAGCCCCGCAACGCCATGCAGATGGGTATGTGTGCACACCCGCCGGTGCCTCTCGCCCTGCGTCGGCAGGGTTGATGTCGTACCCCTGGAGCACAAGCCTCTCGAATGTGCCCAGCCCCGCAGCCCTGCTTTCTCGTTTTAGTCACAGCTCAGTCAGTGTGGAATGGAGTATGTTTTATTTCCTTGTAATATTTATGGGCTTCTATTGATCTCTGGGAACCACGTTGTGTTTATCAGATTGTTCTGTTGCTACAGCTGAAATAGATTATAGTGTTTACAAATATTTATACAATTTATCTGAGTGCAAGCAAGCACCCTGCATACTGAGGAGATTAACAGTTCTGAGTCCGGTTGCCTCGCTGACGGAAAAATACTGCCCTTATCGCAGGACAAGTAACACACGACTTAAAATTAAGAAGCATTTCATTGGGCTTGAGGGATGAAAGGTATTTATTAGGCAGAACAGGACCCGGTGTTAGTGATAAAGCAAAAGATCTGAAAAATACTGCCAGCTTTTTGAAATGAGAATAAGAGCTTCTCACACTGGGGGGCCTCTGTTCTTTCTAGGTTCCCTTTCTGATGTACAGCACAATTTTTTAGAGTACAATTTATTCCCCTTACCCTGATGTTAAACAGTTCTGATGTTGAATAAAGTAAAAGTAAATCCTGTGGTGGAACTTCATAGAAAAATTTAAAACATTTTGTTTCTGATATTTTATAGGGAAGTGAGCCATTATGTTTACAAAGGCAGATCAGTAAGGACTGTGACTGCTGAAAACTGAGCTCCTAGATTCAAAGCAGAGCAGGCACAAATGACAAGTACACTGCAGTCTAAGTCATGGATTCATACCTTTTGAAGCTGGCAGGCACCATTATGACTGTCTAATCTCACCTCCTACGCAGTCCAGACGACAGGGAAGAAAACGTAATCGTGTGAACCTGAATCTAGAACGGTGTAGACTCCTCTATTCAGCAAACAGTGGCAGGACTTTACATGGCATCCGTGTCACACTGGAGAATTATCCGTTTATTCTCTTTTTGTCTAGTTCAGAAAGTGCTGCTTTCTCCTCAAGTCACATCCTTCCAAAAGCCCTTCTGCTCCCACAGTGCAAAGGCAGAAATGTCCCCTCTTGGGCAAGCCTCTCTGCAAGTGTTTGGGTGCTCCCAGTGCCTCTTGTGCCCATGCCAACAGGCGGATGGGCCACCCTGAAACTGAGGTGACAGATCATTTTGCCCCACGTGCTTAGCATGCCCCATACCTTTCTGTCCACGGTGCTGTTGTGCTACACCTCCAGCAGCTTCCCTGATTTCAGATCGCTCTTCCAGCTCACTCTGACATCTTAAAGTGCCACAGAGTTGGCAGGCAGCATGATTCAAGGACCACAGAGCTGCTCCAAAACCTCCTAAAAAAGGAGTTCTCCAGCCCTTCCAGAAGGTTCATGAGATTGTTGTTTTAATTAAATAAAGTTTTGTCAGGATAAATGAAGGAAAATTTTCGTTATTATCAGTATTTTTCTCCAGAATGGATATCCTCACCAGTATCCTGTGGGCCAGAGCCCCTCAAAAGGTCCCTCTACTCCTGCAGGACAGGGCAATGCACACTAACTTTTGGAAAAGCTTTCCAAGAGAGGCAAACTGGTGCAGTATTCAAATCACGTTTCTCTTGGCTTGCAATATACATGAGTAACAAATCAATTTTGCACAAGGCCACTAATGTAGGAATACACCCAAAATGAAATATGAGTGGTGTAGAACAAAAATAGCCTTCAGTGAGCATTGCTAATTAATAGCATGTTTGATGCAGCACGGTCCAGATCCAGAGATCCCAGAGTAAAGGCATACATTGTAACAGTAAGCAGATGAAATTACAGGATAAAATGTGAGAGCTCTGCTCAGAGTTGATTTTTCTCAGGCCATTTATTTTACTGTTTCTCATGTTTTCTGTTTCTTTTATGTCTGGAAACACTGAGCCCTGTATAAAAGAAGTAATATACCTAATGTGATTATCAAATCAATCTTCTGCATCCAGGTACATGCAGTGAAATTCCATTATTGTGCTTTTCCTCTAAATTTAGGAAAGCCATTGTTCCTTACAACCAGTAGGTCAAAACCTTGTCCCTGCAAGCTTAACCATCCCAGAAAATTAGATTTCTGGCAGCAGTGGTTGCTTATCACACAGACTCCAAACGGGAGAATCAGGAGGAGGGAATCACTGCAAGATAACCAGTGGTGCCCTGTCTGGCTCTCTGCAAAGGAATTGCTCTTTCCAGTGTATGTTCTTGGTAATCCAGGGAGGGGGAAATGGCCCCTAATAGTAAGAATAGTCTTGAAGTTGTCTGTAATAACAACCTTTAGGGCCTTCCCCATGCTAAACTGTAAAATCACATCAAGTTCAAGGCTGGTTAATGATAGTTTTTTTGCTTTTCTATGAGCAACATTAGTAGAAAGAGATGTTATAGATCCAAGGAGTTACCGTGAGAGAGAATCACACAAACTTCAGAGGTGCTAATCTGATGATCACTGGCCCATCATGTTCGGTATCGCTTCGGATAATATGGTATAAGGCTGTGGGATGGAATTGTCTCCTGGCAGGAGTGTTCAGCTGGTATAGTGAGTATGATTAATTGCACTCCTTATTGTTTCAATCCCTGGTAATGGGTGCTGCTGTTAACTGTAGAAACAGAAAATAGTGGTTTCAGAGATTTACCATTGTTGTTTAGTTATAGATTGAGTGAACTCCAGCTGGTCCTGCGTAAAAATGTATCCTTTGGATGAATTTGTAAGAAAACCACGGATCAGACCGGGTCAGAAATTTTCCAGAAAAATGCTTCTTGGTCAAAGAAAAGATGATTTGTTGGACTCAAAGCTTTTTGTTAGGAACGGACGTAGTTCAAGCAGACTTCAGCCATGAACCTGTACTGGTTCAGGTTGCAAGGGGAATAGCCAGATGCTGAGAGCTGTTCTCTGCAGAGAACAGTCCAGTGACCAGATCCTATGTTTTTACATCCCATTTGAGTGACCTGGCCAGAGCAGAGGCTATTCTGGGGTAGGTGAGTAGCTTGTGCTCAGAAAAATGTTCAAAGTTTCAGATTTTGCAATGAGGCAGAACTAAACCAGATTGTGAAACCTTGAAATCATTTGTGATATGGGCATTTACCAGCCAGTCCTACTATTAAATCATTTAAGTGAGCAAATGTCTGAGTGTGAACTTGGCTTCTAGTCTGTACATACCTGAAGTGGAGCTCTATGTAGGTTACACCTAAGGAATCGACTAACCTGAAAGTCAAAGGCAACATTGTTGTGGAAATGGACCTGGAGCTTTGTCACACTTTTTGCAACATGGAGCATGCAACAGGCTCCTGAATCCCTGGAGAGCTGACCTCAGCAGTGTGTCAATGTCATCATTAAACAGATGAGTGCTAAGTCCTGGTTCCTAGTGCTTGCAGGCAGGGTTTGTTCAGCAGGGGCAGGAAGACTAAAAGGCACTGCATAGTCTCTTAGGGACTTTGCTGGCAGAGACAAGGCTGAACTCAGAAATCCTCTGGTGGATTTCTGCTTAATTTATTTTGTGCAGCACACTGATGTGCTGTTGACCATTTTGTTAGGGCTGAAACAAGAGACCTTCTTTTCTAATTGCTGTCTGTGAGGTCAGCATAGATCATCTGGGATTTAGGTCCCTTGTTGCGTTGCTCCAAAATGTTAGGTTAGGAGAGGGTCCTGGTGGTTTGGAAAACAGCTCAGCTGGAATGAGATAAGGTATTTTAAAAACACAGTAGGCTTTTTATTTATTTCCAACCATGGGCAGGGATGGTCAGGCCATTCCCCGACCACATCACTAGGAAGAACCAGCCATTTTGGTGATATAGGCAGGCTTTTTGCCGCCAGGAGAGGGATTTCTAGGATTTAGCCGAAAACACTTGCAGGCTGAGATATCCTGGGTTCAGGTTAAGAGCTTAGCTCTCCATCGGGCCTTGACACCTCATGGCAGCAATGGCCACTGAAGGGCCAGACCTGGCAGTGCATGGCGGGCTTAACCATCCTCTGTCCTCCCTCCACAGCTCACCCCCCGGTGCCTGCCCCGGAACGGCCCACCGCCACGGTCTCGCCGCTGCGGACGCCCAGCTCGCCCTCCCGCCTGCCAGCCGCAGCCATCCGGCCTCACCCTGCCGTCTCCCCTCAGCACGGCCACCAGCCGCCCGCCCCAGGGGCCTGGCCTCTCATCCCCCTCACCTCCGCCGCCGCCGCCATCACGCCACCCAACGTCAGCGCGGCCCACCTCAATGGCGAGGCGGGCGGCGGGCCCCTGAGTGGCCCTGTTGCCCCTGGCCCCACCAGCAAGGCCGAGGAGAGGAAGAATGAGAAGGTAAGGGTCGTCGCGCCCCCGCCGTGCCCCGCACTCCCACCGCCTCTCCCTGCAGCCTCCTGGGAGGGCAGAAGCTGTTTTTCATCGCCTGCCAGCTTGTCTCACGTTATTTTCATGCTTCATCCTTTCCCCCCCACCATCCCCAATGCTGCTCTTGCGTTACCCGCTCGTGGGTGGGAAATGAGGGCGAGCCAACAATTTGTGTTTTTCTTCCAGTGATCAGCATCCAGATCTGTAATTTTGCAGAAAGATTTTATAGTGGGTTCTTGGTCATCCAAACCAGATGGCCAAGTCAGAAGCCATCTGCCTTGCTATGTGGAAGAAGCTGATGGTGGTACCAGCCCCGAGGCAGGTGCCATAGGTGCAATAAGACATGGGCTCCTGAGCGGCAGGAGCTGTTTTACTGCTGCAGAAACATCTCAGTTTCTTGTGGAAACTTTCATTGCAGTGGCACAGCCAAACGGGGAGAAGGGAATTAAATACAGCTCGGTGGGATGTAGGTACAATGCACTGTAGATTCAGTCTCTTAGGAGCTAGCATGGGCCTGTCCCTTGTGTACCTGGCTAAGGAAAGCCAGTGTGGAGAACTGCTTTAAGCACCCAGTCTTTTAGGTTCTTGTCAAGTATTTTGTTTTCACCAAATGTTTATACTGTGTTAGCAGTTCCCATTTATGAACATTGAGGGTTATCTCCATACTGCCCAGCAGAGCCCACTGATACAAACTGCCTGCTGGAAGCAAGATCCTGGTTTGTATCTGAGCAGGAAGAAGAGATTTAGGGACCTGCTTTTCCTTTGGACCCGCAAAAAATCCTTTCCATACAATCCCCAAGCTTTTCTGTGGTGACAGGCACATATGGGGTAAACATTTGCTTTGCACATGGTAATGCTGAGGTTGCAGGTCACACATGTGGTCAGGGTCACAGATAATCTCTAGTTTTACAAGATGAAGAATACAAGTTTTAAAATCCTGTCCTTAATCCTGTCTTGATTTTCTCTGAGTGTTTTTTGGTGAAAGAAGAAGGGTATAGAACTTCTGCCTTGGATGTGAAATTTAGGTACTTCTTTACAAAGAATGACTACCAAGTGTGCATCAAGGACTGCATGCTGTGCAAGCGAAACAATACCTGCTATTTCTGCGAGCCCAAGGAAGTGTATGGTATTTAGCAGAAGGTGGTAGATCTGCACGTTACCTCAGAGCTTTGTGTACTGGCTTATTTAATACTTCCTAAAACATACCACGCTATTCTATAGGTTCATGTATTTTATGTGGGACTACACATGGAAATTCCCTAGGCAAAATTGTATCAAGTCCCTTCCTAAGATACTGGTTAACTTTTCCCAAGCTGTTACAGCTTTAAGTACAGAATTTGGATGCAGGGATGTAAAATTATGGAGCTTCTGAGCTCCATGGATGACAGGGAGAAGGATATAATATACTACGTCATTGCAAAGAGCATTGCCAAAGACCAATTCAGTACCTGGGAAGTATCAGAGAGAAATGACAATAAAGATTTTCATCTTTGACTGGATTGGGTGGTACTTAAATGCCCTGCGTTGAACAATATATTCCTGAATCTCCTCCATGTCATATTTCACTTTCATTTTAGAACGATCTGAGTCAATGACGCTTCCTTTCCTTTTAGAAGTAGTGATTGATGTTTGGCCAGTTAAGTTGTGTTCCTATTCTTTGCATAAACCCAAATATTTCTTTGAAGCAGTTGAGACCTTGGATAATGCTAGACTAAAAACCAAATAACTTTGCAAAAAGGAATCTGTGAGTCAGAACTGGAGCCATATCTGGAACCTCACTTGATATTTCCAAAGTAGAGGCTGGTTGGGCAGGGGGTTTTTGGTAAATAGGGAACGGTCATAACACTCTAAAGGAGTATCTGTGGAAAGAGGCAATATCTGTTATCAGTACACCTGATAGGAAAAACCAGACAAGTCCAAGAGGAGGAAAAAAAAAGAAGCAGGGGCAAAAAAACAGAAGCAGGGACATAACTAGCAAGCTGCCAGATAAGCAAAGATTGGAAGCAATTTATCTGAGTTCAGTTTCATTATATTAATCAGTCAGGTGCTTTGAGATGAAAGGAACAGAGGGCATGTTAGTAAGAGGAGCAGTAATAAGGTCCTTAGCTCTACTGAACACAGGATGGAAGACATGCTCAGGTAATTATCTCCTGAGAAACTGAGATTAACAAATCAGATCTGAGGTAAATTGTAATGTGCCATAAAATTAGCATTGTTGTTGGAATCAACAATTTTTGGTGTCCCATCAAGTTATTATTTTTAATCCCATGTTAGTCTTTCCAGTATCTTTTGTAGGATTCCCTTGAGGATGAGGGCTGAATGAGAGAGAGAATGGCTGTTTTGGGAAACATTGTCTTGCTATTACGTGTTCTTCTTTCACATGCTGGTTGTTGCTGTGAGTTCACTACGGTACATGGCATGTAGGAAGAAGTAGTTTGCGTTTGGGGATGGACATGCTGAGGATCCATTGTTTTTCACGGTTCTCTTGTAGAAGATGTTTCTTTTAAGGGCTATGGAGATAAATTGCAATTTTTGCATTTATCACTCTGATATAGTTAGATATATTGGTCCTTGGGAAATTTCCTTCAGATGATAAATTTAACAAGGTTGGTTGGCTGCTTGGCGGCTGGGCTGGGAGATAGTGGGAAAGAGTATTTTAAGATATGATCTTCTACCAATTTATGTTTTATGATTTCCCACTTAGATTCCACTCAAGGATACCAAATGTGACATCAAGGGGCAGCTGCTGTAGTGAGTCTATATATGCTATTTGGGTTGCTTGTTCCAAGACGGAATTGTCTTTACCTTGGGAACAGCCTTGCTGAGTGTGCTGATGAGGTTGTCACTGCTAATGCTTTCCTCTGTGTAAATGTTTATATGCCAGTATCATGGGTTCCTGTTGGTGTGCAGCAGTCAGATATAGCACATCCCAAGATTTCTGTAAAATTAAGGGACTCTGATTCCAATTTTTGCTCTTGTTTCCTTGTGGTTTAAAGGCAAAGGGCAGAAATAATCCTAAGGATTATGGTTTTCAGCTCAGCAGAAATGGTTTTCTTGCTCATCTTCTACTAATATAGCAAATAAATCCTTAAGTCTATTTTTTGACATCTCTAGTTCTTTACTTCAGCTTATTTCTTGAAGGTCTTGATCCAGACTTCCAAACCTGCAGGTGAACCTTGACACCCACCTTCATTTAGGCACCTCAATAATAGTGTCTTACTCTCACACTCCTGACTTAATCGGGAGGGAAAATATGGCCTCCACACCAGTCTTCATTTGTCCATATGCACCTACCTCCGGAGGATCCTACCTGCAACTGGGTTTGTGCTCCAATACTCAGCTCCTTGGCCAGTCTCCTGTCCACTTCAGGGAGTTCCAAAACTGCTGTCCTTTGCCAGCTGCTGGTGGTAGCTGATGAAAGACTGAGCAATAGATAGTGCTCAAGTCCACTGTGCAACAGTGCTCAAAAATGCTCAGTCAGCCGAGCAGGCTTAGAAGTAAAGCACTTGAAAATCAAAGCTGTTTCAGTGCTATACGGACGCAGTACAAAGCAGCAGGAAAGGCCTCTCACACAGAGGTAGTACGGATGCTACAGGAATAACAAGTCGGGGACTGAATAAAAGCAAGGGAGCACAGCAGAAGTCAAAGAGGTAACGGTGGTCAGGGCAGCATAGGAGAGAGAAGAGTATTAGCAGGGGGCACTGGAGGAGGTGTGCCAGTGGGGAGAGTGGATGTCAGTCATGCTTTGTAAAGGGATCTTGAAACAGGGAAGTTGGAATATAGAGGTTGAAATGTATCTAAAGGAGGTAGTTGAAGAGAGAAAGATGTAAAGGAGACTCTTCTTTTTCTCATGTATTTCCTGCTTGAGGCCAATTTTTCTTCTTTTCCAAGAAGAAGGTTTACTTCCCCAGAAGGAAAATAATAATTCTCTGCCAAAGTCACTCTAATCCAGGTTAGGAACAGGGGTGTCCCAAAGATATCACAGGGGCAGAAGGGAGGTAAAACAGAGACCAAATGGGGACTTCTCCGTTTCCTTTATGAGTGGAGTGGGATATCAGGGATCCTTTGAGGTCTCACTTCATCATTTGCTAATAACATCTGTATGTGCAAACACCTGAAACTCAGAGAATTCAATACCACTTCCTGAACCTTCTGTACATCTTACAAAAGAGGTGGAGATCCGAACTGTGGAATGGAAACAAAACCCTGTGGTTTTGGGGCTTTTAAAAATGGGAACCCTGCTTTTTAAGTCATGATGAGCACTGCCTAAATTCAACTGGGAGATTACAGCTGAGAGCTTGTAATTATGGCATGACTACTGCTTTGACCTCAGTCAATTTTTGCTATAATAGTTTCTGCTGTACATAATCTGGGCTGATGCTTAATACTTCTGATAAAACCACTTGTTTGAATGAATTAATGCATTTCTCATTAAATGTGCTCCTCATTACGTTAATCAAATCAAGCAAATTATGCTGGGTGGTTTGACCACTGTAATTAAACTTTCTTTAAAATCCACTCATTTGGCTTTTGATGAGGATTTTGATTAAACTCTTCCAAAATGTCTGGCCCAAAATCTGCTATAGAGGAAAACAAGAGCTTGCAAGCCATTAATTCATCACTGAGTTACACTAATTTCTTTCTGTTTTACCTAGCCACAGTATGTAGAAGTATTTGAAAATCAGCAGTGTAAGATTAAGTGTTTCGTACTAGTGTGCTGAGAGAACAAACCTGTTTGCAGCTCTAAATTTAGTAACTGTTTCCCTGGAATATATAGAGGATCTGGATAAGCAAGTCACAACAAATAGGAAAATACAGTGGGCCACTGTTCACTGATGTTAGGATGACATGAGGCACATCTTCAGAAAATTACTTTGAACATGCACCAACAGTTTTTGCATGTGAAGATTGAATCAGCAAACATCTGTCTGTTCTCACCAGTGTCACTCACTTTCTCAAATATCGGTCCTTCTGCTCAAAATAGCTACATTCCTCATACGATAAAGTATGTTTGGCACGATCCTGGTGCAAGGGCTACATTACAAAATAGAACAAGTCAAGGCCTGTTTTCTGGCCCCGAAAGTGTCCCTGCGTGACTTGCATCCACACTTCTAAGCTTTCTTCCTCACTCAAAATAGGGTGGCTGTGTCCAGACTGCACACTGAGAACAGCCCTGGTACGTGGTGCGGCCCGAAGCACTCCCATACGTTGTCCTGGGAGAGTGCGAGTTGATACAAGCTAAGCCCACAATAGTTAATGGATGAGGACCAGCGTTTAATGCCAAATCCTGGCCTTGTTTTGTATGCCAGTAGAGGCGTGACCAGAGGCACTTTCCTCTCCACTGCTTCCCCTTTCTGCCAGTGCCTTCCTCAGTCTTCCCCTAATTTGCAGCCCAGTGCCTGGTCCCACCAGGCAACATCCCTCAGTGCAGACGTGCCACCTGCACGCTTAGTCGCCTGCCCTGGCTTTCCGTAGGGTTGGAGACTAGATCAAAGGCCCATTTAAAAATTGGGCTTTTTAAACTCTGAGATGCTCTGCGACCTTAGCTGGCATTACAGCTGCCTGTTTAAGCTGAGTAGAACTGAAACTGCCTGAAGGACCTGATCCTATGTGGTAGTTCACCCTCAGTTTTCACTTGCTGTTAGTCTCTGCACTGCAAACTTCTCATATTAACTTGTACCTGAGTGAAAAGGGTTTGTTATCACATCATATCCACTAAAGAAATTTAATTCCTTGTCCAGAAAATGGAAGATCAGTCTCAAAAGTGAAGTGTTGAGCACTTGCAAGGACTTTGTAGATATAAAATGACATGACAAAAATAGCAGTCACTCTGGGACGAGTAAAGGAAACTCTGTAAGAACAGAGTTGATGAAACTAGATTTTTCAGATACGAAGTCAGTATGACTGACCCTGAATTTTTGGAAGAGGATTTCAATCTTCCTCGTAGATATGAAATGATTTAATGTTTTTCATTTTGTAATCAGTTCACATAAGAAAGCCCCTTAAATTGTACAGATATGAAATGGAACGATAACAACTAAGTGACTAAATGAAAGCAGCGCAAGACGTAAGAATGAACAAATTGCACAAGGGCAGAAAAGCCTGGTTTGAATTCTTAGAATAAGTGTATCAAAATATAGAAAGCATTAAGAGGATGCAACATTGGAATAGTAATATAAAGGTTTGCATCAAAAAGATAAAGTTCTGTGACACCGATTTGCTTGGGTTCTCTGTGAGACACCTGAGTTGATCCTGGAGCCACCAACACAAACATTTCACTGATCATTTTCAGAGCCAGATTTGACTTTTCAGTTTAACATGTGTTCTAGTTTGTTCTACAGTAACGATGCTGGAATATTCTAGTTCAGCTGTCTCAAGACTTGTGCACAGAATACATACTGTTAATCCATTTCCTCCCAACAAAGGCAAGAGCTCTGTCTTCATCACAAACAAGCCACTGCTTCCCATGCTCCATAAAGTGAATCTTGGCTCTGTGACCAGCAAATGATTCACCAGAAACTTGGCCGGGGAGTGGAAACCTCTTTTTCTGGTCATGTGAGTTCAGGCCACAAAGTTCTGTTTTAGGGTAGAGAACTCATGCTTAAAAATCTCTCCAGCATCTTCTCCTTCATCATTAGAGTTCAATTTGAAAGGACAAAAACCTGGCAACTCGTTGATGAATATTTTAAGGCTGGCAAATAATCCAGCCAAAAGTGTGAGCCCCAGCTGTCAAAACATAGAAAACTTCTGCTTTACAATAAAACAGATATCTGTTATTTCTGACTGGCTGGGATTCTTTTGCTTAGATCAAGGGCAATAAGCCATTGATCAAAATTTCTTTTTCTTCTTCGCATTTTTGATGTCAGGAAATGCTTTCAAACTCCCCACAGATATTTCAAGCGTTGATTTTGCTGCCAAGCAGTCTCCGAAAGCTATTCCTCTTCTCTCTCCTCTCCCCCCGCCTCTGCTTATCTGCCTCATAGTGCTGTCACAGGATTTCTCAGGTGTCCGCAGTGGATTTCTCTAACGCCGTTTCGAGTGGTTCTGTGCTGCATTCTGCGGCCCTAAAGGGAAGCAGATCCAGGGGAAGAGAAGACGGAGAGTGCTTTAGATTCAAGAGGAAATTCAGTTTATCTACTAACTGGAGACGAAGCTGTTTGGATGCCAAGGCACAACGTTCTTCTGGCACCTGTAGAAACCCAATTTTATAACACAGAGGACCCATGGGCTTTTACTAAATCCTTAGTGCTGCTGGGGGGAGAAAGTAGAACTGACGAAAGAGCATGCAGGGGAGTGCTGGAAGCAGAAGGCTGGAGGCGTGTGTGTGCACGAGAGCATGTCTGCGTGTGAGCATCCCGGCACTGGCGTTCCCATGGCATTCCCCTGCCTGCAGAAGGAATCACGCAGGACCAGATGGCTGGATGGGGCCAGGCTGTGTGGCAGGGATTAGTTGGGTGAAATGTAAGCACTCTAGTGGTACCAATGGGAGACATTGACACATTCTGGCTGTTGAATTATCATAGGGGCCAATCTCCACCCCAGACTGCACAACTCTGCAGCTGAGCATCCCATCACAGCTTCTGCCGTCTGCCTGCCCTGTTCCTGAGGAACATGGACATTCCCTCTCAACATCAAGCTCCTCATTCCCATGCAGAGGTGAGAAGCAAAACCAGAGTGCAAATGCTGTGCCTGTCCTCCACTTTCTGCCTTGGAGCAGTAACACATAGACCTGGCATGGGGCAGCCACTGCCCCACCACTCTCAGGAAGGGAGACAGACAGGGTGAAACCATTCCAGCAGAAAAACACAGTGAGAAGCTGGGTGCCTTGAAGACAATGAAACAACTTGCAACGTGTCAGAGTCAGTGGCATCTTGGCCTCCCATATGTCCAGGCCTCATTTTTTTCCTCAGTGGTTTTCCAGCTATGAATTCGCAAGCCAGTAAGTCTTAAACCACTAAGAGGCAACAGAGATTATTCACTGAGATATAAGTATCTCAGGTGCCAATGTAATTGTTTTATGAAGACAAAGTTTGAACTTTCCTGTGAAAAAATGGCTATAAACTTTTCAGTGCCTATGTTTCTTTTTCTGGTCACACAGGTACTGGTATTTTTCCTTGCTTTTCTCTATAGTTATGCATAATAGGTGGGTTAAAATGTCTAGCGTCAATGCAGAAATACTTCAGTAAGCTCTGTTAGAAGATTTACGTAAACTAAATGAAATTACAGTTTCTGACAAACATCAGTACCATAGGAACAGCACATTATAACAGACAACAGATATCTGCGGCGTGTTTCTGGTTTTATCATGTAACTCGAGGGCATAACCAAGTTAAAGCAAAGGGATATTTATTTTGTACATTTTTGTTTATTTTTCATTTCGCAGTAGCAGCAGAAAGATCCACAAGCCCTCAGCTTTTCTTTTGCCAAATGGTAATGCCACTTTAGAGTCGGTCTGGGTTGTTATTCTTTTTCTGACTGAATGTCTCAAGCATCTAGTAATTCCCTTCAGACCAAGTCAAGACATGGAGTCAGTGCTGGTCTCTGAAGAACTTGAGAAAAAATGGTCTTATTATACCCTCTGGAGAAACGATCAGTCTCAGGAATGCAGAAAGTACACCATGCAAAAGTTGCTTTTCAGACACTACGTCTGCAGGCTGCTTGTGATCAATTAATATAGGGTGTCAAGCAGTCAACCTTTAAAAAAATTCATTATAAAGGTAGAACTCAACCTGTTGCTGTGCTTTTTTGCATATATTTTGTTTGGTTCATATCCACTGATACGTTTCTGTAAGTTCAGACTACAGACACTGAAATACTAAGCTGCACTCACAGCTCACTGCATTCAGCATGCTAGCAGCAGGCTGAGATTGGGCTTCATCACCAGATGCCCCAGGGAGAGAAGAAGTAATTTAATGTGAGTCCACGGCCAACTTATTTTGCAGTAAAGTAGATTTCCTGTACTGTAGTTTTTAGTACCAATTCATGATCAGTTCAGAACTGGTATATTTTAAAATGGAACTAGCTAGCTTTTTTGATGACTTCAGAGATCTCTATTCCCTCCTGTACAAGATCATGTTATTCTTCGTATCTTAAGTTTTGAGACAGAAAAAGGGGGAGGTCGGGTAGGCAGATCCTATCAACATGATGGTTCCTGCTGTGGCAAGGGAAATGCGTAACTAGGCTTTGATCTGGACATAAAGGAGAGAACTGATTTTCCAATTTTTTCAATATTTCTGGACAGGTTTTGTATCTAAGCCAGGTACTCCTGGCTGGCAGGCTTAGATGCAACCTGGCCAAGAGATAGAGCTGGCCAGCAGGGAAAGTGGCACAGAGAAGGTGGAAGGATGGTGACCCTGCAGGCCTGGCACGGGTTTCCATTCACCAGTCACGAGAAAGTCAGATGTATGCGGATCACCCACCACAAACCTTGTTGGTGCCAGATAGGATGGAATAAGCACTTTCCATGGCTTACATAGATGTTTGTTAACATGTTTCCAGATGAAGTTCGCCTTGTTCCCAACAGCATCTTGACTCACGCTGGGTTTGTGATCCAGTACAACTCCCAAGTCTCTTTTTTGCAGAGCTGCTGGCTGGCCAGTCACTCCTCAGTTTGCATCTGTGCATTTGATTTCTCCTGCCTAACAGTAGCATGTCATGCCTATCTTTGCAGATTTCACCGTGGTAATTTGGGATCATTTCTCCATTATAGGAAAATCGTTCTGAATTCTTATCCCATTTATCCTTTCGTTGTGAGTTAACCCTGGCAAGCAGCTTAGCCTCACACAGCCACCACAGAGGGAAGGGATAGAGAATCAGAAGGTTAAAAGTGAGAAAACTCATGGATTGAGATAAAGACAGTTTAATAGGGAAAGCAAAAGCTGCACATGTGAGCAAAGCAAAACAAGGAATTCATTCACTGCTTCCCATGGGCAGGCAGGTGTTCAGCCATCCCCAGGAAATCAGGGCTCCATCACGCATAACAAGTACTTGGGAAGACAAACATTATCACTCCAAATGTCCCCCCTTCCTCCTTCTTCCCCCTTCCCTTATTGCTGAGCATGACCCCATATGGTATGGGATATTCCTCTGTTCAGTTGGTGTCAGCCGTTCCGGCTGTGTCCCCTCCCAGCTCCTTCCGCACCCCCAGCCTACTCGCTAGTGGGGCAACATGAGAAACAAAAAAGGCCTTGACCTGGTGCAAGCACTGCTCAGCAGTAACAAAAACAGGGTGTGTTATTACCCTTGGGCAGTCATAAATCCAAAACTTAGCACCATGAGAGCTACTATGAAGAAAATTAGCTCTGTCCTACCTAAAACCAGTACACCTTCCAACCACTTCCTTATTGCCCTCTACAACTACCTGAAAGGGAGCTGTGGCGAGCTGGGGGTCGGCCTCTTCTCGCAGATAACTAGTGACAGGACTAGGGGGAATGGCTGCAAGTTGTGCCAGGGGAGATTCAGGTTGGAGATGAGGAGAAATTTCTTCTCTGAAAGGGTGGTCGGGCATTGGAACGGGTTGCCCAGGGAGGCGGTGGAGTCACTGTCCCTGCGGGTATTTAAGGAAAGGTTAGACGCGGTACTGAAGGACATGGTTTAGTGGGTAATAGGTGGTGGTGGGGGAATGGTTGGACTGGATGATCCTTGAGGTCTCTTCCAACCTTAATGATTCTATTCTATTCACTTGAAGACATAGTCAGCTCAGTGCCCACTGCTGGTCTTAGAAGTACACTCTAGCTCACCTACCAAGTAATTAATGAAAAGATTGACTAGCACTGGGACTGAGATAAACCCTGCTGGTACCCACTCAAAATGTCATCTTCGTTTGACAGAAAATCATAACTGGAAAACATTGAAAAGCAACTGGTACCATCTGATTATCTACAGTTTTAGTTCTTGCATGTATGCTGCCGAGTTAAAAAGAAGGAGAGCACAAGATTGGAAGGGACTCCTCGAACACACACATTGCTGTCCTAGCAGGAAGAAGTTGAAAGAACAAACTTGTGCAAGATATTCATCATATTGTCTGCTAACTAATTCTGTTATCTGTATAAGCAGAGACGTTCCAATCACCCATGATCAAATTGAAGACGAGACAGTCCTAAGTCAATGTTTATCCACACTGTTTTGCTAAAATGAAAATAAGAAAGGCTGTCAATCTGTACAGACCATCAGTTGATCAGCCACTGTGGTCAAGTGGAAATCTTCTTGCACTGTTATCTGACTTGTGTAAAGGGTTTTTCATCTTCATCTATGGTAGGCGAGCTCAGAGATGGACTACTATGACACAGCTGTCATTTCTGCTCCAGTGCAGTAGCGATTTTATCTTTGTCTAGTTTCCATCATTTTCAGATGTGAAGTGTATGTAACCAACATCTTCACAGAGGCATTTAGAGCTTATGTGTTAAAATTGACCGTTTCTTGCTGTTAGTTGGCACGATCCACCTTTTATTTCAGGTCACACTGGCCTCTTCTGCATCAGTCAACTAGCTGGCAGAGTAAAGAGGAATAAGCTGTTTGTGTTGTCATTGCTAATTATTTCTGCAGTAGTTGCATGTGAAAACACCAACCAGATGTCACTGCCTTATTGCATAGCACACTCCAGACAAGCAACAAATTCATGTCTGGAGAGATGACTTGAAGTCACATATATGACTGTGTGTAACGCATGTGAGATGCTGCTCACTGGCTGCACCACTGGAATTATCCTACAACCAGCTTTGGCCTAAGCATGTGCTCAGACATCTTGGGTTACCCAAATCAGCTTAAACCTGACATTTGAGCTAACGTATTTCGTCTCACAGTTGGGGTAGGATGAGGAGACGGAGAACATTGGCTTAGGTGGCGCACATGAGAGGTGGTAATTAGTTAAATCACTGCAACTCAATTGCATTTAATTATATGGTCATACCCACAGGTTATGTGTCAGGGAAAAAGAATTGGTTAAAACAGACAAAGGAAGAGAAGGTAGAATGGAGGGATACGATTGCAATGTAAAACCAGGCTTAGTGCAAAAGGAAAAAAAGCCACAGTGCTATTGACTCCCCGTCCCTACTGACACCCTAGCTGTTCTGTTTGGTTAGCTCTATTTTTCATCGGTGGTCCTTCTTGCTTAGCTCTTTAATTTAAGAAAGGGGAACTCTATACTCCTAAAGACCTGGTTTTAGTATAAGGATATTGGAAAAGGTGGGTTTTTTCAGCAAATGGTCTTCAATGCCTCCATTTTTATTTTTTAAGTCACAAAAAGACAAAAAAAGATGAAATCCAATTTTTGCTGAAGAGAGGATGCTCATATTACCAATGCTGCCAGGGCGTGAGGCACTTCTAGCAAGGCTTTTGCTATTGCAAAGCTTACTATTAATTACAGCCTAAGGGTTGACATTTGGAAAGCCACAGTCCCTTGGCCACTTTATCAAAGAAATTGTCATTTACATGCCTGGGCACTCCTCTGACCCTGGCAGCCACTTACTTTGCAATCCTCTAATACAATTCTGTGATTCTATCTCCATTTTTTAAAGAGCGTATGTGATCAGTTGGTCCCTATAAGCGAAAAGGACTTCAGCCACCTCAGTGTGTCCCAGGAGTAATTCACAGGGCATTGCCTGGAAACGTAGTAGGACTAAAAATGACTGTAACACAGCTGACAGGAGAGGTTGCAGAAACCTCAGCTGCTTTGCCTGCAAAGCTAATGCACCATAATAACTGATGGCACCTCAGTGTGCGAGACAGCAGCTCTGCCCCTGTGGGGTGCTGCTGGGTGCAGCGAGGCCTGTGATGCCCATGGATACAGAGCACCTGGGACTCCCTGCCTCCCACGGGCGCTGAGAGGCTGAGCTTCCCCTGACTACCAGGAAAGAAGCCATTGACTTGAGCATGTTGGTATTTCTGTTCTTGATGCTAATAAAGCATCATTTACCTTGTTTGAGACACTCTTATGAGGGAGGAGGGGCAAGACTTGATTTTTTTATTGCATGAAATACATTAGGAATCATTTGTTGGATGCTCAGATGTGATGCGGTGGGAGCTGCCAAAAGTGGAGGTCAGCCTACAAAGTGAAATTTTCATGCTCCTGACTTTGATGGTGTCAAGGACCTTCTTCTACAATGCAAGATCATCTGAGAAGCATCAGGGTCCCTCTCATTCCCACTCCTCACCCAGTCCAGGCTGCCCCAGTGGCAGCATGAAGCCCAGCTAATTTTCAGAAATATGTTGCCTGAGCAAGAGGAGTATCTGCTTTTGTCACCTTAAGGCCACATTCCGTGCAGGTGTGATACCTTCTGTCAGTCTCAGCTGACTTCTTAGCCTCTAGCTAAATGCATCTTTTAGAAATGGATAAACTGTTTGTAGGAATATTTACTGTAATCTGTTAATCTGTAATCAGTGTCTAGTGCACACAAATCCTGGTAATTTTTCATTGTCCACAGACAGTCCTTTTTCTCTTCCATGGTGTCCTAGTTTCACCTGAGATAGAGTTAATTTTCTTCCTAGTAGCTGGTATAGTGCTGCATTGTGGATTTGGGATGAGAATAATGTTGATAACACATTTGTGTCTTGGTTGTGGCCAAGCAATGTTTACACTAAGTCAAAGACTTTTCAGCTTCTCATACTGCCCTGACAGCGAGAAGGCTGGGGGTGCACAACAAGGTGGGAGGAGATATGTCCCGGACTCATGACCCAAACTGGCCAAAGGGATATTCCATACCGTATGATGTCATGCTCAGCGTATAACTTGGGGGAAGCTGGTTGGGGGCGGGACTGCAGCTTGGGAACTAGCTGAGCGTCAGTGGTCTATGGATGGTGAGCAACAGTGGTGTGCATCACTCGTTTTGTATAGTCGTCTATTATTATTATTATTATTATTATTATTATTATTATTATTATTATTATTACTACTACTACTTCTTTCCCTTTCTAATATATTCAACTGTCTTTATCTCTACCCATGAGTTTTACCTTTTGTTTCTGATTCTCTCCTGCATCCCACTGGGTGGGGTGGGGAGTGAGCAAACAGCTGTGTGGTTGTTTTAGCTGCCTGCCAGGTTAAACCGCAGGACAACATGGGGAATTGATCTTGCAATAAGAATATACCTTTTGTGATACGTGAGTTTTCCACAAGCTCTCTTCCCTCTGAGTGCAGGCCAGCCCAATACCATTTAGTTTGTTGGAAATGCTGAAATTACAGCTTGAGGTGGCACAGCTGCTGGAACAATATCAGCCAAGCGGGAATAGATACATCAGCAACAAGGGACAAGATGACCTCCGCTAATCCAAACCTTTTACCCGCATGTTTCTGCTTTCCATAAAAATACAAGTCTCACTTGCCTGTCATTTAATAAGATTACAAGGCAAGACCAAGCAATTTTAACTGTTTGCTTCAGAAATGAAATCCATCCCTTGTGAATGGGGAGAGCCAGAGCTAACTACGTGTAAGATTAGAATATGTCAAAGCACATCCTGACTTCTGTCATTGATTCTCTTTCGTTCAGGTGTTCAATGAGTGAGCCTGCTCTGGCTTTCTGCAAAATGTGAGTGTTGCTCCCAGTGCTCCCCAGGACCAATAAATCTTTTACATTTCCTTATGAGAGACAAGCAGCAGCAAGCTAACCAGTCAGTCTAAATCATCTTATTTAAAAACACTAATTCTAAGCAGTATGTCTAGCAGTTAATGTATTTATACATCTTTTTCTCATTTCAAAATCCTGTGCTGTCAGTGAAGCTGTGATAGATTCTCCTCCAGTTGAATAAATGAACCTAAAGTTTCAAAGGGTGCTCAGACTCTGTGCAGCTGTTTTTCTTAAATTCTCTGAAAAGTACAGTTAGTTGCCTAAATCAAGTCATACTTGATTTATATTAAAACAAAGGTTTAACCTTTGCTGGGCTTCAGTTTAGGGTAGGTCTTCAATACACAGCATAGCATTATGTAGGAGACCACCATAGTAGCTCCAAGGAAGTCCTTGGTACATAGAAAGGCAGTGCAATGCCAGGTTAGGAAGTGAGCTGGGCTCGAGGAAGCAACAGGGCTTCATCAGCCCCATCACCAGTACTTTTGTGGCTCCTTGGTGAGTGCTGCAAACCTTGATCTATGTTTTGAACAGCAAAGATGGAGCTGAGGAATCCAAATAGCAGTTGCAGGGCTGTGAAAGTGCTTTGGGCTTGCAGTTCCCAACCTTTTGTGTCTCTTCCTTGGCTGACACTGCATCCTGCCAGCTGCCTTTTGCCCTCTCTCAGACCCCTGCAGCTGAGGAAGTCTCTGAACAGCTGATTTCCCAAAGCTGGGAGGGCACAGGGGAGGCCTCGTTCCTGTCTCCTGTGCTCTACCCCATAGCTAATTTTTTTATCATAGCAATCATAGCTGGTTTTATGATCTCTTTGTACTGAGGTGGAGTCACCTTGTGTATGCTGTAAGTACTGTTTCATTTACCTGTTGGGACTTCCTGAAGCAGAGGTTGGATCCATACCGTTATTTTAATAGCCTTGCTAGATCTGTTCTCCATTAATTTAACTAATTGCCTTCGAACCTATTCATACTTTTGGCTTCCACAATGCTGTGTGCCGTAAGTCTCCATTTAATTATGTGTTGTGTGAGAAAGTGCTTCCTATTTTTTTAGTTTTGACCATTTGCCTGATAATCTCATTAGGTTCCCCCTAATTCCTGTATTGTGGGAAATGACTGATCTATTCCCAAGTTAGCTTCTCTGTGTAGGCAGGAATTTTGTAGGCCACTATCATATTTCCTGTCAGTTGTCTGCTTTCCAAGCAGGCATCTGCAACGTACAGGAGTTGTTCCACACCTCTCACAGTCCTTGCTGCCCTTCTCTCTGCTGTTCATAGTTGTGCAATATCCTATTCCAGCTGCAGTGGCCAGGAGAGGACACAGCGTTCAGGAAGGCAGGCATGGCAGGGCTTCCCACGGTGCAGTTTTCTACAGACGGTTTTTACCTCTTTCTCTAGACCTTTCCTAACAATTCCCAATCTTCTCTTCTGCCTTTTCACACTGCTGAGCATCAGGTTTTAGGAGTGACTCCCTTTCTGTGTGAAAACAGGCAGTTCAGAGTCAATAGTAGCATGAGAATACTTGGGATTTGTATTCCCAGAGCTCACACCGCGTTCGCTTTTAGGCCCGTTACGCAATGGTCATTAACTGTCGCCAAGTACGAAGGTTTATTACCTTTAAGCTCTTGCTTTGTACTGGCATTCATCATTCCCGTTTAACGTGGGGGTAGAGTTAAGTGCATAGAAAATGGGATTCACAAAATCTGTCAAGCAGAACAGGTGACAAAGCCAGCAGGAGACACTGGTAAGGGAAGGGTGGCTTGAGTCTTGTTTTTTCACTCTAAGGAAGTTACCTGCTTCCACTTGGGATTCACAGCATATGTCCAGCTCTGCAGGGTGCCAAAGTTTCCTTCAAGAAATAAAGAATGAGAATTTCTTATACAACTGAGCAGGAACTCTTGTTCGTGCTTAGGTATCCCACACTTGAAGCACTTGCATTGATGGAGTTTTCTCCTGAAATGAGATGGGAACCCATATTCCCCAAGGGAAGTATGCATGCTTTACGCCTCTCTGTATAGGCTGGCTGGGGGGACAGGAGAGTGGAGCAGAGAAGGGGAGTCATAGAATCATAGAATCATTAAGGTTGGAAGAGACCTCAAGAATCATCTAGTCCAACTGTCCCCCTACCACCTATTACCCACTAAACCATGTCCCTAAGTACCACATCCAGCCTTTCCTTAAACACCCCCAGGGACGATGACTCCACCACCTCCCTGGGCAACCCATTCCAACGCCTGACCAAATGTCACATGTGTACAAGGACATCATGCCTGCTCCCTTCATTTGTGTCCCTAAAGAGGTTGGTTGTTGGGGGTTTGTGTGAAATTAAATCTGAAGGACAGGCTGTTTTTTAGGAGCCTGGGAATGACCTCCGAAGTTTAGTGGAAAACAACAAGGCCCCAAAGTTATCTAACTAAGAGGAAGCTTTAGTCAAAATAAGGTGCTGCCCCTGCACTGTGGCCAGTCACAGGAGCCCCACGCACAGGTGGTGTTTACCAGTGATGGAACAGCAGAGGTGTGGGAACAGAATGCTTTAGGCAGTGATTGCTGGGCAAGTACTTGTGTTGTGCTGCATGTAGCCACCTTTAACAATATATAAACTTGGAAAAAAGAGCAATAAATGTCTGCTTCAGCTAACTCATATTGAGTCATCTGATGCTTTCCGAAGGTCCGTCTCCCTGCAGTTGCTCACACTTCACTTCAAAGGAAGAGATGCACTAAAATCAAGACTAAAATGCATCCTCTGAGCTTAGTTGTGGAGTTAGTGGCTGCTTGGAAATAAGTGGAAGTGTTGCCACAGGCTTCATGAGAACCACACTTCATCACCTTCTTTGGTATTGTCCTTGCACTTCACTTTATCAGTACACAATTTTGAGTTATTTCATTACAGCAGTAGTTTTGAATTCCCTGGTGCTCTGTTTCAGCTTTTCCAACTAAAAAAATATCACTGAAAATTGTTACTTGGGCATGGAGTAAGTTGCATATCTTAACTTTTCATCCTTTTCATAACCATCACCTATTCCCTACACACCAGATCAGGAAAAGCAATGACATACAAAACTATCCATTCATCAGCTTCTCTCTCCATCAAACACAGAAAAGAGACAATATCAGTATAGCAGATCACCCGTCCCTCATCCACCGTTAACAGTGTTACTGTTCCTTTTACCTTCTGCCTGTTATGAATTCAGCAGCCTTCAGGAAGCCGAGACTCTCTGCTTCCTCTTCAGGATTTTTTTCCCTTTGAGCTAGCCTTTAACTTTGTTCCAGTGTTTGAAAGATCTAATATTCCGTCTAAATTGAATATTCAAATATATTTTTAGATTCCCTCTTTATCTCTTTTAGTAATCTCCAGAGCCTTGCATCCGCCCCAGCTCATCAAAAGCACATGATGAAGTGCCTGTGTGCTTTGCTGTGTTGGGACCTGAACACTAATTTCTTCTCGGTTTTGTTTTCAAAACATTTGAAATTCCCAGTCAAGTCTAGCCGCAAGACATTTTATTTATTTTCTTCTGGCTTTCATACTAGTTATCTTCAAATTAGTGACCAGAAGTCTGATATGTTTGTGCATGTATGTATGCATGTTGCTATCGCTGGGATTTAAAAGCTAATGACATTATGATCCTAAAATCCATTTTGTTCCTTGGCATGTAACTTGTAGACTGAGATTATAATAATAGACTTCTAGCCAGAAGCAGTTGCCCCCGTTAAAAACTAAATCATTGGCAAGTCTTTCCATAAAATATATGATACAAAACTAGTCTTTCCCTAAAATCAGAAGTAATTGTGTAGTACGTAATTACTGTTGTCTTGTTCAGTATGTCATCTATGCCTCGTGAGAAATAGTGGCAAACTGTGAATGATAAATATATATCCAAAGACATCCCAGACCTGAAGCTTTCCTTTGAGATGATGCTCATTTGTTTTGTGTGCTTTTTAAATAATTATCAAAATTTCAACTCAAATAATTTTACAGCTTTTAAGAACCTGAATAGCTTTTTTCCTAAAAGATGGAATCCAAAATACCACCTGCTCTTTCAATGCAAGCATCAATCACCAGTGGCCAAGTCGGAATCAGAATAAAAATGCACTGTTCTCCAGACACGAACTTAAATTTACTGAAACAAGTACTGACCAAGTTAAACAAGCAATAGAAGTGGTGGTTTGGGGGTACTGACTGATAGATGAGTTCCTCATTTGTTCTGCAAGGCTCAGGGCAGCATTTAAACAGTTTTGTTTCTCTTTCCTTCATTTTTAAATGAAACCTTTTTTCTCCCTCTGGCTCTTTTATCTATTGATGTAACTGGTGTTGCATGAGAAATTACCTCATTTCAGTGGCTGGAGCCAGTTTTTCTATCAGCTGCAGTAAGGTTTCCTCATTTATTTAATGAGCCTGGATAGGTAGGAAATTAAGTATTAGGAGCCACAGATGAAGAAAACTAGAACAGAATTTTCTGTTTATTAGGGTGGTTAAAAAAAAAAAAAGATCTGTATTAATATAGCCAGTACATATAATTGGTATTTGGATTATGGCATGATTATTACTTTGCAGACAGGGGACTCCGTTATCATTCAGTCATCAACGGAGTAGCTGTGTTCTGTGCTCATCTCATCTCTGAAGCTGAAAGAAGAGCTAGTTATTATCTTCAAGTGGGGTTATTAATGAGGGGAAAAATCATCCCCAATTACTGTGAAGCAAAATATTTCAACATTTACATATCTGAGACTTTAATTTTGATCTAGTGCTTCATGAATTCTTAAGCTCAGACTGTATTCACTTTTCCAAACGTTCCCACAGCGACATATCGAGGGGAACTTGCACCTGCTCAAGTGCTGGCTTCCCCAGGTCTATGCTTCAGGGTCACAGAAATGCTGTCCATCCCATCCTTGTGCTGCCAGAGACTGATTTCCACTGAGATTCCTTTGTGTCACACTGTAGGAACGGAGTCTCAACCATAGGCTTCACTAAAGAAGTAAGAAATTCTGACCTGCCTATACTGTCTTTGTTCATCGCCCTTTTTTTCCTTAACTTGAAACAGCCTGAGATTTATTTGAAAGAGCTAATTTCACTCTTCTGCTCTTTTTTTTTTGTACAAGGTATTGATCCTTTTGAAATTAATGGTTTGGAAGTTTTGACTCTGAACCTCCTAGAATAAAACCTGAGCAACACAAAAGTGATTATTTAAATTCAGCTAAACATGTGGGCAGCAACCAGGAGATGGGAGAAGTGCTGTCCGTACTGTGAACCCATCCATCGACACAGATGTGAAGGCCTGACCTTGGCAGGTTCAGGAGGTAGCGATGTCAAACACAGTTTGCAGTCAATTGAAAATGTAGCTACTAGACAAAGAAAACCCAATAAATACACAGCTGTTTCAGTAGATTACAGATTTCCTAGAAAACAATAAAACAGCCATCTGTGGATGGAATAGTAAACTATTTTTTCTTCATTCAAAAACTTAATTCCTGAAAGTCATCAGATATATCCTCTGTAAACTTCTTATCTCTTTTCAAAAGCCACAGAGTCTGTAACCAATCGATGTAGATATCTCTGCAGCATTTATGCCCGTTAATGGTTCGTTGATTTACAGCAAAACTGCTGAAGAAAGGACTGTGTTGGACAGCCATATAAATATTAAATTAATTTCTTGTGAAGGATGGCTGCTATTACACTAAATATTAAATGAATTCATAATACTTGGACATTTGCAATAAATCACTACTGGGACTGCATACTAACATCCCGTCCCAAATCTTTTTTCTTTTTTTTTTTTTTTAATATTAAAGCCATGGAAAAGGACTGGTTGCTCTCAAAGAAATGTACAGCTTTGCAACGCTGGAGTCATTAACGAATTCCCACGGCACAAGGAAGAGTTTTAACTTAGTCCCATTTTACAGATGGGGGGAGGAGGCATGAAGGGGTTTAGGTTGAACTGCTGATCACAGGAGGTTCAAACCCAATCTGTTTCTCATGAGAGACATGACAGTAAATTATCAGCTCCTGACAGCCCTTGTTTTGCTTGAAGTGCTCAGAGCAGCATCGGCAGAGGATCTGGCAATGTGATACCAGAAGGCTGAGAACATTTGCCAGACTCAAAGGGAGGAAGAGCTAGAGGTAATGTCTAATCTCCAGGCACCAGAAGTGGTTAGTATCAGTTCACCTCTAAATATCTTGCCCAAGGCCACGACGGGAAAGATGGGACTCCTCAGGCTTTGACTAGCAGGAAGGACAAGGCTTAGCAATTTAAGACGTCATCTCTTTCTAGAGAACACAGATCTTAGTCTCAAAAGTTTAGTAAAATGCTTCGTGGACTAAGAAGGGCTAAAACTCAATTCTTTGTTTTTCCTTTTGTTAAAGTAGAACAAAGGGTACATCAGCAAGCTCATGATAGCTCTCTGTTATCTGAGGGATAGTAGCTTGAGTGTAGAAATTTATGCCAGGGCTAACCGTGTAGAGTGGAAGCTGTTCTTGTAAACAAAATTGGATTTTTAGTGTGCAGATGGCTGTGAATATATGCAGCTCCTTCTTTCCAAAGATTTTTGCTTCTGTGCCTTAAACGGTCTAAGTCACACAAGGTTTTTCTAATGAAAATTTGCCAAGGTATTTAAATTACAAGCAAAAATTAGAAAAGCTGCTACCACACAGGAATATTAATTGTTCATTATACAGGGCTTTAGTTCACATAGTTACTTTGCATGTGCAAAGCTGCCAATTAAAGAGGCTCAAAGTGCTCACTGCTGCACAATAGCCGTTTCTCCAGAGCCCCACAATGGCTATTGTATTCTGTCACTGACCTTTAGACACCTCCAAATGCATATTGACACAGTATGCTGGGATCATTAGAGCTATTGTTTCAGTGCGCCACAGGGAAAGGAGAATTTTGCAATTTCATGAAGAGCTTTAAAATTTGATATAATGATGACAGCAGCGATATTTCTTAATTAGAGTGAGAGAAACACTGAAGTAATTTTTTGGTGCTTCAGGTGAATTCCAGCATTCACACCTACCACAGTCCCCACAAGGGTCCCTTCCCATGGAGGGAAGATGTTTATCAGGGGCTTTTGGTCAGCTTTTCTATTGTTTCCAGGGGAATTTATTTAGTATTTTTGACCTGATGGTGCCATATGGCCAGCCTCCCTTAGCTTCCATGGATTCTGCCTGGATGAACATCTTGGCAGGATGGATCCTTTCATCCTGTAAGTGACAAATGCCCTTTTAAACAGAACATATAGTTGGAACCAGTGGTATGGAGGAGACTGGGATCTGACTCTTCAAAAATCAGTGGACGCTGCCTCTGTGGTAACAACTACGCTTCCTTTTAGCTCTTCTTTGTCTTAACATCTACAGGCATTGCTGTTTTCTTACCAGTCTGTGACAGTTAAAGAGTGCAAACAAGAACTTTGAGAGCAGAGATATCAGATGATCCAAGTACATTTACTGTAGTAAATGCAAACGTCTTCTAAAAGATTATATTTATGTTATTGTAGCCCTCCTATTCTTTAAAGCTGCTTTGAGAAATTACTTCAGCAGTCAGCACATAAAAGAGCATCATTTCAAACCTTTCACGGGACATTTTGTCTACAGAGAGTAAATAAATTACTGACTTGTATTTCCAAAGAGTGTTCCTGCTTGAAGATAGAGAGATGGTTTCTGTTCCGTAAGTATTGCAGTTGCTGGGTTCATTTGTATCCCCTGGGATCCTATTATAGAACAAATTATAAAATATAGCTAAACTTCACAGCCCTGAGTCTCTGAAGATAGTCTTGGGTAATGGCTTGCACTTCTGACAGAAGAGGAAGAAATCTAACAGACCTTTTGCAAAACTTCTTGTGTCATAAAGAAGGAAAATGTACTGCACAGCACTGCTGGTTGCAACTCTAGCCTAGCACTTTGTGGCATGTGCCAGATGATGGCCAGTTTCTGTGCACAGTCTCTCTACACAGAAGACTTTCTACCTGGAGGACACAATATTTGGTATTTGTGTGTGCTTGAGGTAAATGTGTAGCAGGATTTTTCACACTGCTGTAAAACCCANCTTGCTTTCATTCCTTTGGATCAGAAACCCTAGTAGAACTTTGAAACCTGCAACTGCAATTTTCAGTTGTGAATTTTGTGGTCTATCTTCAAACATCAAGGTGATACTTTTACCTTAACACATGAGAAGTGACCCATTTCTGGGAGGGAGACACAAATAGGTACAGCTGTGTGACGCAGGATGTGAAGGAGAGCGTGCGCTGGAAAGAGCTATTAAACTACTGTCTTGTGCCTCCATTCTCCCTGTAGTAAATCTGCATCAAGTAGTAAACAAGAGGCAGTAATGATGAGCACTTCTCTTACAGTGGGCTGGGATTTGAAATCTCTCATCAGACCCTTACGCTTCTCAGAAGTTTTTAGCCATAGGGCCTGATGAGTTACTTTGGGGGAGTTTCTCTTTGAAGGACAAGATTCTTCTGGAAGAGAGAGAGCAGCATTTTGCTACCTTCTCTGCACCAGCAGTGTGTACCTTTGGGGTCCCACTGTAACTGCATTATTTCTTTCAAAAGGCACATGAGCACTGCTTGGGTGGATTTGAAAATGGAAATAATCTTCACTGTATGTTAGGTCCTTACTCTGCTGAATGAGTTGAAGCCCTGTTGGATGGGGGAGATTTTCATAGGATCTTTATTACTGAAAGCTCAAGTTCTACCTGGATCCACCTCTAGTCATGACATTTTTGGGAGGTTTCCTGCCACACGCATTGTGATTTTCCAAAAGAAAAACAAAGGAGGTGGTATGTCTGCTCAATACTCATATTTTATTTGGTTTCTTTGCAGAAGGAGAAGAAGAGCGGGCTGCTGAAACTTCTAGCAGGAGCATCAACAAAAAAGAAGTCACGCTCCCCACCGTCTGTGTCCCCCACGCACGACCCCCAGGCAGCCATCGAAGGAGTCCTGCAAGGGGCGGTGGGACCTGAGCTCTCCTCCCTCTCCAGCCACGGCAGGGCTGGCTCATGCCCTATCGAGAGTGAAATGCAGGGAGCCATGGGGCTGGAGCCTCTGCACAGGAAAACAGGCTCCTTGGATTTGAATTTTTCCATCCCTTCTCCTGCCAGGCAGCCCCTCTCTTCCATGGCAGCTATTCGGCCAGAGCCCAAGCCTTTGCCCCGGGAAAGGTAAGCTGTGTATCTCCTGAGGTCTTCTGCATCCTCACAGAGCATCTGAAGGAGGGCTGCAAGTTTAACTCACTCAAGGGTTGTTGCAGTTTCACTGCTTTGTGGATTGACTGGCTCAGGTCTCTTTTAGGAAGACAGGGCTTACATGCATCTGCCCACAGGAAATCATTTGACACACAGCACAGGTTTAATGTTCATTGATTAAAAAAGTGGTGAGCAACTCCTGTGCATGACACCGTACAGCCCTGGTCTAACTATGGAGGACAGCAGTGCTTTCTCAGCCCAAAGGGTGTAAATGCTGTTGGCAAAGGCCACTTTTTAAGTGGGATCCCTATCTCCAACTTACGGAGTTGTCATGTGGTGTTTCCTGCCTGGGAGCAACAGGGGTGATGCCTTTGCTCATCAAGGCCCTTTCTGGCCTGCTCTGCAATACCAAAGACTGTTTCAAATTTTACTTGTTTAGGATACTTACAGGTAGTGCCATCTTCAGTGACCTGTTATGAAAAATGTACCTCATTTCCAGAGAGGACTAGATTCTGGATGTGACTCTGGAGTTCATTTCAGTAGCCTGCTCAGCGTCTTAGTACCTTAAAGTAACTAACCTTGCAAACCCAAAAAGCGTAGAGTAGGAACACCAAAATACAAAAGCAGATGGAAAGAGAGAGGGATAACTGACTAGAAACAGGGGTACAGAAAAGAGCTAGGTCTCCATGTGCAGTCTCATACTGGCTTGAAGTAAATATTTTCTACAAGACTGCAGTTTGAAGACTGGGAGGGGAACAAAGAATGCACTGATACAATGCTATTGAAATGCTTTCCACTCAAACGGTGATTGAGGAGAACATGTTTTTTACAAAAGCATCAAAGAGCTTTCAAAAAGCAGGCTAGGAAACTCTCTGGAGTTGATATTTAAAACCATTTTGGAATAATATTAAAGTTCAAGAAGTTTGAAAGAAACTATTTTTGTCTGAGTGTATAAAGGAGGCTGAAGGGAACAGACCAGGCAAGCTACCTGACCCTGAATCCAGTTGGGGTCATGGAGCAGATTATGCAGGGCATAAAGGATACTACAGGACAGTTTATACTTTACACGGTGTTTTACTGAATGCAAGTTGAAATTTAGCTGGGAAGGTAACAATGACACTGTAACATGTTTAAACTTTTCTAAGGCATCTGGAGCATAGGAGGTTCCATGTTAATATAAGGAAAAACTCTTTCACCATGAGGGTGACAGAGCACTGGAACAGGCTGCCCAGAGAGGTTGTGGAGTCTCCTTCTCTGGAGACATTCAAAACCCAACTGGATGTGTTCCTGAGTGATGTGCTCTAGGTGGTCCTGCCCTGGCAGGGGGTTGGACTAGATGATCTTTTGAGGTCCCTTCCAACCTCTACAATTCTGTGATTCTGTGTGATTCTGTTTGTTACCATAAAATGTCTTGCTGAGTAAACTGTACGTAACTGACACAACAGATATTAAGTGGATTGAAAACTGATTCACTGACATCAAACGTAACCCTCGATCAGAAATCACTAGAAAATGATCCCTTAGGCTTGTAGTGGAGCCCAACAGTTGGGTCTTGGACCTGCACTGTCCAACATAGTCTTCACTGTTGCAGAACGGAGGACTGAAGTGGGAGGTAGGTGATGAAGAGGCAGACTTGTTGGTACAGAGCTGATTCAACACATGGGTAAGGGGAACACAGAGTAACAGTACACTGCAGAAGAGCCAAATCTGAGGCAAAGTGGGGTGGCCTCAGAGACGCATCATAAGAACAATGGACGATCTGAAACAATATACTTGCAGTGAGCGATACAGGAAGCTCTGGTAAACCTGGCAAAGAGCAGGCTTAGGAATGACTTGGTAACAGGCTGTAAGAGACTGCAGACAAGACAGACTTTTTACTCTAGATTGGGCATTTTGTCTAAAAGAGATGCTGTTGTTCAAGTGCAGCTATTAGACCTGAAGCAGAAATAAATACAGGCAAGTCCTTCAGCATTGTAATGAAGGCAGTGAGAGCAGACTATCACAGTAGTCTATTGTCCTTAAAATCCATGAAAAAGCAATTTAGTAAAAGAAGTGAAAAACCAATCCCTGTTTAGGCACACTTAATTTGGTCTACATCAGTTTAGATTAATGCTATAAGAAAAGCTAAATCAATATAAACCAGATTTAGCACCAGTGTAACTAAATCAGTAGAATGCTGCACCTTTAGTTAAATGTAGCCATGAAAAGCTGGGAAGAACATCCCCTGACATCCCAGAGCTGGCTTTGAGGTGCTGCTCTCAAAGCTTTACTGTAGAGAAGTCCAGCCACATTATTTAATATGCCAGGGCTAGTCCCATAGCCTACAAATTTCTTGGTTCACCTCTGGATGGTTTGGATAGTGAAACATTTAACTGATGACAATTTTAAGTGGCAGAATAGAACCAGAGGGACATGGGTTAGCTGCATCTGCTCAGCTGTGCTGGAGTCAGGAGTAAATAGATTTAGACTGCTAAAATTGAGTAAATACTTCCAATTGCAGTACATGGTGGTAAAGAACTTACTCTGATTTTAAGCATTTTAATTCCTGAGTCTTAAATCCGAAAATAAGCTATAATTGAAGTAATCCTAATTATACACAGCAGGCAAGATTCTCTAATTGATTTATGAATTAACTTCCGTATCATTGGTATATCTGCATTCCTTAACTGATCATATGGGTTTTTTCATGCCCATAATGGGAAATATTAATTACCTTCATGCACTAGGAAGGATAATGCTTAGTCCTGGAATAATCTGAGCAGATACATTAAACACTTGTCTCCTAGAAATTCATCCCACATCCATCTGTGCTCATTAAATCATCAAACTGCTACGAAGTACCAAATTATTTTTTTTTTAAACAAATTACGGTTTTCAAACCACTTGTTCTTTTCACATCTGGCAATGGAAGAACTCGCATTCAACGTCACCCAGCTCCGTATTTTGCTTGTTTGCATTTTGGTGCATTTCATCCGCACAGTAGGAGCAATCCTCTGAGAAAGAAAAGGGAGGAGAGGGAAAAAAAGGTTAGATAAACAGATTCAGATGCTGGATGAAATTTTAAAAAGCTGCAAAGCATTTCAGTGCACTTAGCTGTACTTGGCTTTGTGTCTCCCAACGCCCATCTGTGCACACAGAGACAGAGCACTGAAAGGTTGGAAGAAGTAGCACATTCCTTAATATTTACGGCATTTGAAGTGAGGCTCATGCAGGCAGCAGAGCACCGCTACTTCTCCCACAGAGGTTGGCTTGCAGCTCCAGGATTTGCCACATCCAGGCTACTGATCCAACCCAAGCGGTCATGCCACTAGCCATGTCGGAGGTGCAGTAAAAGGCTCCGATTGCTCACAGCTTGACGCTCACAATTTAAGGGAAGAACTGACTATTCCGCTGCCTGACAGCGCAACCCTTCGTGGGAGTTGCAGCCAGTCAGACAGGAAGGTGAAGTGAGCTTCACCCTCTCGGAGATGCTGCTAATGTTTATGCTCTCATTCATTTTTTGTGCATGGAGAGAGTGAGGAAAACAATTATTTTATCTTATTCTACTTGATATTCCAAAACTTGGTTATGGATGGCTGGATTAGAAAGGAAATTGCTCCTAGCTCTCCCGTCATTTAGCCTTGGTATTTAACGGATTGCTGGGTTAGTTAGTGCCCATCTCTGCCTTCTGGGTGTAGTTTCTCACTATTGGTTTATGAAACCACCTTCTTTCAGCTGCTCTCTGCCATAAAGCATCCAGCAGTTCAAGCAGCAGAGCGAAGAAATTTCCCAGGTGGTGTCCTTGTCACTTTGTGTCACAGTGATTGACTATCAAGTGAATACCCCATCAGGCTGCATGTGCCCCATACGCTCTTTTCCACTTACTGCTCCGTCCAGTTTCTACTGGTGCAAGAAACAGGACCAGTACAGGGATGCTCTGTGGTCTGGCACAACCTGGGCTACAGACTTGCCCACATCTCACCGACACTGTCAGTTCACGTGGGAGAGGGGTGTGCTGTCTGCCTGACTGTGCCAAAAGCAAAACACTTTCCTTGCCACCCCCTTCAAGAAAATATGACTGTACGTTAAGCAAAACAGGAGAGCTGAGCGTGCATGTGTGTGCGCGTGAGTCATGTTCCCCTTGCTGCCTGGCACCGTTCCCAGATGTGAACCTGAGTAAAACATGTCACGCGTTGTTGACTCTTTTATAGCAACTGGCACTAATTCTGCCATGCTGTATTCTGATAAAGCGGTCGTGTCCAGACTTACTGTCACGACTGGCGTATCTGTGCTGTGTTTCTGTGGTTTTTGTGGAGACTTCAAGCACTGTTGTAACCACAACAGTGCTGCAGAATAAGATGGGAGCAGTAAGTTTGACCTTTAAAATAGACCCCTCCATGTACCCTCTCTACAAATCACTGCCACATTAGAAATTGAGCTCCCAATCCAAGGAAGCATTGAAGCGTGTGCTTAACGCCCATTGATTTCAATTTTGCTGTGCATATGTATGTTCTTTGCCAAAAGAGAAAGCAAAGAAAGGGGTTTTTCTTTCCTGGAAAGTGATACTAGAGAAATGACCCCAGGCATGAATTCTGGCTGAACAGTGACACGTATGCACGTGGCTGAGTGCTTCCCTGACTAGGGGTACCTGCCTTGGGACCGAGAAACTAGAATTAACCATCTCAGAAATTGAATCCTGCAATATTTCCAGCAGAAGGGTAAAAGACCCAACTAAGATTTGTTCTTCTAAGGCTGCTGACTCAGACACTGAAATATGGTGAAGCAGGTCCTGGCTTGTAGCATGCAGAGGCTCTCTGCAGGTCTTTGCAGTGTGCCAGTAAAAGGATGGAAAAACAGAGTTCTGCCAATAACAGGAGCAGTGGTTAGTTGGGCTAGATGCTTCATTGTCACTGATTATCTCTCCCACACAAAACGACCTGTGTATCCCTAACACACAAGGGACCTGTTGGAGTCACGGGACTGGACTCCTGAAACCTGTCCTGAGTGTATGATGCTTTGGCAAACAGAAACCTGCATTAAGCAGCCAAACTCAAGCGCTCTAAATGGGACCAGATTGGAAGTTAGCCCTACAGACTTAATTTGCCTCATTGTACATCTGTTTCTTAAGTTTCTCTAGCTCCATCGGTGTCCTGGATGCCCGTATTTACTCATTGAGCAAATACTCGTTATATTGGGGTTTTTTCCTCAGTGTCCTGAACCCATCCCTTAATTACTGATCAGTTCTGATCACTGCTGTTCAATGCCTGTCTGACAGAGAAAGCCTGCCTGAGTAATTTAGACCAGACGACTGCCTCCTACGCAGCTAGAGTGCATGAGATGAGTCTCACTCTGTGAACAGTGTGGCACGAGGCTTTGCAGCTGGAGGAGTCAGAGCAGCCACTTTCCCCATACGTGCGCCACTCAGCGAGGCTCACTGTGGTCACTTACTAGACATCCTCCAACCTCTGTGAAAGATGGGGTGTCTTTGGCATTTCTCTTCCATGATGCCGCACATCTCTTCCATGTCAGAGCCTTGACTCACTGCCAGAGCAGGACATCTTGTGCACTAAATGAGGCAGGCATCCTATGGGAAAAATAATATGCAATCAGGTAATGAAAGATTATATTGCACCCAAGCAGAAGTGAAATCTTGGGCAATTTTAGTTGCCTGTTCCTTCATCTCAGATTCATGGGTGTGAAACAAGGTAGTGGATGTCTTTATGCATCTACGTACATGACATTTTTGGTTAGTTTTCTTTTTTAAAGGAAATAAAACCAAAAATTCTACCGTGTAACATTGATTTGAGTTTAGGAATCTTAGTTGCACCTTGAAGATGTTAGCAGCAGTAGCAAAGGGAGAGCTGGGAAGGAGAAGATGTTTCTTTTGACTGCGAGGACGAGTGCTGTGGAGACATGGGACAGTGGGATTCCCTGGTCTTTGCTGACAGCAGAGGGACAGGAACGATGGACCCATTCTCAGCTCTCAGTGAATTAGTTGCTGCCAGGGTCCCCGTCCCACCCTCAGCCCTAGTGCCAGCCTCTATCTACCCTGCCCCACAGGCACTCTACCCACTCCTGCCCCACAGTTTCCCCCTCAGCAGCCATACCCACACCTTCTGTCAGGAATCCCACTTTTCATAATGATCCCATTTCTCCCTCGGCTCCCAGTTTTGCTCTCATCAGCTTCCCTCTCCCTCCACCCCTTCCCTCCCCTGACTCTGCTTTCCAGCTCCCTGAGGTTTCCCTGCCCAGGCAAACCCCAACCCCATCCTTGCTGATGCTACTCACAGCCTCTCCTCATGTATTTTCTCTTGGGCACCGAGGACCCTCCTCAGGCCACTGGCCATCCCAGACAGTCCCCTCTGGGAATGAAGTGTCCAACCCAAAGATGCCACAGCAGCCAGCAGTAGAGAAGTCCAACATCAAGTCTGTGCCCTGAGAGAAAAACATGAGAGGAGCCCATTGCTGGGTGTCGTCATTTAACCTGCCCGGCAGCTAAAACAACCACACAGCCCTTCGCTCGCTGCCCCCCGCTCAGTGGGATGGGGGAGAGAATGGAAAAGAAAAAAAGTAAAACTCATGGGCTGAGACAAAGAGAGTTTAATAGGACAGAAAAGGAAGATGATGACAATGATAATAATATGCAAAACAAGTGATGCACAGCGCAATTGCTCACCACTTCAAGCTGATGCTCAGCTAGTTCTTGAGCTGCACTGCCTCCCAGCCAACTCCCAGTTATATACAGAGCATGCCATCACATGGTATGGAATATCCCCTTGGACAGTTTGGGTCACAGTTTGGCTGTGTCCCCTCCCAGCTTCTTGGGTGCCCCCTGTCTTCTTGTTGGCAGGGCAGTGTGAGAAGCTGAAAAGTCCTTGACTGCTTGGCAACAACTAAAATGTCAGTGTGTTATCAACATTATTCTCATCCTAAATCCAAAACACAGCACTGTGCCAGCTGCTAGGAGGAAAATTAACTCTACCCCTGCTGAAGCCAGGGCACTAGGAAAGGAAGAGAAATGCAACCTCTGTGGTCCTGCAGAGCTAGGACATCTTGGAGCATGAATCAGCAGAGATTTTACCTTCAGTTCTCACACAAGCCTCTACTAATGTACCATTTTGGGGTGGTTTGACTGCTTTTAACCTGAGAGCAGGTGATTTTCTGGAAGAACACCATCCTTGACAGACCAGCAGGGCCACAGGACAGGTCTTTGCTTCCAGGTATGGGGCCCCAAGAGCAGTTTGGGGAAGTCCTCACCTGGGTCCTGCAGGTGCTGCAAAAACCCTCGCGCTATACCTGGAGGTGATGAGACCATTTGGGCTGAACGCGAGACCCTCAGCGTGACGCAGTCAGCTGCTGTGGAGAGTTTGTGGAGTGGGCCAAAATGGTTATTAACGTTTGGCAGAATTGTAACTACCTGAAAGTACGACTTACAACAGACGGTACCAAACGTTGCTAATAATTGGCAGAGGTGGTTGCCACGCTTGTCATCACAGGGGTTTTCCAGCTAATTAGCAGTTTTAGAAGTTGGTAATTTAGAGGTGCAATGTGACACAGACAAAGTCGAGATCACTCTGAGATCCATCTAAAATGCCAGGAAGCGGTTTGGTGTATGAAAACCTACAGTTTTATAGTAGCTTCTCAAATAGGGGACAAAAGGGGAAAGGAAAAGGGGAGCTATAAATAGAAGCATACAGGACAGCCTTTTTGGGAGTGAGGGAGGATGTCTGGGAGGGAAAAGAAGAGATCTTTCTCTGCCAAAAAACACATGGCTAATATATGCGTTTGCCGTTCAGTTCCAGAGGATAAACTGGGCTGAGATGCCACCTGGAGGTCTGGAGGGGCGGCACAGGAGCGGGCTGCGGGCGGGCAGCCCGGTGCCCGCGGCCCTGCCGAGCCGCTCCCGGGCATCCCCGGCAAAAGCCTCCCAAGGGAAAAAAGCATAGCGGCTCTTTTCCATATCTCTCAGAGGATTTCTTAAGCGATTTGCAAGGTCTTTCGTATCGAACATTTCGTTTTTCTATCAGAAACGCTTTGGTGTTATCCTGTGAGGTTCCGTAGTTAATTTAAATTTAAACCATAGCGTTTGGGGTTTCCTTAAATGGGAAAAAATATTTCATTCGGTAATGCAGCGACTGAGATTTATGTTTGTAAATCTCTAAGGAGATGCTGTGTAGAACCCCTTTTATGACGATGGGCGCATTCTTGTTGATCGTGGTCACCTCCCTCATGTGAACCATTTAGGGACTAGCAGCTCCTCGCCCCTAGGACGTGGTCTGGCTTTAAAAGGATGGCTCTGTCCTTAAGGTATGACATGAGGTGCTGGCAGTCCCAGCTGGGTCTTTGGGACAATCCCGCCCAAGACAACACCTTTTCCTTTGTTTCTGTTTCCTGATCTGCCCAGGGGGGCTGCGAGTACCTCTGCACCACCCAGCTCCTGTTGAGGTCTGACTGTCTTCTTTCTCAAAGCCTCTTGAGATGCTGGTGCAGAGCTCCAATGCTCTGTGATTGTGCATAGAGTTGCGAGATCTGAAACTTGGCATCATCTTAGCTACAATTGTTCCACTCTGATAATTTAATTAATCAACACTGCAGCAGAGTGTTTGAAATAATGTGTGCATTCATTTGCATAATGGCTGTAATTGGCAAAGCTTCATAATATAAGTGTAGCAGTTCGATAGATGATAGCATGATAGTCCCTGTTCCTGCAGCCAGCCAGCAGCACACGTTTCAACCTCTGTTATTTGCTTTTCCACAGAGGAAGGAAGTGACAACTGGATTTATTGACTGAGGGACAGGGAAGACCAGCAGACTTTTGATGGCACTTGAACGCATATACTTTCTGCATGACTGTGTTGCTGTGTCAAGACAAAAAGACCGTAGTCAGGTTTTAGAGCAGAATCTCCACTCCAAATGGAGATAAATGTTTTCCAAGTAGCCGGACGTTTGGCCGTGGAGATGTCTAAACATAGAGCCAAAGCTGGTATTTTCACTATCACGTCTAAGCAGAGTCCCTAGTTTCAGAACCACAATCACCAGGTACCTGAACAATGTCTGCAAAGAAAATTAGTGACTGCCACCAGACAGTCCCTTGCTTTGGTATCATCTCATTGGGAATGGCCCCAGGGAGTGCTCCAGAGCCTCCAGGGCACGCTGAACTTAGTCCTTGAGGGCAGGATATTATTTTAAGTAAATACTCACCTTGTAACAAACATGACTGAGGCATCAGTGGCCGTACAGGCGTTGTGAAAATATTAATCCTCAGGAGATGGGCTTTAGGTAATCAATTGGCATCTTTTAACTATCTTAGTATATTCATTACCTTGCAATTAGCAAGACAGTTATTGATTGTTAACCAAATGCCAGATGACTGCAAAAGTACACATGCTGAAGTAAAAAAATAGCAGTGCAGCAGAAATATATTCCCTGCTCTGCACACAAGTGCACTGATGTAAAAGGGCCCGGTCTGTGCTCTCAGGAGGATACCTGCTGATGAGCCTGAGTGCAGAATAGCTGTATCAGGATCAGACCCGTCATTGCTTCATTAAAATAAAGTGACACTGAAAACTAAGTTCCTGGAGAGCCCTGTGAATTGTTCAGGACAAGGGCTCCCTCTTGGTTTGGAGAGTGCTTCTGAAGTCATTTGATACAGCTTTGTTTTAGTTTCCATTCCCCAGGTTTGAGGGACCCAAAGTACATTCCCAAGACACATAATAATAAGAAAAATGTGAACTGCTTTAACTAACCTCTGCCAATATCACAGGCAGTCGGTGGGAGCACTGCAAAGCCCGTTTTTGGATGGAGTGCTGAAGGCGACACTTTAGAGCAGAGGCAGATGCAGCACCAGTAGAAAGTAGCCGAGTCCCTGGCACGGGCTTGGCATGCGGCTGGGAGCAGGGACCGCTGTGAGTAGTCCTGGCATTTCACAATGCCTTCCTGCTTTCATGGTCTAGCTTCAGGGTACATCCCCATCAAGTCTGTGGTCAGACTAGCCAGAGATCTCCCCATCACACTGAGTTTTAGTAGAAAATGTAGGTGCCTCAGATACAACCATTTCATAACATAACTTATTGATGTTTCCAAAGGTATTTTTCCTCAAGAGTTCTGGTTCAGAGGTAGGCATGAATGGAGAGGCAAGATGATTGCTTCTGACTCAACACACAGCCAGTTTTTAAATAAATAAAAACCTTCTCTATGTCCTGAGGTTTGTCCTGTACAGGTGGTGAGCTAGCTGGAGCCTCCAAGGCCACCCCCAAGGAACCTGCCCAAGCACTAGGTGCAGGAAGGGAGGAGGAAACGTGTCTCCCTTTTCTTTCCTAGAGCAGGCTGATGTGATGCAGGGTTTCAGGCGGCTGCCGGCACTGACATGTCATTAGCGCTCTGAGGGAAAGGAGCGCTGGCTTCCAGGTCTGGCTTTACAGGTCAGCACCAGAAATAGGACCTCACTAGTCAATAGTGGCTTGCAGGTGTCACCCTGGGGAGCCACTAAGGTGCCCTCCATGGGATTTTTTTAGACTCATAGAATCACAGAATATCCTGAGTTGGAAGGGAACCATAAGAATCATCAAGTCCAACTCCTGGCTCCACACAGGACCAGCCCAATCAGAGCAGATGACTGAGAGCGTTGTCCAGATGCTTCTTGAACTCAGCCAGGCTCGGTGCTGTGACCACTTCCCTGGGGAGCATGTCCCAGTGCCTGACCACCCTCTCAGTGAAGAACCTTTTCCTGATCTCCAACCTAACCCTCCCCTGTCGCAGCTTCATGCCATTCCCTCAGGTTCCATCACTGGTCACCAGAGGGAGGAGATCAGTGCCTGCCCCTTCACTCCCCCTCATGAGGAAGCTGTAGGCCCCCATGAGGTCTCCCCTCAGTCTCCTCTTCTCCAGGCTGAACGGGCCAAAGGACTTCAGCCTCTCCTCATACATCTTCCCTTCTGGACCCTTCACCATCTTTGTTGCCCTCCTTTGGACGCCCTCCAATAGCTTTATGTCCTTTTTTGGAAGGTGGTTCCCTTCCTGACAGCCCGTCTGTCTGCTTACACAGCCCTTCACATCCAGACGAGCGTCCATGAAGGTGGGGCCTTGGGCCAGTGTAAAACCAAACAAACGTCTTGCCCAGCAGAGTCTGCCGGATACATGGTGCCTGGCTGCTGCCGTCAGGCGCAGGCTGGACCGCGGGCTGATCGAACACTTGTGTCTTTGTCTCCAAAGGTACCGTGTCGTGGTCCCATACCCACCGCAGAGCGAGGCCGAGATCGAACTGAAGGAAGGTGACATTGTGTTTGTGCACAAGAAACGGGAGGACGGCTGGTACAAAGGGACGTTGCAGAGGAACGGCAGGACGGGCCTCTTCCCCGGGAGCTTTGTCGAGAGCTTCTGAGGATGGCTCGCTGCTCCCTCAACTGGAGGAGCTTTCAGGGGAAACTGCATAGCACAAGAAGAGACAGCAAAGGGAAACTGGACTGATAACCACTGCCATTTTTATTTCCAAAGACTCTCCCCAGGCCCTTCAGTCTACAGCTCTGGAGACGCAGTGCCCCGCTGTGCTCCCGAGACCGCGTGCGGTGCATACAGTGGTATGTTGAAGTAGTGCCTTCCACCTGGAATCACAGACTGAAAGGACGCCCATCTGGACTGTACGTAACCTAAACTCCGGCTGTTAACCCTTTGTGTAAATTATAGAGAAGATATCTTTAAAAAAAAATAAGAGGAAAGTTGTTATATTGCTGTAACTTATTTGTCAGAGCTGCAGTGTTCTTATTACTGGCCTATGCAAGATGGATTTGAGAGTTCAAGGAGGTGTGCTAGGAAGCTCTTAAACTGGGATTTCATTTTTCCCGAGGGAAAAAGAGGGAGGGGAGGGTGGAGAAAACCCCAGCTAAAGATTGGTGCATCGTCGTGCAAGAAAGAATGAGGAGTCCAAAACGTTAATGTCATGCTTTCTATATACCTCAAAGATATGCTGCGCAAGTTTGTCAGTGAGTGTGTTAGTGCTCAGAGTCCCATACCATCCGGTGGCCCGGCGCTGCTGCTGGCGAGGTCCTGGAGGAAGTACAGCTCCACCATCAAACTGTGGTTATTTGAGCAGGATCCCTTTTGCCTGTCTTCTGCCCTTGTTATATGCAGCATGGATTTTTGTCCTTCAGTATCACTTTCCATTGCTTTTTGTATGACGTACCTTTTTACTGTAAGAATTGCTCTACTTTATATATATTCCTACTAGATCAGACATTTCCTCTTTTCATACATCTGGTGCTATTTTTTTTTAATTGTTAAAGATTTGGTTTGGTTAAACAGAGCGGCTTCAACAGGATTTGTGTTCAACATATGAAATTAGAAATGTACCTGAAGGTCGAGATCAGACTGCTTGTTCGTGCTTCGCAGAGGAAAAGAGAAAAAGCCACGTGGTCACCGACAAATATACCTGGAGGAGCGTGCCTGTGCAACAAGCGCACGCTCGCTCTCTCCTGTGTACCTAGAGCAGCTGAAGACCCAAGCCGAAGCACAGCGTTCTGTCTGGAGAGCGATTACTCCAGAATTGGGAGTAATTCCCAGAGGAGATGTTTTAATTGACTTTTTCATGGCAATAAGAAGAACACTGCAGGTTCTAGCACGCGCAGGGACCGTGGAGTTTTCCTCTGTCATTGCATCATGGAGACGAGTGCTGATCTGCGACGGCTGTAATTAGCATTATCGAAATGTGACTTCTTACTGTAGAAATGTACAGTTCTAGAGACTGTTCGATTTCTTAACGTGGTCAAACCATATCAGGCAATATAAGCTTCCACCTACCAGGGACTTAAAGGTGCAATAAATGTAAAGCGAGTTTAGCCAGTTACTCGTGTGAAGCAGAATGAGGAAAAAAATTAATTCAATCATGCGATTGCGAGAGTATTTAAAAAGACATCGGCTCCCGAGGAACGAAACGTGATAAAGGCTTTTCGTAGCCGTATCCGTACCTTGCCTTTGCCCGCGGCTGGCTCCTTGCCAAAGCCCACATGTGGTGGTCGTTTAAAAGCGTGTCGGAGGCACTGTAACCTGGAGACGATCTCATTAAAAGGAAGAGGCCCAGTGGGTGAACATCATTACTGCGTTACCGGGATTTCACACGCGAAGGTGTAAGTTTTGTTTTCGTTCAAGCCGTGTGTACTAGTACATAGCAAACCCCATGTAAGTGAGCGGTCCTGTTTGTTCAGCTCCGTGACTTTGTTCTCTGTAAAATAAGTTCCTTCTTGCTGTCACATGTAACAAACCGATTCCAGAAACACAGTCCATGGCCAAATATAGCACCTTCAGACAGGGAGGCATCATTTTCAGGGTGTTTCTTTTTATTCTTAACGTTGCCGCATTTGTTCATATTCCAGACTGTAATGAGTCAGCCACTAAAAGTTTAGTTACTGTTGAGAGGAAATTGCCTTTTTATAACCTATAAGAGACTGAAGAAACATCTTCTGGAAAGACTTGCTTGAGACTAGAGCCATATCTGTTCCACTTACTCGGGCCAGATCAGAACTGGTATCACTGCGCCTCAAAGAGTAAACTGCACAGTTAGCAAGTCAGCCACGCCAAAACGCGTGTTATCGGTTCCAGTAAAAATTCTGGGTTAGATCTGTCAGAGATGAGGAGATTTTTTCTGACAACCTACAGTGGTTTAAGCTCTCTTAAAATTCTGTTCCGTGGGTGTATTTACTACGCTCAGAAAAATGAAACAGGACGATGGCTTGCTTGTTGCCTATTGTGTTTAGCCAGATCTAAAACGGTTCCAGATTTCCACCTTTTCATGCTTAATTCTAGCAGGACAAAAGTTGGTGTGTGAGAAGGTCAAGGAAAACACGCACATGTCGTGTCATGAAATCAGCGCTTTAAAATATATTTTGCAGGAAGGGTGATTTTTATTTTAAATTTTTTTTTAATGGATGACAACCCTTCCAATCATGCCTCCTGCAAGGAAAATTATTTGGAGGGGCGGGTGTTTCTATTTTGGTAACAGCCGTTCCTGGCCCCTGTTTATTGCTTATCATCACAGTTTGGGTTACTGAGTAATCTTCTTGGACAAATCACTTCCATGCCAGGAGCACAAGTGCAGAACTTATTACAGCTCAGTGATACGAAAACATGACCCAGTGCCATTCGGAAAGTCCTGGACTGAGAGAGGTTCGACTCGTGCTGTGGTCTAATTTTTACCTGTTGTACCAGGGAAAGGGGGAGGAGGGGGCATCTACGTCTCCTACAACGAAGGGGAAAAAAGAAAAGATTCCTTCTGGCAGCCTCAGTTTGTAAAATGCCAGGTTTGCTCTTCTAGAAATGGGTTCAAATAATTGAACGATTCCTTTGAACTTTGCACAGCTCAGAAAATGTTTTTGTTATACATGAATGTTAACGTGATTTGGGAAATGTTGGCGGATATGAGTACAAATGAGCTACAATGACTGTGTTTCTGATTCTTTAAATAAAATAAACATTAAGGCAACTTGACTGAGGTTTCTCTCTCTATTAGATGGCAAAGTGAACTAACAATGTAAGTGACACTGAGGTACGCAAGGAAAACAGGGAAGACCCCTCTTCAAACCCTGCTCTTTTTGAGCCAACCCTACATCTCCTTTGCTTTCAGTAGTAATCCCCACATAAATAAAGGCCCCCTAAAGGTAAGAGATGCCTGAACAGAAGTCGGAATGCCTTTCTGGGTCTTCTTTTGGCAGATCAAAAAATCAGATCAAAATCTTGAGAAGCTAACACTCAAGTTACCTGTGGAGCAAAGGTGTGTGGGTCCGGAGAAAGAGGCCAGGTGGCGAGGGCAAGGCTGCAGCAGAGGGGATGGGAGCGGTCGCAGCAGCACAAGCGTTCATAAGGAGAAGAGCAGCCTCAGTCCTGCTAGCGGGGTTCAGGGGTGCTCTGAGGTCGCCTGGTGGGTTGAGCGAGTTTGTAGGCAGAGGAAACCCCTTTCTCCCGCCCTGCTTGGGCTCAGGCATGGTGCCAGCAGGCTCCACGTGTCCTCCAGGCCACATACAGCTGAGGAACCGGGAGAAAGGAAAGGAGCAGGCTTTACCCTGGGCAACTGAACACCTCCCTAAACCAGGCGAGGGGTGTGAGTCCCTTTTTTGCATGTGGCCTGAATTTTCAGTTCAGCAGCACAGTGCAGAGCATTTGGGGGGAGAATGTGCACTGAGTCTGAAGGTGACTCCTTTGATTTGGCTGGGAGATGCCTTTGAGATGTCTGTGAGGAAGAGGCACCCACAGGTGATTCATTGTCCCAGCCAGCAGCGTGCAGGGCCAGAAGAAGCCATGCTTGACTAGCTCATGGGCACATCTTCATCATGGGAGGACAGGCTGAGGGAGCTGGGGTTGTTCACCCTGGAGAAGAGAAGGCTCTGGGGAGACCTAATCGCGGCCTTCCAGTACCTGAAGGGGCCTACAGGAAAGCTGACGAGGGGCTGTTTATCAGGGAGTGAAGTGACAGGACAAGGGGGAATAGGTTTAAACTAAAAGAGGGGAGATTTAGATTGGACATTAGGAAGAAATTCTTCCCTGTGAGGGTGGTGAGGCACTGGCACAGGTTGCCCAGAGAAGCTGTGGCTGCCCCGTCCCTGGCAGTGTTCAAGGCCAGGTTGGATGGGGCTTTGGGCAGCCTGGTCTAGTGGAGGGTGTCCCTGCCCATGGCAGGGGGTTGGAACTAGATGGTCCTTGTGGTCCCTTCCAACCCAAACCATTCTGTGATTCTATGGCCTTGCTCAAGCAGCCATCCCTCTGACAAGGTCACACGAGTTTCTCTTTGCCTCAGCCCAGGAGCTGGCTCCTGAGTCAAAGAATTTGACCATGGGCAGGGAACACCTCTCCCTCTGCTCGGCCTCACTGGTTGCCCTGCCTGACCAGCAGCGCGGTGCAGAATGCCGCGGGGAGGAGCCTGCCAGATATTTCCAAGCTGGTCTGGAGCACCATTTCCCTGTGCGCTTTGCTGTGTCCTGCTCCTCTGGCAGCTCTCTTCTCCCGCCCGTGCTGCCAGCACATGCCACATACCTCACCCGGCCTTCACGCCACACGCCGCCCTTTGCTCCTGCTCCAGTGCCTGGTAGGAATCCCAGCCGTGTTTTGAAACAAAAATAATCATCGTAAAACTGTTACATAGCTTGACTACTCCTAAACACTTGTGGAGAGCAGAACCACCTGGACAACATCTGCAGGGCTTTCCTGGGGCTCCTCCTGACATCAGCAGCTCCTTATAACATGGTGAGCCTGGCAGCCACACGGCTTGGCTAGCCGGTGCCAAGCCAAATAAATGAGCTGTACTAGCGGGGAAGCCAAGAGGTGATACAGTCTGGAGAAGGCCCTGTCCTCACATCCCAGCCTTTCATGTAGCAAAAATAACTTTCCAAGCGGTCACAGATGTATTTCCAATTACTGGGGTGCGGGTGTCTCCCCTCCCTTCAGAAAACAACTGGATTTTTCTCAGTCGCTGAGCAGCACCACCTGCCCAATGCTGCCGCAGAGGGACCACGAGCCAGGCCACCACGGGGCTTGCACCAGGGGGGTCGTCTTGCCCCCACACCCCTCCCAGCAGCACGCTGTGTGCCCCCCCCGCCCCGTGTTTATAGGTACAGTTCAGTTCCATCCCCACTCAGCCCTCTTCTTTGATCCCACACCATGGAGACCCCTGCAGCTCCAGGGAAGGTCAACCAGCATCCCACCGCCTCAGCGGGGAAGTCACTGAATGGTGTTTCCAGCGCAAACGGCTCTTTCGCACCACCTGAGATGCAGCACAGTGTTTCAGAAAAGCAAAAAGAAACGGTCTTGCGTGCAGCATCACGAGCTTTGCAGCCTTCTGTGTGCGCCTACGTGTGTGTGCACAGAAACCCAAGAGCAAGGAGTGCAGCCAGGGAGCGGGGCCACCCCTGTGGTGCGTGGCTGCCCCTCTCAGGGAGGGCGTTGGGAAGGGGGGCTGGCTTTTTAGTTAGGGGTGTGTGTCCTCAGGGGACATGCCATGGCCAGGGAAACCTGGGCTGTCGGTGCCATCAGCACTGCGTCCCAGCGAAAGATGGGGGTGAGTGATGGGGCAGATGCCTTTGGCAGCAGGGCTGCTGTTGCCCAGGGACTCCCCGTGGGGAGCACAGCAGCCATGGGGAGCAGAGCTAAGTGATGGGGCAGAGGAGAAATGAGGCCATTGAGACAGGAGGGAAGGGAGAAGTGTCTTCAACTAACTGTCTGAGATGGAAAACATATTAAATTTGCATTTCCCATCTGCACAAAAGCTTACTAAAGCTGATGCCAGCGGTGTTGGTGCATGCAAGCTGCCGTCAGGTCAGCACTGGAGCGTGCATGGCAGCAGTGGAGGGCAGTCCCATCACCAGGAGGACACATCCTCTGCCATCCCACCTGGCCAAGCAGGTCTGCGGTCCCCAACAAGGGTGCAGGCACAGCCCAGGGGACTACGGGGACAGGGTGATGCCTGGCAGAGTGTCTCTACCTGCTGAGCAGAGAAGTGCCATACCAGCCCCAAGGAAACCCTCTGGGGCCCCGGCTCCATCACTGCATTAGCATGGGACTCAAAGCCTGACGCATCCCCACCACCATCCCAGACCCAGGTGTGGGCACCCTGCCCCACGTCACCGCTGTCTCAGTGAGATGCTCAGGGACGGCTCTCATGTGTGATGCTGCACAGCCAAGGGGTCCATGAGGTGCCCCCCACACCTTTCCTTTCTCCCCAGCAACAGGAGAAGGGATTCACTTGCTATTCTTCATGGGTATGTCAGATTTGCCCTCCAGCTGCCCACGGGAAAACAAGCCTAGCAGACAGGGGTGCAATTTGTTAAGGTTTTCCCCCTCTCCTCCCCAGATAATTGCCTGGGATCTGCATTAATGGAAACATAAATTGACTGCCACGCTGCTAAATGACAATCAGGTTTTGTTTGACAGAGCTGGGAAGTGTCTTATCCTGAACATTGGCACCAAACAATCTAAATGCAAATTGCAAAATGTTTGGGGGTAAGGAGGCTGTTTATCTTCTGATGAGGTTATGTGATAATGCAGAGGGAGGAGAGAATTGCCTTTCGGTTCCTAAAGGCTATCAAAATGTGCGATGGTTAAACTGTGGGGCCAGTGTTTACATATTATTTTAATGGACCAGACTCACTTATTCGGTGTGGATTTTCTTTTAACAAATCACTTTTTTAAACAAGATGTAGCGCAGCAGCATTTCAGCCATATTTCAGCAATTCTCAGGCACCCAGGTTAGCATGGAAAATGACAGAGCAACAACCATTTTAATAGTGTTATGTCTATTGCTCCCAGCTTGTTCTCCTCTGATGAAACACATCGCGGTGCCTTGGAGAGGCAGAAGAACATTTGCTGCACTCATGGCTATTAGCAGGCTTATACAGGGCAGCGCTGCCCAGGTATCTCCAACGCTCTTACACTGAAAAAGTTACAGGACCACGAAGATGGTCAGAGGGCTGGAGCACCTCTCCTATGAAGACAGGCTGAGGGAGCTGGGGTTGTTCAGCCTGGAGAAGAGAAGGCTCCAGGGAGACCTTATAGCGGGCTTCCAGCACCTGAAGGGGGCCTATAAGAAAGATGGGGACAGAATTCTTTTTATAGTCCCTGTCATGACAGGACAAGGGGTAATGGGTTTAATCTAAAAGAGAGTAGATTCAGACTAGATATGAGGAAGGAATCTTACATGATGAGGGTGGTGACACATCGGGGCAGGCTGCCCAAAGGTGGTAGATGCCCCATCCCTGGGAACATTCAAGGTCAGGCTGGACGGGGCTCTGAGCCACCTGATGTAGTTGAAGATGTCCCTGCTCATTGCAGGGAGTTGGACTAGATGACCTTTAAAGGTCCCTTCCAACCCAAACCATTTTATGATTGTATGATACATCTGAAAAATGAAATACAGCAGATACCATCAGCTTCCCAAGAGGCCACCATGTGCTGGGGGTTACCTCTCCAGGTGGCTGTCCCACGTTGGATGTGCAGCAGCTTTTGTGCCAGTGTGTTGATTGTAAAAAAAAGTTATTGCAAAAGTCAAAGCCCTCAAACCTGCTCCGCACATCGCTCTGGCACATTTCTCTGTGCTACGGTGCCAAACTCTGGGGGAGCGCTGGCGGGTGCCTCCGGAGCGGTGGGTTTGTACCACCTAGCATTTTCCAGCGGGCTGGCAATAGTTTTCTTTGGTGTTATTCTGGAGGGGAGGGGTGTCTGTGGCAGCTCGGGCATTCAACAGCTCCAAGCTTTCAGCACCTTGCAGAATTGGTCTCCCTGAAGTTTTTCCACTGAAAGTTTGTAATGTAATCTTCTCAGAACTTGATTTAGGCTTCTGCATTCCTCCATAAATTAAGGAACAGGTTTGAGTTTACTCCAACAGTTTTGCTCATCTGGGAGACAGAGGAAGGGAAGGATTCATGTGCTGGTTTTACTTTCTGTTTTAAATGTCTCACGCAGAGAAACGCACATGAATCTCTGCAAGGCAGGAAAAAAGCAACAGATCTGTAAAAGCGGCAGAAGTTGTGTGTGTACAGATTGCTGGGCCCTCAGACCACTCGGTGTACAATGGTCAAGTAACCCACACAGATCTGTGGTTAAAAGGGTATTTGAAAGTTAGTGAATACACGAGGGGCGGCCGTAGTAATCTGGCCCCGTAGGGCGGGAAATCAATGCGGTGACTGTAGCCCCGTCTAGGAGGGCTCTGCCTGCTCTTCGGGGGCAGCCGGGATTTCGGTCTCACCCACCAGCTCTGCTCCCGTGACTGAGACCTTCAGGGTCCAGCCAGGGCACCCCTTGAAAGGGACTCATGGCCCCGTGGGAGAAGAACGACTAGGGACAGTTTTGAAAATTCGGCCAGTTAACGAATTCCCTGTTGTTAGAAAACACAGCAGGTGATTTTCAAAAGGCTTCGACAAGGCGGCTGCTAACCTGCGGCCCTTGGGAGGGAGGCCGGCGGTTATTGCTTCTGCCAGCGGCGCGCTGGTGGCTGCGTGAGTTGGAGGCAATGGATCTTGCCTTCACCACTGTGCTAAATATATATATATATATACACACACATGCATAAAAAAAATCACACACACACCTCTATATACACACACACACGTATTTACAATTATCACCATCACTGCTTCAGCACCAGCCCCCAAAAGAGCCAGGCACTCTTGCTGAGCTCTCAGGGCACTGCAGTGCTAGATGCCAGTTTGATTGATGCTGCTTCGGCTGGTCCAGGGCTACCAGTGAGAGGGTGCTGTGCTGCAGGAGTTACAGACGTCAGCTGTAAAGCAACCCCGGGAACCTGAAGGAAGTCACCCTGAGGTCTCTGCTGCAAATGACTCCCTTGTCTGAAGGACATGGCCCTTCTGGCAGCTTCTGGATTTCCTCTGATGCCCTCCCACCAGTTCAGAGATGCAGCAATAGGATTCACTTAAGAAATTATCTAATCCCCAAACTCTCTATTAATGTCAGAGGACTCTGGAACAGGCACTTTAAAGTGAAAATCAAGCAAAAAAATTAAAAAATCAAGTCCTTCCTTCAATTTTCCTATCTTCATAGAAGAGCCCTTCATTAAGCAGCGCAGAATTCATTCAGGTTTAAAGGCAGAAAAATGTATTCTTGAGCATTTTGCACAGCTTAATACGCAGAGCTGCTGCAATATTGCACATCCATCCATTTACCCTGAGCAGAGGCCAGTAAAGGGCTCCGAAAACACACACCCAATTAAGGCTAAATTTTGCCCAAGACAATTTGTTAAAAGCACTGCTTCACTTTGTCTAAATAAATATTCATTAGCTGAGAGAGAAAGGGCACGAGAAAGTGAGAGGGGGTGACTGGGGCAGGGGGGATCATGTCGCCAGTTGCTGCTGCAGCGGGTGCTCGGTTATTTACACAGAGCAGAGGGACGGCGAGTGCCTGAGGCGCCTTCCAGGCCCCGCGTCCCCCATCCGGGGGTCGGCCACCACGCTGGGAAGGGGGTCTGCAGCTCAGGAGTTTGTCCCAAGGACATGGAGAGTCTCGCGACCACCTCAATATGGGCTGGTGCCTCAAGCGATGCCACCTTAGACCTCACCAGATACTCGAGCGGCTGGCGGGGCAGCAACTCCCACCGCCCCTGCAGCGCTGGCAGGCAATGGCTGAGGTTCAGCAGGAGCAGGCAGGGCTGGAGCAGCCCGTAGCGCTTCGGCCCAGCTCCAGGAGTGCTGGGATGGGGCTCATCTACCTGCAGCGTGGCCTTTCCCCCCCCACCCCACCCTGTGCCTGCCCAGCCAGCAGTGGGAGGCGACGCAGGTGAGACCCCCCTCGGCAGCACTGGCCCAGACGCCTGCTGACACACCAGCTCTTCTCAGCAGTGGGCAAAGCAAATTGCAGTCTGGAAACCCCTTCATGCAGCATCCTGCTGGTTTTGGTGCTGGCCAGGCTTGCAGACGTGCAGGTTTGTCCCCAGCCCTGCTGCCGGTGGCGGGGGATGCTTGGTGCTGCATCCCCCTGCGTGACACAGCCCTGGCAGGATGGGCGACCGGGGGACGAGGGACATGCTGGCCCACCCTCACTGGGGCACAGCTGCAGCTCAGCCATATGGTTATAAAGTGATTTATTTTGTCATTAGCCTTATCTTGCTTTCTAAAGCTGACTTAGTTTCTAAACTAAATTAGTTTTTGCACTTTCATTAATCTCCCCGGCTTGATAGACTACATTAACCTTTTTGAGGACAGATTAATTTCTTTTCTTCAACTTCTTTCACAGCCAAATAAATTCAAGGGGTCCTTTTTTTCTCCCAAATTTTCCTTTATGAAATATATTTGTGCATGTAGGTGGAAGTGTACACATGCGCATCCCTGTAAATCCAAGCATCAGGGAATTTTTCTTCCTGAGCTCTTCGCTAATTTTGGTACTGAAGCCTTCCTATCACATTCCAGATGTTAATAAAATTGGAAATGAGCAGCACTGAGGATGCAAGTACGAGAGAGAGAGAGACAGAAAAAAAACCCGATGAGGGACTGTCCTTCATATCAATAAAATCTGCCGCGTTTCTCCAGGCGGTGTATGAAATATAGTGAGCACATAATCCGCCTGGCAATAAAAGGCTGCCACACGACTCCCCGGCACCCGGGGAGCTATCATTTTCAATTAGGAAAAAAAGCCTCTGGCATCCAACGGCGATGGCAGAAAACCAGAACACAGTTAGAGCGAAATTTAGTTTCATTATGGCTTGATGCAGATCAGAGTTTTCACGCCGCGCCCCTCTGTCATCACACGGGACATAGCGTGGCAGCGCGGGCTCCTCTGACGGCCCAGGTGCAGCCGTAGCTGAGTCAAGGAAACCTTAAAATATTGGTTTTAAGAGAAGCACAGCACAAAAGACCTATGTAGCAAGTCTAACACTCCATCCTCACTGAGTAGAGTGCTGTGATTCAAACATAAATCTGTTTCTGGGGTGCGGGCTCGAAACGCCAATAATCATCTGTGGATGTAAAAACTGACTGTTTTCTGTTTACATGGGTTTGGGGCCTGATTTTAGACCCTTTAAGCCATTGCTTTTCCTAGGGCCAAACTGTGACAATGTGACTCCAAAACCCACCCTTAGTGCCCACTCCTTTCCCTCTACTGATGACATCAAGCGCTCGCATGATGTATTAGCAAAGTGGAGGAAGGCACAGTGCCAGACCTGCCTCTGACTTGATAAAATTACAGCAAATCCAATATATTACTCAGAACATATCTCTTTAATGTCTCACTTAAATCTCCATCATATCCTAATAGGTGTAACTCGTTTTTTTACTTCAGGTTTTCAGAAGTTAATCTGCTACAAATCTGACTTGCATTTATTAAAGTTTTCCTTATATTTTTCATTGAACATGTTTTGCAAACTAGTTACAGATAAGTCATTTTTTTTAAATGTGCCACATTTATTCCTTCTCGTTCTACTTTCTCCTTTTCTCAAATGTTTATAAAGTGTTTTCAACCCAGGAAGAGAGGTAAGAGCTTGGACCAGCCACCCCGCTGCCGTGCCTGGCCCTGGCACCATCCCGAGGCTGCCGAGGCCACTCCATGCTTTTGGCTCTCTGTGGGTTTGCTCAGGGCTGGGCAGGAGCTGGGGCACATGGAGGGGAGCGGATCAGCCGTGGGGCTGGTGGGGGATGTTGCAGCATTCCAGGGATGCTCAGTGAGAGCGCAGCTCTGGCCCGAGGTTGATGGGGATGTCACAGCCAGCGCAGTGGCTACCACAGGACCATGAGCCTATGTGGCAAAGCTGAACAGGAGGAAGGAAGAAGCCCGTGGTGCAGAAGCAGGACACAGCAGGATCCCCCAGCAGGTGAAGAATAACCACAGCCTTATTTAGCGATGCAGATCTCTGGTGAGGCTGTGAGTCTGGCTGGTGGAAGGGTGTGCTCTGCGCTGCCGGCACTTTGCCTTTAGCAGTTTGCAACAAGGGCTAACATCACCTGCATCCAGAGATTTTATCACCTGTGCGACCAGAGAACCAAACCAGCACCTTGGCGGGTCTCCAGGAGCATTTCTGCTTTCCCCCTCCCTGCAGCGTCATGGGGCTGGGGTCCTTCACAAACAGAGCTTGGACCCAGCAATCTGTGCAGCCGCCCGTGAGCCACCAAGAGTCTTGGCCAGCCACACCGAGTCCTTCCTTAAACCTCGAGACAGCCCCAGCCAGCAACAGAAAGGCTGCAGCAGAGCTACAAGAGGGGGCAAAAGAGGAAGCAAAAGAGAAGCTAACTGCAGAGCAGAGCAAAATTGCCAGGCAGGGCAAGTGGAAATGGGTGGCCCCAGTGGTATGTGATGGGACTTCCCCCTCGTGCCCCTGGGACGTACATCAACACAGCTGCCTGACTGTGCTGGTGGTGAAATCCCCGCCGGCACTAACACCCAGGGGAGCAGAGGCATAACGCAGATGTTCGCTGCTCAGCTCTTCTCCCTCCCAGGAGAGCTCCCGGTCAACCCCAGCCCACTTTTGTCCTCCATTCCCTGTGGTCTCTGAAGCTGAAAGTCTGCTCCCCATCCCTGTAACTCCACAGTGCCGTACAGACACCGAGTGGGTAGGCACATCCATCAGCAACAAGCGTGAAAGAGCTCCTGACTGCTAGCGTATTTACCCAGCCCTTGTTAAAATATAAGGGTGGAATTACAGTAAATGAGTGCTCTTCCTGCTCTAATCTGCCATTTGGGGAATTATCATACTTACTGCATCCAGCAAGATGTGCTTTACCTCTGAAGTAAAGAGCCTCAGCGTGGCTGTGTATGCATAGACCCACCCATGTAATTGCCCACAGCCCTGACTCCTATTGCCTGTTCGGTTTTTGAGCAAGCCTAAAGTGAGCCCTAGCCCTGAGACAGTAATTACCATGTCTATCCCGTGTCTTACAAGATGATAAAATTTCAGTCTTTGATAGCTGCTCATATTAGGCCCAGAAACGTTATTTCCCAGCACTCCTGGTCACAGAGGAATACCATCCAAAGAAGGATGCTGAACGTGGACAGGCAGAGATCCCAGGGCCTGTGCAGATGCCAGGGAAGAGCGGGGAAGCAGGTTTAAGTCCCAAGTTCAGGACCACTTGGTCTCACCCCTCTCCCCAAACTACAGCTCCTTCCACTTCCCCATTTTAAATACCGGGGCTTCCTGAGAAGCGTCCCTGACCAGGTCGCTGCCACACCATTAGATAAATACACTGTGGTACTGCCAGTACGTAACCTCCAAGCGCTGTGAAAGGCTAACAGCTCCCACCGGTACCAACAGCTCCCGTAGAGCTGTCTCCCATCACATCAGGCTTTCAGGTTTGGTCCTCCCCATCACATCGGGTTTTCAGGTTTGGTCAGGAGGGGTTGGAGTTCCCCACTCACACGACTGTCAGGGCTAATCCAGCTTCTAACACCAGTGACACACTGATGGGGCCAGCCCGAATGACCACCCAGTAGCTCGCAGCTGATCTGTTTGCGCCGTGCTCATTGACAGGACCTCAAGGCATGACCTCACACCCTTTGCTATGAGGCGAGGCACCCCACCGATTTGTCACTGCTTCATTTCTTCAGGGGGTACAGCAGAAGAGCAGTCTAGTCAGGAGCACGTGTTCTGGCAGATAGCCGAGTCGATGTCAAGCTGGTGTCGTCTTCTTAGTCTTGATAGAAAAGAGCATGCTGCATTTGGAGCCAGTTTGGAGCTGGGAGGTGTTACAATCACAAGTGAGGACAGAGAAATAGGGCAACAGGACCTGAAAAGTTTACAGAACCTGTACAGACAAAGAATAACCATGAAGTTTAACCTGGAGAAGGTGTGAGCAAATATACCTGGGGAAAATAATCAAACCCACAGACATTTCATGAAAGAAGTACTCAGAAAGCAAGGGCTAAAATACATCTGCAAGCCAGAGATGAAGAATGCGTCTGTGCATGTGTGAAAGTGAGAGCAAAGAGGAGCCTCAAAGAGCACGTCTTTTCTCAGTGGGAATTACACTAAAAGCACAGGGTTGTATTGCAGTTTTGAGGACATCGAGATCCATATTTAATTTCCACACAGTCGATGCTGCGATAGCGTTATCTGGGAGGGAAGGATGCAGAACCCCCACCCCACCCCCAAGCAAGACCCCCTGCCTTGCTAAGAGCCACGGGAGCCTGGGGGCTGCCCCCAGGCTGAGGGCCTGTGGCGGGGGGCTACAGGCAGCTCCATCGCAGCCAGGTGCCCCTGGGTGGGGGGGACCCCCAGCACTGCAGAGCTTCTTCACTCCTGCCGCCTTCCTCCGGGTGCCGTGGCACATGGCGCCACGCTGCAGAGGTGACAGACTGTGCCACAGTGCGCAAGAAAGTGGTGATTTGATAAATCGGAGACCAAACCCTCCCCTGCCGTGCTCGGCAAGCTCTTACGGCCAAATCTTTTGCAAAAAGATGACAAAGGTCACCTGTTGTCCATGCTACATTTATACTGCCTGACCAAATCCTGCAGTTAGCCGGCTTCATTCCCAGGGAAGAGTCGCATCCCCCTGGGGTATATCATACAGCAGCCGGCCCCGCCGCCAGCTACTCGCTGGCAGGCTGCAGACACGAGGGCAAGGGGGTCAGACCCCTGCGACCTACAAAGGGGACCCCAGAGAGGGACAGAAACGAAAAGCGAGCTGGTGCTGGGCATCAGCCATGAATGGGAACCAGAAGATAAGGAGACAGAGCTGGAGATTATTTTTCCGCTTTGCCCAAAAGCTCACTTTTCATCCCCAAATTATTTGAAAATTAGCTCCGAGGTAGTATCCCCTTCCCCGCTCCCACCAGCTGAGCAACTGGGGTGTTTAACTGAAGGGCAAAGAGCTAGTGACAGTCCTCACCTCTTCCCCAGCGAAGACGGACCTGTGCCGTCAGGCTCTGAGGATGATCCTCCAGCCACCAAGCCAGGCTGAGGCTCAGCCACCCTCCCGCCCACCTGCCAGCCAGGTATGAACAGCAAACCTTGCTGCCGAGCCTGGCTGCAAGGGCTCTTATTCGGATGCCGTCCCTCCCAGAGCGTCATTAGGACGCCTAAGGCGTTCGCACAGGAGCCCAGAACTAATCCTCGCCGGCAGCTGGAAGGATGAACTTCACACGGCAGATGAGTGTTGAGACCACACTGACCCACTCGTGCCTGAGAACAAAATGTTTCATTGTGCCCAGAGGAGCAATTTGTGCAGAATGAAATGAAATTACATGTTTTGTTTCATTGAGTTTTGTTCAGAAAGAAGAAAAGGCTTTCTCTTCAGGGACCTGTAGGAAATTGTCATTTAGGAGCCAGGACTCACGTATTCCCTTCGCCCCTGACAGAAAGAGGACATACTCCTCCCACCACTGCTGACTTCCAGGCAAGCCCTTCCCAGTGAAGGAGTTTTCTACTGTCTCTACTAGCTGCAACGGGACTGCTCCCATCCTGATCCCCCCCTTAAGAGGACCACAGTTCAGTCCCTCCAACCCTGCAAGAAGTCATGTCAGAAATTCAAGAAAGGAATTTTTTTTCCTTCTAAAAAGGGAGTTCTCTGTTGTCTTACCTGGTTATATCTGCACCTTTAGTCTCTGCTTTGAACTCTTTCCAAACCCACCCTGCGACCCCACTACAGAGCATTGCACGAGGAAGCGGCAGGCATCCGCGTGGTGCCTGACGGAGCCAACCTGCCTTCTAGCTCCGGCGTCAACGCACCAGGGCAGGGGCATCAGCTGTGCAGTTTTTACTTTGAAGGATGTTTTTGGGGTGTCAACTACTGGGTTTATTACCAAAGAGCATTCTCTAGGACTTAGGTAATGTGCATTTTCAGCTTTAAGGCTGAGAACCTTCACCAGAAGATTCAGTGAGCAAGCGGCTACCATGAAAGAGGAAGGATATGCTGTTATGTCTGGAATTAAAAGAAAATAAAATGTGCACAGTAAGAAAATGGACTGTTAAACTGATCTAAATCAAAAGAATCTCTCACATATTTGACAATGAAGACAAGACTGAAAAATCTCAACAGTCTTCCTTTATAACATCTTAGCTCTAAAATATACTGTATGAAACTCCCCACCTTGGGAATGTCAAGATTTTCACTACTACCATGCCGTGCCCAACCCAGCAGCTCTCCTCTCCAGGTTCCTCACACCGAAGACCTCAGTGAGCCGGCCATTCACATCTCACGCTGCTGAATCCTTCCTGCCACTGCACTCTCATGGACATCAACCTGCCAGAGGATTTTCCATCCTGGCTGCCTCTGAGCAGTAAAATCCTGAAGGTCCTTTATTTTCTGCTTTATAAAGTGGGGCTTTCACAGCTTTCCTTTGCCTGGGGATTTGTTTTTATGCTTAAACATAACTTTTGGCTCGCAGCAGGACACAGCTCCAGGAGCCGCAGCCTCTCCAGGGTGGTTATTTAGCACCCTTCACCAGTGGCCTTCATAAACTAGACTAAAAGGGAGTTTAAAATACAGAGAGAAGAAATAAACAAAAAATGCGTCAAACAGAAGAATCAGAGAAACCCAGACTGACAGCTACCACAATATATCTTTCCTTCTTAACCTCCAAGAAATCACATTTCCAAGACAATTGTAATATACTTTAAAAACAGTCTTTCCTGCAAACAGATTTGGTGTTTCAAAGTACAGAAGTCCCCTGCCTCACATCTATTTTTTTCTGAGCATCTACATTGAAACATTTTATTTGAAGAATGTTTTTATCACATTTAAGTCATTAACTGGGTTTCAGCTATTGAAGGTGAACAGATAAGGGATGACACCAGAAATATGTGCCCAGAGGACACCTCGATCTGTGTTCCTCTTACATTTGGCGTAGTTACCAGATTGGGGATAATTGTGCAGACTTTCTGTTTAAAGTTTCAGTGAATACTGGCTGGGGTAAAATTAGCTGATTTGAAAGCACACACATCTGTAAATTCCTCTGCAGGGTTTCGGATGGGCTGCTTGCCATTTTCAGTACTTTTCAACTTCATTGCATACCAAATAGGAATTTTTTATTTTTCTTTCCCAACCAAACTCATGGATGCACCTGCAGCCTCCTAGTCTACACAAGGCAGGTCCCAAAATGGAAGTGGTGGGGGTGTTGGAACTAGATGAGCTTTTTTAAGGTCCTGTGGTGGGTTGACCCTGGCTGGAGACCAGGTGCCCACCAAAGCTGCTATGTCACTCCCCTCCTCAACTGGACAGGGAGAGAAATATAACGAAAGGCTTGTGGGTGATGACTGTGAGATCATTCACCAATTATCGAATGGGCAAAGCAGACTCAACGTAGAAAGAAATTAATCTAACTTATTACCAAGTAAAACAGAGCAGTGAGAAATAAACCCAAATCTTAAAACATCTCTCCACACCTCTCCCTTCTTCCTAGGCTCAACTTCACTCCCAATTTCTCTCCTTCCTCTCCCCCAGCAGCACAGCGGGACAGAAAATGGGGGTTATGGTCAGTTCATCACATGTTGTCTCTGCTGCTCCTTCCTCCTCAGGGGGAGGACTCCTCACACTCTGCCCCTGCTCCAGCGTGGGGTCCCTCTCACAGCAGACAGTCCTCCACCAACTTCTCCAATGTAAGTCCTTCCCATGGGCTGCAGTTCTTCACAAACTGCTCCAGCATGGGTCCTTCCCAGGGGGCACAGACCTTCAGGAGCAGACTGCTCCAGTGTGGGTACCCCACAGGGTCACAAGTCCTGCCAGCAAACCTGCTCTGGCGTGGGTTCCTCTCCCCACGGGGCCACAGGTCCTGCCAGGAGCCTGCTCCAGTGTGGGCTGCCCATGGGGTCACAGTCTCCTCCAGGTGTCTGCACTTGCTCCAGCATGAGGTCCTCCATGGGCTGCAGGTGGAATCTCTACACCCCATCACCCCTCCTGCATGGGCTTCAGGGGAACAGTCTGCCTAGTCATGGTCTTCACCATGGGCCGCAGGGGAATCTCTGCTCCGGTGCCTGGAGCATCTCCTCCCCCTCCTTCTTCACCTTGGTGTCTGTGGAGTTTACACCTTCTCACTCCTCCCTCTGGCTGCAAAAGGTCCCACGGTTCACTTTTTTTTTCCTTCTTAACTCTGTTACCCCAGAGGCACTACCACTGTGGCTGATGGGCTTGGCCTTGGCCAGCAGCACGGCCATCTTGGAACCAACTGGCATGGGCTCTGTCAGACATAGAGGAAGCTTCTGGCAGCTTCTCACAAAAAACACTCCTGTGGCTCCCCTGCTACCAGGTCTTGACACACGAACCCCAAATAGGTCCCTTCCAACCAAAACCATTCTGTAATTCTATGAATATTGCCTGCTGTGTTTCTAGATGGCAGTGAGTAAGAATTCTTCACTGGAGCTTGTAAGTCGAATGAGTCTTTAACAGCTTGAGAAGAGGCTAACAAATTTTAGAGGAAAGGTTGCGACAGAGTTCTCCATGCCTTGTCTCTCCAGCTGCTTGCACACCTTGCTAGCTTGGCTGGTTCTACCAGCAGGCATGAGGATCACCATGTTCCCCCAGAAGGCTGAAAGGACCGATATCTTCACACTGCCAGTGCAAGGGACCATCAAACTCCATGTCCGGCGTTTGCAGAACTAACCAAATAACCACCATCTCAACAAAACAGCAGTAAGTAGAAGCCATGAGAAATGTCCTCCAGAAAGGCTTATGCAAGTACCAGAATACTCCTACTCCTTTCTAAACATGCTACTTGTCTTCTTTTCCCTCCCAAGGGGTGATGACTCCCAGGGTCCCTGCTTTTCCTAAGCTTTGGGTGAAGGAGTTATCTTCCTGAGGAGGAAGGACTAGCTCCACATTTCCACCCTGTGGGGACAGAGGAGTAAAATTGTAGGTACTGCGAGCTCTGCCTTGCAGTTTCTTCTCAGTGAGAAGGATCAGCCCCTCCAAAAGTACGCCAGCTAATGGGGTAGTAAAGATTTCCTACTCCCAGCACAAGGGAATGCAGGAACTGCCAGCAAGCATCACGACCAAGTGTTAAGCACTAAAATAGTCTCCTGAATTATCAGCGATTGCACAGCCTGGGGACCACTCTTAGCTAACTGTGGCACTTGTGAGTGGCCTCTATACCCATACACACCTACCTAGACGTGAGATACATCTCTCTGTGTATGTACATGTATAAAAAATGTATGGATTTCTGTATATAAATAGGAACATATCCAAATCCTACATGTTTATATATGAAAATCAGAGGAAGGCAAATTTCTGCTGGAAGACAGAATTTAATTCTGAAACCTCTCCTTGTTTATGAAAATGACATCAATAAACTGGTATACATAAAAGTGCCAAGAGAGATGACTACTTACAGATCGCAAGAACAGATACCCCAAAACAGACACTTACACATCTGATGCCAAAAGACATATGTGCAGCTCCACAAGACTCTTTATCAGAAAGTTTAAGGCTCACAGGATTATCACTCAGAAACCAGCCTGACACACCTCAATAGTACTTCCCAACAACAAAAATACACTATTTTCACACACATTTCTGGGAAGTCTTTTAACAAGATTTTGGATCAGAATAAGATGCAATTGTATTCTTAAGTTTTCAAATTATAAAGACTGATTTCAGCAATTTAATGCCTTAGCAGATGCAATCAACCACGTGAGCTCAGAATTCTCATTGCACTTAACTTTTATACAGCCTTCTGTGCTCACAGCTTTGTTTCTACAGAAAACAAGTTGATATTCTCTTTGTAAAAGAAAAAAAAAATCAAAATTGCTCATGCTAGATCAGTTACAGGATTACAGAGTCTCTGGTGGTGTAAGGGGCCTCTGGAGACCACCTGCCTCAGAGCCAGTGCCACAGCTGCTCAGTGCCACCGTCCTGCACCCAAAAGCGAAACCCATGTTCTTTGAGCGCACCCTAGTGAAAACACTGCTGAAGCTTTTTTTCTGGTTTAAAATCCTGAAAGTATCTGTATCTATCAGTGGTTTGCTGCCTTGATGCTAGGGTCTGGATTTGGAAAAAATATATTTAGTAAAGAAAACAAGGACATGTAGATGCCTCAGTACCTGTTATGGAAGAGGCTCCTGTTTCTGTAAGTTAAAATCATAGAATCATAGATTATCTTCAGTCGGAAGGGACCCATAAGGATCGTCAAATCCAACTCCCTGATCCTCACGGAACTATCTAAACCTAAACCATATGACTGAGAGCGTTGTCCAGACACTCCTTGAACTCTGTCAAGCTTGGTGCCATGACTGCTGCCCTAGGGAGCCTGTCCCAGTGACCAACCACCCTCTCAGTGAATAACCTTTTCCTAAAATGTCCAACCTGAACTTCCCCTGACGCAGCTTCATTTCATTTCCTTGTGTTCTGTTGCTGGTGACCAGAGAGAGGAGATCAGCACTCCCTCTCCCCTGACCACCTTGAGGAAGGTGTAGGCTGCAATGAGGTAATCTCTCAGCCTTCTCAGTTCAAGAAGGACAGGGAACTGCTAGAGAGAGTCCAGCGCAGAGCCACGAAGATGATCAAGGGAGTGGAACATCTCCCTTATGAGGAAAGGCTGAGGGAGCTGGGTCTCTTTAGCTTGGANCGTTCCTGAGTGATGTGCTCTAGGTGGTCCTGCTTTGGCAGGGGGGTTGGACTAGATGATCCTTCGAGGTCCCTTCCAACCTCTACAATTCTGTGATTCTGTGATTCTCTTCTCCAAGCTGAACAAACCAAGTGACCTCAGCAGCTCCTTGTCTGGCCCTCAAAGCCTTTCACTATCTTGGTCGCCCTCCTCTGTACACACTCTATTTGATGTCCTTATACTGAGACACCCAAACAGTGCTCCAGGTGGGGCTGCAACAGTGCAGTGTAGAGTGGGACAATCACCTCCCTTGACTGTCCAGCAATGCTGTGCTTGATGCACCCCAGGACACAGTTGGCCCTTTTGGCTCCCAGGGCCCACTGTTGACTCATATTCAACTTGCCATCAACCCAAACCCCCAGATCTCTTCCCACAGGGCTCCTCTCCAGCCTCTTGTACTCCAGTTTGTACATATAACCAGAGTTACCCTGTCCCAGGTAGGGAATCTGGCTCTTGTTAAATTTCACATGGTTGGTGATTACCCAGCTCACAAAGTCTATCCAGATCTCCCTGTAAGGCCTCTCTACCCTAGAGCGAGTCCGTAGCTCCTCCTAGTTTGGTATCATCCACAAACTTGCTTAATGCACATTTGATTCCTGCATCCAGATCTTTAGAAAAGCATAAAAGGCACTGGTGCTAAAACTGAGCCCTGGGGAACCCTGCTGGTGACTGGCCACCAGGCTGATGTAACCCCATATACTGTAATTCTCTGAGCCCGACCTGTCAGCCAATTACTCACCCAACGTATTATGGGCTTGTCTAGCTTTGTGCTGGACATTTTTTCCAGAAGGATACTGTGACAGACAGTATCAAAAGCTCTGCTAAAACAAAAAAAAACCACACATCTACTGGCTTTCCTTGGTCAACTAGATGGGTGACCTTGTCATAAAAGGAAATTAAGTTAGTTTAGCAGGACTTTCTCCTCATGAGCCTGTGCTGGCTGTGACCAATGACTGCGTTGTCTCTCAAGTGCTTGTCAATAACTCCCAGAACGACCTTCTCCATAATTTTACTAGGCACTGAAGTGAGACCGACAGGCCTGTAATTACCAGGGTCTTCCTTCTTACCTTTCTTGAATACTGGGATGTTTGTCAGCTTCCAGTCATAGAATCACAGAACGGTTTGGGTTGGAAGGGACCTCAAAGCCCATCTAGTTCCAAACCCCCTGCCATGGGCAGGGACACCCTCCACTAGACCAGGGTGCCCAAAGCCCCATCCAGCCTGGCCTTGAACACTGCCAGGGAGGGGGCAGCCACAGCTTCTCTGGGCAACCTGAATTTCTTCCTTTTACCTAATCTAAATCTACCTTTCTTCAATTTATAATTGGCACCAGTCAAGTGGGGCCTCTCCAGATTCCCAGGACCATTGAAAGACTTTCTGTGGTTAATATATTTAAAAAAGCCCTTTTTGAGGTCTATCACAGTACTGGCATGCTTGAACTCTAATCGAGCTTGGCTGCGCAAATTTTCTCCCTCTAGTGGCAAACAGCATCTCTATAGTTCTCCCACGTTTCTTGTCTTGCTTCCACTGTCCACACATTCTTCATTTTTGAAGCCCAGTATATTCTCTACCTAATTTCACAATGCAAATCTGAATACGTTTGTGACACCAAATATGTAGGCAATGCTCTAATGTTAGCAGTAGGAGATTTAAGATAAAACCACTGTGGTGGGTTGACCCTGGCTGAAATCCAGGTGCCCACCAAAGCTGCTCTGTCACTCCTCTCCTTAGCTAGACAGGGGAGAAAAGGTGTAACGAGTGGCTTGTGGGCCAAGATAAGGACAGGGAAGGGCTGTTCACTATTTACTGTCCCAGGCAAAACAGACCAGGCTTGGAGATGAATTAATCTGATTTATTACCAAGCAAACAGAGCAGAGCAGTGAGAAATAAACCCAAATCTAAAAACACTTCCCCCCACCCCTCCCTTCTTAAATTCACTCCTGATCTCTCCCTGCTTCCCCCCAGCAGCACAGGGGGACGGGGATGGGGGTTATTGTCAGATGATCACACGGTGTCTCTCCCGCTCCTTTCTCCTCAGGGGAAGGACTCCTCAGACTCTGCCCCTGCTCTAGCCTGGGGTCCCTCCCAGACAGTCCTGCAGCAACTTCTCCAGCGTAGGTCCTTCCCACAGGGTGCAGACCTTCAGGAGCAGAATGCTCCAGTGCAGGCTTCCCACAGGGTCAGAGCCTCCTTTAGGTGTATCCACCTGCTCCGGTGTGGAGTCCTCCACAGGCTGCAGGGGGAATCTCGGCTCCCCATCATCCTTCCTCCATGGGCTGCAGGGGGGCAGCCTGCCCCATCATGGTCTTCTCCAGGGGCTGCAGAGGAATCTCTACTCCGGCTCCTGGAGCATCTCCTCCCCCTCCTTCTTCACTGACCTGGGTGTCTGTGGAGTTTCTCACATCTTCTCACTCCTCTCTCTGGCTGCAAAAGCTCCCACTCAATTGTTTTTTTCCCCTTCTTAACCATGTTACCCCAGAGGCGCTACCACCGCCACTGATGGCCTTGGCCTTGGCCAGCGGCAGGTCCGTCTTGGAGCCAGCTGGCATGGGGTCTGTCAGACACAGGGGAAACTTCTGGCAGCTTCTCACAGAAACCACCCGTGTGGCCCCCCCGCTACCAAAACCTTGCCATGCAAACCCACAACAGCCACTTATGCATCCCAGCTGTGTCTTCTCTTGGGAAAGTAATTTTAAATATATAGTTACAAATAAATACAGAAAATACATATGGAAAGTATCCCAAGCATCTAAAAGGTAAAGGCTTCAGACTTGTGAAGGCCGTAAATAATCTCACAGTAACCACTTGCAGAAGGTACCATAATGATAAAGAGACCTTAAATGGTCCTGAAACCATGCCACCTGCAGGATAAACCTCTCTGGGGTGTTCAATTGCAAAGCCATAGCTAAGATAAACTACAGTGAGGCATATACCTTACTATTTACTACCACTACTAGCTCTCCACTTTCAGGAGATACTTAGTTGTTCCTATATAACTCTTTAAGCTGCCTTTGACTGTCAGGCTGTGATGTGCACTCGTGAGCTTATCTGGTATGTCATCTTCAGGCGAACTTAAACAGAACCACTATGGCATTTCCCGTCCTTACAGATGACTCTCCATCGCTTAAATGACTATCAGGGATAAAAAAAGAAAAGCCCACCACATCTCTTATTTTGTGCTACAACTGTACAAACTCCCTTTAACTGCACAGGTTTTGCTTTGCTGCCGAGTCCTGCAGGGCCGACACGTGCAACTGAGCATGAACCCCTCTGAGCAAGACCCGCGGTGCCCATACGGTACTGCTCACGGGTCCCAGCTCTCAAAGCACAGCATGTCCTCTCCTACCGGCCAGGCACAGAGCCACCTAGGTCAAACGGTACTTAACCATCTCAGGCTTTGTCCTCAGCGAAGCCGCCACCCTACAGACAGCTCAATTTGTCTGTCGATGCCGTTTTTGTAACAGTCATGAATAGCTGTGCTTGAGCACATCGGCGGCAGGGATAACCCATGCGGGGGTAAATGAGTGCTGACAGTACACATCAATCAACTGTAATTATGTTCTGCTCAAGATCACTTGATAACACTTCCAAATCTACTGCTCAGTTCAAAAAATTGTATGTGGTTGTGGTTTTTTTCATTTGGCTGTTACCTCTTTTACGGAGAGGGCATCCCTTGTTCCTGATCAAACGGATGCAAATGGCCCAGTCAACAGTACAAAGTCAAACAAAAAAAATAGTCTTTCATCAGGCCACATTTTGCTCAGGAAGGAGCAATCAGACAGCAATCACAGGGCCTGGCCCTGGCCCATTTGCTGCTCTTGACAGCAGCATCAGTCAGATGCTGGCTGAGCATGCAGGCTAAATGGGTGTCTCCTCGCAGCCCTTCCCTCCCGTGTGACAGCCTGCCGTGCCTGCGGAGCTGATGGAATCAGCAGCTCGGCCCCTTCCTGTTCAATGAAGGGTTTATGTACCTTGGCATCTGTTCCTTCCCATTGCTACAGAATTGAAGGAAAACAACCTTACATGCTACGGATCACTGTGTGAGAGAAATAGGTGGTGAGGTCGGGCATTGGAACAGGCTCCCCAGGGCAGCGGTCACGGCTCTGAGCCTGCCAGAGTTCAAGGAGCGTCTAGATGACACTCTCCATTGTAGGGTTTAGGAGGTCCTGTGAGCAGCAGGGAATTGGGCTTGATGAGCCTTATGGGTCCTTCCGACTTGAGATATTCTAGGGTTCTATAAGTACAGCAGAATATGACAAGTATATCCCAAGTCACATTGCCTTTGTGGCATAGGATGCGCAAATCACCTATTTTTCCCCAACCAATACATGACTTAAGACATTTAAAATGGGTGAAAAACATTTCTATTTTTCAGCTTAATGTGAAATCTTACTCCTTGTTTTTAGTAACGCGGGAGGGAGAGGAAGCAAAACAACAGAAACATGTGAGTACAACCCATGTATTTTATTTCTATCAAGTTCGTATTTCATTTTTAAAGCATCATACGAAAGAACTTCAGAGAACTGCACCTCTTACACTTTTACTTATCCTGGCTCCTGAAAATATAAAAAACATTTCCTACTTGTTTTAACCTGACGCTTTCGTAGTTAATAGCTTTTGTAAAGTTCAGCCTCTGCTGTAACTGAACACCACAATCACAAGCATCAAAAAGTTCTGGGTGCTTTCCATATTAAGTTAGTCATGTCAGATAAACAACCACGCAGTAGTACAGCACTGCAAATATATTCCAATACATTTTGATTAGAAAGATTGTATCTGAAATTTAGGATAGTGCTTGTACATAAAAGCCCAGAAACAAAAAGCTGTCAGCAGGATCAGTAAACAGGTGAATTATGTCAACAGCTGTATTAAATTATATTTAGCAGACTAATATACCATACCATGTGAAAATAACTCTTTGGAAAGGTTATAGTGGATATCTTCACTGAATACTTTTATACCACAGCATTCATATTATGAATGGAACTGGGACATTTTCTTTGGTACAACGCACTTAAAATGAAAGCAAGCTGGCCACACGTACGTTAGGCAAGCGCGTATCAAGGCAGAGGCGTAACAGAAAGTCCGTGATGGCAATGATGGTAATCGCCGCACTGGATGTGTACGGATCGTACTTAAAAATTCTTCTTTTGTAGCATGCAGCAACAAGAGACATTTTCTAAATCCTTTAGTAAGAAACTGCAACTCCTCCACCTCCAAAAGCAGACTGCAAATCATTGCTTCCTCAAGAGAAATTATCAATAGTGTTTCTTCCATCATCAGTATCACATAAAGCTGGAACAGAAAAACAAAAGCAAGCATATAAACTGTAAAATGTTGTGAAGAAATAAAGCTAAAACAGACACGAAAACCCTTAAAAATTTTCTAAAGTTGAGAGTTACTCATAACAGTGCAGATAATGACTTCTGTTACTAAGAATTCCACTGCCATATATAAACCCAGAAAAAAGGAGTCTAGGAAAAGGAACTCAGTAACATTACTTGAAATGCAATATATTTTGGCAAGAACACAAGCAGGCTTCTAGTAAATACCCCAAAAATGTCAAAGTCATCTTGATCGTATTTGTTTTTCATATTCTAGCAGTACTGAACAATTTCTGTACCAAAAAATGTGCTTCCAATTGCAGTAACATATTAATCAACAAAATGTTATCTGCAGCACAAGTTGTAACCTATCAGAAAAGGAAATTAGTAAGTTAATTGACTTCCATTTTTGGAGGAGAAAAAAAATTAAATTTAATTTAATGCTCATATATGAACATTTAATTCAATGTTTACATATAAAGAAGTTGGGCATGTTATTCTAGAGACTACTTTTGAATACGTTTCTGAAATTCCACAATTCAAGCTTTTCTTTTGGGAGTGGAAAAAGAAGTGGGTGGGAGGAAAGAAAGTGAAATGTTTATCAGATCATATTCTGCACTTGGTGAAAAGTTACTCCCAATTTTACCGCTCTCTCCTCTCAAAAGTCTGCACTAGGAAGACACATCTAGTATTATGGGACAGCAGCAGCCACACTGCTTCATAAAACTAAGATATCCTACATTCAAAACCTCAGTGCTGCGATACTACTTCTGGAATTCCTTGAGTGAATTTCTCTCCCTCTCTAACTTCTCCCTCTCACTCTGTTTGTGAACATTCACAATTTCATCATCTCTGATATCAAAGCACAGGAGTTCAAGTCGAAAACCTTGGGTCCTTCATGGAAAAAGAAAAAAGAAAAGAAAAAATGCTCATAGAACATACAGCAATTACTCTAAAAGTAAATCCAAGCATGAGTATTTCTGTCTTCTTACCACACAACAGAACAGGAGTATCTTTGTATCTTTTCTAAAAGATTACTGAAATTTGCATTATAGAAGTGATGCATGAAGAATTTTTTTATTGCTGCCTCTGGCAACTAGCATCGGCACCTACTTTTTGCGGTCCTTGTCTCTCTTCAAACTAACAACAGGGGTAGAGACAGATGCTTGTGATTGGAGTAATTCAGCATTAGCTTTCTTCTCAATAAACATAGCTATTTCATCTTCTAGAAATTTTTTCTTTTTCTCTAATTTCAGTTTTGCTTCTTGATGCATTAGCATACGGTGTTCAAATTTAGTCTGTACCTGTTTAAAGAAAGCACCAAAAAATAGCATTTCCAAGTAGTAACACAAGGTGGTGATACCACAATACAAAACCCCTCTGCAATTAAACAGTAAAGCCTAACTCAGCCATAAGAAATTGCAGTTCTTTCCCTGAACTGCTAAGATGAAAAACAGCAATCAGAAAAATAATCATTCATATCGGATTGTTCTCATAGAAGCCTGGCTACTACACGCAAAGTACAGGTGGAAACCATGGGAGGCACTAACTGAATATGAGATTTCCTATTAGATTTTACTATATCAAAAATAAGGAGGCCTTTAGAGAGGAGAGGCACTGGAACAGGTTGCCCAGGGAAGCTGTGGCTGCCCCCTCCCTGGCAGTGTTCAAGGCCAGGCTGGATGGGGCTTTGGGCAACCTGGTCTAGTGTAGGGTGTCCCTGCCCATGGCAGAGGGGTGGAACTAGATGATCCTTGTGGTCCCTTCCAACCCAAACCACTCTGTGATCCTATTCTATGATTCTATGGAACAATTACCAACAGGATTAAACCAGGATCTGTCAGTTAGAATCTACTTCCCTAAAACCAAATGGGCAAGGAATCATACTTCAATTACACAGGTATGTATTTTCATATGTATAATTTTAATATGTATATTAATTACATTTTCATATTAATATGTACACACACAGCAAGTCTGGTTGGGGGAGTTACTTGCGGGCTGCAAGAAGTTAACTGCTTTTCTGCAGCAATTGTTCTTTTGCCATACTAACGGATTTTACTCTTCTGGTGCATTTTGAGCAGTTTCTACGTACTGTGAAGTTGTGGATGCTATCCAACGGGTACTCCACTCCACCCTTCCTCACCTCCCATCTCCACCCACTCCAACTCCCCTAGAATCCTGCTTCTGTACCCATCTGTATTGGTGTAACTCAACCGAAGTGCAGTTATACTGATACAGAAATCAGAGAGATTTATCTCAATCTTCTGCAAGGGAGGAACTAAGAAATAACTAGGATCGTAAATGTAACAGTATGCCCGTTCTACTCAGTAGAGCTGTCATTTTATAAACACGTGTGTGCGCATACTATTCATTTATTTATTTCATTGCAACAGTCAAGCAGATGCATTGCACAACCAGATATACCAATAAAAACATTCAGGGTAGAAACAGTAAGGTCCTAAGCGGCTGTATGTCTCAGGAGTGGTAACGGTGCATATTGCACCTGGAAGTTTCTTCTAGATGAAAGTACAACAGAAATTCCTGTTTTTCCAGATTCACACACACGCTTCTCAGAGAGCGAGCAGCAAGATCATATGACAAGTGTTCTTCAGGAAAGATTGCACGATCACTTTCCCACATCCGAAACCGGGAAAATTAATATCCAGAATTCATTTGCAATATGCAGAGCTCACAAACCACCCGGTATAAATCATAGAAGGAAAACATCAAAGGGTACCGTAGATACTGTGGTATCAGACCTAGCTGAACCTACTCTAAACACGGCCAAGTATTCTTCCAGTTGGATAGCCTCAAACTGAGAAGGACTGAACCTGATTTTTTCCTCCACAAGTAGCATGGAGGACTTAACAGATTTAGAAAACAGAGTCTTAAGACTTTTTATTTAAAACATGCATCTGAACACCTTGCAAAAGCATCTTTGCTGGGAGACTGAAGTACAGAAGAGAACATTAATAAATATACACAGGCTTCTAATTTCAATTAAACCAGTGTTTGAATATAAACACGCATGACTATGATAGAGTCTGGCAGAAAGCAGATGAGAAGATCCTGTTTTGCCAGTCCAGCTTGACAGGACTAAATTTTCTACATATTCAAGAAATGTTCCACTTGTCCAAATATTCTTAAGGCAGCTGGAAATAGATGAGATTTTAAAAACAAACCAAAACAAAAACAACAAAAACAACACCCCACACACACTTTCAAATCTCTCAAGATGAGGGCTGAGATTATATTTAATAACTGAACCTGGAGGTCATACAAACATACACATCCCACTCTCTTGGGCTGAAAATCAACCCATGGGATTTTTTTCCTGAAATCTTGGGGTTTTTTACAGAGCAACCTGTGCACGAAAAGCACCTACTGTGCTGCTATGGCATACCGATGTTTCCCAACATATGTAGAGAAAATGAAGAAACATGCAACCACCATATTTATCACTCTCTCACTTCAGCATATCACCTCCTGTGCTATTGCCTTGTCCCAGCTATCCACCAAAGCCTTTAGACCATAAACTCTCTCTTTTCCAAAAAAAAAAAAAAAAAAAAAAAGACTGCCATTTCTAGAATCACAGAACCATTTTGGTTGGAAAAGACCCTTAAGATCATCAAGTACAACCATTAACACGGCACTGCCAAGTCCACTATCAAAACATGTCCCTAAGCACCACATCTATTGGTCTTTTAAATCGCTCCAGGGATGGTGACTCCACCACTTCTCCCAGGGGAAGCCTGTTCCAAGTGCTTTACAACCCTTCTGGTGAAGACATTTTTCCTAATATCCAATCTAAACCTGCCCTGGCACAACTTGAGGCCATTTCCTCTTGTCCTATCGCTTGTTACTTGGGAGAAGAGACCAACATCCACCTGGCTACAGCCTCCTTTCAGGGAGTTGTAGAGAACGATAAGGTCTCCCCTCAGCCTCCTTTTCCCCAGGCTAAACAGCCCCAGTTCCCTCAGCTGCTCCTCAAAAGATCTGATGTTTTGTTTGCTTGTGTAATCAATCTGCTAATCCAATCAATCTGTGTAATGGATCTGCTTTTGATTTTAAGCATTACTGCCCTCAAAATATTAGGAAATTATAAAAAACAACTAGTTGTGATTTTGCTAAGAACTGTTTCAAATCTCAGCAAACAAACTCAAGACAGACAGGCATGCCTACCTGTTGCTCTGCTTCTTTCAATACTGCTTCTTTCTCCTTCACTCTTTGCACAAACTGTTGTCTCATCTCCTCCTCTTTTCTTTGCAGTTCAAGGTAGAACTCGTGCCTCTTTGCCTCATAGGCTTCCTGTAGACTGAAGTCCAAAAATGTAAGCAAGTCTCCAGCACGCTGCTCTATTCAATGTGGAAAACCAACAATCTGGAACATTATTTAAACAATTAATATTCATCTGAAACATTAATTTCTACAGCTCTCCACATAAATATTCATAAACAAACCTAAACAGAACCCAGCACCTTACCTTTCTAAATTCTTATTTAAGTAAACAACCCTGAGTAAAATTATTTACGTAAACAGCTCCCAGGCAATTTACATTTCAAAGTAAATACAGCACTTGAGGAATCTCATGTTCCAAAAGACTTGAGTTATAACCTTCTGCTTCCAACATACACAACCCTTTTATTTGATCTACTTATTAATAAGACACTGAAATTGCCAGAAAAATCCCCCCAAATTTCCACATTGTGAAACATCAGTCTTAAAATAGGCCATAAGAGAAGGCATTTGGAGCATTAACACAACTAATAAATTGATTACTCCTATATGAAAAGGAAGAAAAATAACAGGACCTTCAAAACATATAGCATTCTCTTTATGTAATGTCAAAACATAAAAACGGCAGAGTTACATTAATTGTTTTGGGTTTGCGTAGCAAGGTTTCGGTAGCGGGGGGGCCACACAGATGCAGGAAGTTGCCAGAAGCTTTGCCTGTGACAGAGCCAATGCCAGGCAGCTCCAGGACGGACCCGCCGCTGGCCAAGGCCGAGCCCATCAGCAATGGTGGTAGCGCCTCTGGGGTAACAGAGTTAAGAAGGAAAAAACACCAAACACAGGAGCTTTTGCAGCCAGAAAGAGTGAGATGATGTGAGAAACTCCACAGGCACCAAGGTCAGTGAAGAAGGAGGGGGAGGACATGTTCCAGGCACCAGAGCAGATCTTCTCCTGCAGCCCCTGGTGAAGACCATGACAAGGCAGGTTGTCCCCGGGCAGCCTATCGAGCAGGGGTGATAGGGTGTAGAGATTCCACTTGCAGGCTGTGGAGGACCTCATGCCACAGCAAGTGGAGACACCTGAAGGAGGCTGTGACCCAGTGGGAAGCCCGCGCTGGAGCAGGCTACTGGCAGGACCTGTGGCCCCGGGGAGGAAGGAGCCCACGCCAGAGCAGGTTTGCTGGCAGAACTTGTGAC
>VWZZ01004715.1:188468-214597 GCA_013399095.1 Psophia crepitans
CTGTGAGAGGGACCCCAAGCTGGAGCAGAGGTAGAGTCCTCCTCCTGAGGAGGAAGAACAGCCGAAACATCTTGTGATCAACCGACTGTAACCCCCATCCCCGTCCCCCTGTGCCGCTGGGTGGGGGAGGAGGGAGAGATTGGGAGTGAAGTTAAGAAGGGAGGGGTGGGGGGAAGTGTTTTTAGATTTGGTTTTATTTCTCACTGCTCTGCTCTGTGTTTGCTTGGTAATAAATCAGATTAATTCCTCTCTAAGTTTGGTCTGTTTTGCCTGGGACAGTAATTAGTGAACAGCCTTTCCCTGTCCTTATCTCAACCCATGAGCCACTCGTTACACCTTTTCTCCCCTGTCTAGCTAAGGACAGGAGTGACAGTGCGGCTTTGGTGGGCACCTGGACTTCAGCCAGGGTCAACCCACCACATTAATATAGAATAAACACAATCTGCCAAGTAGTTCAACATCCAAAGGATAGGATTACTTTCCAACACGCATCAGCCAAAACCTCAAGATTACTTTTTTCTTCCTGAATCGTCTCTCCTAGAAGCTAATATCCTACACACATACCACACTTATATTTGAAATTATATAGGAGGTGTAAATTTGTTCAGACCATTGAGCAAGTAGCAAAACAGGCAGCAATTAAAACACTTCTTTACTTTCTTTACTTTTAAACCTATGCCTCCTTTTTTTTTTTTAAAGTTACTGTAGTATACGTTTCAGTACACAAGACAATTTTTTTCCTCCAAACAACAGGTACTTGAAATTGAGAAAGTTCTTCAATATCAAAGCATATCATAGCAAATTAAAAGATGCTGGTCATTTATTCATATACTACTAGAGGTTTGCCATTTGCAGGGTCTGTACTACCACTGCTATCACCACAGTGCGGGCAGGAAAAGTTCTGCTTTTCAGGGAAAAAGGAACGGAGCTTGTACACAGATTTATCTCACAGACCAAAGAGCACACTACCTTTGACAAGCATACCTGCCTAATGACACAAGGTCTTCCAACAAAACTTTCACCACAAACTTCTCTAGGACACAAGATTCCAGAGAGGCAGAATTGGTGGATCACAGCTGTGCTAATGCTTATTACAAAACCAAAAGGATCTGTCTGGTATCTTGTAGGTCTTAGGGCTTATGGATGGATCAAAACATGGATAATGTTCTAGCTCTTTATTCTGGGGCTGTTCTCTTACACCATTCATCTCTTCCAACACTTCCTGAGTGCTGACTAGTCAGCCCTTCTCAGCCATCACGGGTTACTGTCCTTTGCCAGGTATCTCATGCCTTCCACTCTGATGTAAAATAAAGATATATGTATATCAAGTATTTAAATTTGGTTTATATTTTCAATACACATACATGCTTTTGTACCAGTTTTTAAGTCTCATCTTCTACTGTTTCTATTAAAAAGTTTATAAATGTAAAGACTTACCAAAAAAAGGACATCCAAAAGCTTAATTATTTAGAGCAACAGTAAGCTCTCTCTTCTATATTTAAATTTACAATGACTGGGCAGTTTCCCAATCCTGAAGTTTCTTATTTGTACTCAAAATATAATCTAAAGAGAGAGAAGAATTGTCTTAAAATTGCACATGTAGACTTAATGTTTGTAAGAGCTCAAGGTCAGAGCACCTTTCCTATTCTATCTCATTTGAGCACTACATTGCAACAAAACAAAGTCAGACCAAAAACCCTCTTGGACTTGGTTTGTTTGTTTTTTTTTATCAGCTGTGAAATAACTTAGGTCATCCTGAAATTGTAACTACCACATGAAACGAGGGCATGGTTTTCACACAGGTATATTAATTGACGCTATCTTTAAGTTTAGACAGCATATGTCATAACAATAAAGCTACAGCACAGGTTTTTCAAGGGCCAGCAATCTCACTGCCCCAAGTCAGCTCTGCTAGCTAACATGTGGCCTTTGGGTGAAATACAGCAGCTAGAGCAAATGCTAGAGTAAGGTAACATACTACTGCAGATGCACCTTCATTTCATTATGTGAGCGTCTTTAGACTCAGCCTAAGCTAGTTTATCAGGTAAAACCAATTTTGTCATTAAATTAGTAGAAGATTAACTTTGAAGACACCGGGTTTACTAAGTAATCAAATTACACATACAAGGAAAAGGAGAAATAGTAGTGCATTTTTAAAATCCCCCCTCTTGTTTCTGGAAATCACAAACCTTCCTCTTCTGTGTTTGGCACATCAGTAACATAACGATCCAAACAGTCTTTGGTTTTAGGAGGTCTGGGGAGGAGGGGAAATAGTTCACCAGATATTAAGCCAATCCTTTCAACATCACTGCACCCACTGCCCACAGTAAAACACTTTCCAGTTTACCTGAAGACTGGTTTCACTGCTTCTCATATACCACATTAAGAAAATCAAATTCATGGCTTCTCTCATTCTTCTGGGTTGGATCTCTAGAATTTTATACTCTGTACAAAACCACTTGCAAAATTAAGATTTTAATTATTTAAATAATGTATTCTTATTGAGGTTCAGGAGGAAGGGAAGGGATTGTGAAGAAAGTCTATGCCTTACTAATCCATTACACACCTCATAACGGCACTATCACCTACCTTTCTACAGAATCATAGCTGTGACATACGGTTTCTCTAGCTGCGTAAGACTTAGAACATGGAAGTCTAAATACAAAGATGCAAATCAAACATGTTATGTTCATAAATAAAGACTCTGACTGAAGTGAATTCAGCTCTCAGTGGAACGCAATGCTTGTGTGCTTTGAACAACAGATATTTACACAGTATTTTACAGTTTCTTCATTTAAATTTAAAAAATCTTTCAAATTTGAAAACTACACTTGTAACTTTTTGCATAACATTTGACTATCAATCAGGGTATACAAGAAAAACTAAAAAAAAAAATACAAGAGTCAAGGAACCATGCTAAAAATACCTGCCACTAGTTCACTCAGTGAACTACCTAAGTTGATATTAAGCAACACTAACGAAATGGTAGATATAAATAATTACCATTTTCCCAGGAGAGACATGAAAAGCAGATACTTTGGATGTGATTCAGTCTTACCATAAGAAGGTTAAAATATTTAGCTCAAATGCAAAGGTCTGCAGTTGGTCAGATGGAACTCCATTCCCAAGTGACTTCTTAAGGAAGAAGCCCAATAGCCTTCAGATATTAGGTTTCCTTTCTTAGAAAGGACAGCTAGAGTCATATCAACCTTCCTCTACATGTAAACTTATCCACATTACTGAATCCTTCCTGTTTTTCTGTCATCATCCTCAAAATAGACTGAAAAATAAACATCTTTGTTCAAGAACTGCAAAGTCTGAATATCCCAGTTTCAGGGAAAAACAAAGCATGGAACATATGATTGCTCTCATACTCAGAAACCGAGATATTTATGTTACAATTACATTTAACTGCAATTATGATGAAGAACAAATTGTAATTATAAGCACAGAAAAACAACTAAACAAGAGAATGATTAACATCAGAGAATCCAAATATGCAAACATACAGCTTGAACATCAGCCTTCGGCTGTTTTCAACAGACCCTTGCCTCCTAGTTTTCTTCTTTCAAAACAAGAATGTCCCCTTAAGCAATAACATAGCTTAGACTGGGAAATGGACTTACAAAATGTCTAACTTCAAAACAGTAGTAACCCTCTCCTCCCTTGCAAACATCTAAGCTTACTAGGTGTGTATATATTTTGAAGTTTGTTTGGCTGGAAGCACTCTTCATGTCTAGATTTCTGGTTTCAACTATCCCAAATTTTTCCATCTGGGACAACTCAGCAATTATCTCTTGCTGAGATTGACCTGAAACTAGGAATTCATGTTCCTAATGGACATAATTGCCATCAAAAAGGCAGGACTGCACCACCCACACACTGTCTTTACTTTTCAACAACAAATATAGACACATACCAATTCTAAGCATTAAAAACTAATAATAGAAGCACTTCCTGGATTTTACATCCAATGTACACTGTATAAAATGCATGAACCATCCCCCAAATACTCCGCTATCCATTTACTTAGTTACATAAATTTTGCTGTAACAGACTTTCCAAGCCCATTCCTGACTGGCTGCTTTTCATGGCTTGGAAACCAAATTATACCTGTATGACTAAGTTTTGCCTTAGATGGTATTCTATTTATTCCTTGAAGTACCATATGGTGGATTCTTTATTTTTAAAGTGGTTTATCACATGTTATGTTTTAATCTGATATGGTACATACAAGACTCTAATTCTCATGACCTTTCTGAATAATACCCCATTACAAAACTGAACTCTTTGTAAAAAAGTTTTGTATATTGTTTTTGCAAGGTATATAAATGAGATGAAGTAAGTTCCCAATTACCCATTAATGTAAGCCATGCTAATTATTGTTATCCATTTTATATAAATAATGGTTTGACAAAATACCAGTATAAGCCAGGTGTCCTGAAAGCAGCAGAATTAATAGCCCAAATTCCTGTGGATAATTTTATATTCTATTCCCTCATTGACTGTAGTACCCAAAGTCCTGCCTATGTCCTTTTTAACTATACAGTTAGTATCCCTCCATACTTCCTAAATACTCTTTATCCATTGTGAGTACTTGCGTGGCTCCTTCACGTGCAGTAGCTTTGGCTACTTCCAAATTACCCGCGACCTTCTCATCCTACTGCAGTACTGCCAAGCTCCCAAGAGTTTCAGAAGACAGTACTTCATTCCAAGGTAATGATTTACTGACAAGAAATGCACATTGGCTGGTCAACAACTGGTAGGAGCAGAGGTCTTCTGGTTTTCCTGCAGTGAGAACTCTAACCATGTAAACCCCTGGAAGCATCCAACCCTTTACCGAAGTTTGAAAATGGAGAGCTGGTTCATAAGTTATTAGGGACAGACTAACAGACTGATCATGTAAACTTCATTCTCCCTGGAAAACTGGCTAATCAAAAAGTTAATTCTTAGAACGCAATTGCAAATAAAAAATATTAACAAGTTATTGTGACACAAATTCACGAAAAATATAGGATTAGGGAATAGGTGTTTTTAAAAGTGTACACAAGTCAGTCACTTCAGACTGCTACTATCTTTATTTTCCCTTCTCACACCTAGTAATAAAGACACAAATATATTTTTCCATTGTATGCTGAAACCATCTCTTCCCACATCTCCCATAAAAAATAAAGCTTGCCAACATGCTTTTTTCACGTGTAAGAGTGAAAGCCTATACAGATGTCTGAGCAAAACTTACCTCGCAAGGTAGCTGAAAATCCAAGAATTACTTGTTTTGCTTTGCAGTGGTATACAATTTTGGATGAATAAACTACTGTTGTATTTTTAAATCCAAAAGAGTGGTACAGGAACTTCACAGGCAACTTTTTCACACCATGCCAAAAGGCAGGGCATGCTAGGTACTCAGATGTCAATATTCAAATGCTCCACACCCCAGTGCAGTAAAATCAGCCAATTATTCAAGTCTACCAGAAATTTTCTAAATTTAAATAAATTAACGCAATTAAGATTACAAAATTTAGTACGTACACAGTTGCATCACAGGCACAACATATGACTTCCACATGCATTTTCACCCTTATTTACACAAGTAACATGAAATTTTAATCATCAGTCATATACTGCTATGCAATATTAACTACACTTTAAAACTATAGCTCTTAGAATCCATCTAGGCTAAACATCTTAAAGAACAAAGAGGATGACAATTTAGTAATAAATTTTTGCCCAGAAGAACAGGATAGTTCCTATTCTGAAAGATAATTAAATTTATAAGTCAGCAAAATGGGAACCACTGAACTTCCTCTACGGAAAGAGACGTTTTCTATCACAATGCTGAGGATGACACTTCTAATCGTCTCCTCAGTAGCTTCATGAAAAACCTTATGGGTAAGGCTACATTAGTCTGCTAATTACATTACACACAGATCCTCTAAATTCTCTTCCCTTTTTATGGTATCGTAAAACGTCCCTCCCAAAAGACCACACGCCTTCTCTTTCAGACCTCAGTGTCATTCACTATGCCACATAGCTGAGGGACAACCACACGTTCTAGATCCAGTTCCACTTTCCTCTTCCTGTCACAGTAAATCTGGGGAAAAGTTAATTAATTTTTCTAGATTCTCATGGAATACTTATTCTCATCTTTCCAAAACAATGACATTTTCACTAAATAGTTTTGGTAAATCGCATCAAGTGCATTGTCTTGCCATAAAGCCCTCAATAAACTGACACTTAGTGGGCTATACATATAATCTACAAAACAGAGGGAACTTAGCTTTTCTGTATTTCCATGAAGCAAACCATTTCTAAACCAACTTCTGAAGCGTAAAATACTATGGCATTCCAATACAAACCTCCCACTTCATACCATCAGTAAAATGCAAACTGTTTAGAGGTTTTCTATGCTTGTGGAAGAAAACAGTTTTGTGGATGGTCATTTTTACAATTTAACTTGCATCTCGAGATGGCTATACCTTGTGAAATTCAAGTTCAGAAAAGGCAAAGGTACTGCAATCAATATTGCCATGACCAAACCTCTAAAAAAAAAAAAAAAAAAAAAAAAGCTTTCCCTAGACAAAGATAACAAGATATCAGCTGTCAGTGTATGTTCTTAAATGTAAACCTAATCCCAGTGAAAAGTCCACAGTCGTTTTCAGTTGGTTTTAAACCTCATTCACCTCTGGTTCTCTATTTATGAAAAGCATTTATTCCTTTCTTGTTAAGTGAAATGTCAAAAGACCACTGTGATTCATGGTTAACTCAAGATCACCTAAATGAACTACTTTTTAAAGGTGCCTTGACATTAATACTTCAGAAAGAAGTGCCCACATTCAGCATCTTTCTTGGCCACATTAATCTTATTTAACTATTGTTGTTTGAACAATGTATAAAATAGACGTAGTCAAAGTGAAAGAAATGCTGTTCCATCAACACTCAGCAAGTTACAGTAACTGCAACTGCCTCAGAACTTCTGTGCAAAGTAAGGGTGAAAGCAAAGAATTTAAGCCACTAAAAACAACTCTTTGGAGGGAAGCCATTTAAAAGTTATTTATTTTTACCGGAACGGAATAGGTAAAGACAGTCTGACCACTAAGTAAAAGAGAAGCAAACCAATCAGTTGGTTCAAAGCACTAGAAACTGTTTTTAACGCAAAGTCACATTTTGTTTACACGTCTGGTTTAAGCCAGTATTTCCCACCATGACTATGCAACAATAGCACTTTGCAAAACTGTGAAGCCTTGAACAACTTCTGAAGCATCAGTTCTTCCCCATCAGGATTCTAACCACTTAAAAATATAGTCCAATGCATAAAATGACCATAGGAAGTTGGAAGAGGGAGGCAACAGAATTGGAAATAAGAGATTAAGCCAATTGGATATAGAAATTGTAAATACCTCCTGCGGAAAGCAGCTTTACTACATGAAACGACAGAGCACCTCTAACCCTCTGCTTAACTTTTCTTTGGAATCCTCTATTAACTTCCTACAGTCTAGCAAGAGATTTCTTGACCTGAAAAGGCTGAATGTTTGTTATTGTGACGGGAATCCAACAGTGTAACCAATGATCTTGTAAAAGATTTTGCTTCAGTTCCTTTTGAATTTTGAGTCCAACCAAACGGTTGTTCAGAATCAGACACTAAAAGAGAAAGTAAACCAGCATGCTAATATATACTGAAAATATTTTAAAGGGCATAAAGCACACATACTTGAAGAAAACTGACATTCTCCATGACAAAAATTAAAATCCCCAGGTTTATTCTAAAATAGGAAGATTTCAGAAATACAATAAGCTTGTATGCCTTTAAAAGCAATGCTTATATAATCCCATATATTTCTCCATGAAGATAACTGAAGGAACAGCTATGTAGTTACCCTGATTAAAAAAAACCCTAATTACTTGCCTTTTAGAAAACTTATTCTACGTATGAACCCAGCTCTGTATTGGGTTGATAGAGTCAAATATGACGTGAACAGGCGCTAAAAGCAGGTGCTGTGCATGAAGTCCTTTACCTGACTGGTTTGTTCTCAGGGCCAACGTCTCTGAAGCCCATCTCTTCCAGTCTGCAGCGCCTATACAACTCATAATGTCGTGCATGAGTCTGCTCTCTTAAGTCTTCCATATTTGTGCAAATAAGCATCTCACGAAGCTTTACAAAGTCACAGTGGTTCTCATTTTCCACTAATCAGTTAGAAGAGAAAGATTTTATTATTATGCACAAGTAGTAAAATTGTCAAAATATATTTTAAACAGCACTGAGATTCATTTATTTGTTTACTCATTATACTTCCAGGAAAAGAGATCTTGTTTATTATACCTCTTATACTTCCTTATAATTTCTAATATACACATTGAAGCACTAACTGTAAAAGTGCTGGTGAACATGTTCCAACACATCCTGATTTCCTAGTGAGTTGAACAATGGTAAATTTGACTCTTTTTTCCCCTCTAATTACTGACAACCATAAAACTTTAAAATTTGGTAGTGCTAGAGGCATTGCCACCATAACAACCTACCCAAATATTACATACACCATCTCATAGCTTGACTCCAGGGATGTACCAGTGCTGATGAAATTATCAATTAGTGCACACCTCAAGTATTAATTGGTAAACTCCCTAAACTGTTGATCCAAAATACAATCAATATGGCATCAGTAGATAAAAGTCTTTTAGTATTGGTGAATTTTATACTTCAGCAGCAACAAAAAAATCTGATAGAATTCATTTACCTTGTACAATGCCCCAAGGGTACTGACGAGCTCTCACCATTTTGTTCCCAATTTTCACCTCTTCCGTACTTCCTACTACGGCAAATGGCAAATGCCCCTGTAAGAGTCATGTCAGCACAGTCTTACCTCTCAGCGTTCTTGTTTCAGAACTGAAAAGCAAACACTTCAGAAATAAATTAGGGAGAAAAAAACCATGATTTCAGGAAAAGCCAACAAGCAGTTTCAAACAAAAAAACACTTTGAAGAGATCAGAAGCTAGTCAAAAGACTGATAGAAAAGTCAAGCGACAATAACAAAACCAGGAGGAGCAGCTGATAGACCAGATGGATGTGCTGTCAGTTCAGAGGAACCTCAACAGGCTGGAGAAATGGGCCGACAGGAATCTCACGAAGTTCATATGACAGCAACGCCAAGTCCTGCACGTCAGGAGGAATAACCCCACGCTCCAGCACATGCTGAGGGCCGACTGTCTGGAAAGGCACTTTGCAGAAAAAGACGTGGGGTTCCTGGTAGATGACAGGTTGGACCTGATTCAGCAGGCTTGCCCCCGTGGCAAAGGCAGCTGACTGCATCCTGAGCTGCATTAGGAAGACTATCAGCAGTGAAAAGAAAGCTGCTTTAGAAAACATCCCTCTGATTCGCTTTCAGCCAGAGTTCATATCCCCAGTAAGAGTCATAAGACGATCACAGGTTTGAACCCAAGGTGTGGTTACTGCCGTGGGCTCGGTCAAATGGCCAGAAATAAAAGGCTGGGGTCTGACTGACCATGTGCTGACCCACGACTGACCAAAAAATAAAAAAATAAAATCATTAACTGGAAAATAAATCACTAGCAGAGCATGAAAGGGGGCAGTAACCGACCACCAGCCTTTCCCACAGCAGAAGGGCCTATTACTGAGTGACAGGCCTGCACATCCTCACTCCCTGGCACAAGTGATGGAGGTTGGGACTGCAGAGCCACGCGCTCCGGCATACCGGCTCCTCCTCCCTACTTTCAAACCCCACTACATGCAAACATATCTTCATGGGCATCTGCAAGTATGCACATGAACGGCAAATACAGACAGCGCTCAAAGCAAAGGCGTCTAGCTTCGCAAGCTTAGTTGGTGCTGGCACATACTCCTGGGAGGATCTGAAAGGACAACAGTAAAAAAGCCTGAATTGTATCTGACTTTTTAATCCCCAGAGAAAATTTGCCCTAATTTCAGACAAAAGTACTAAATAAAAGGAAAAAGCAGATGGAAGGCTTGATATCATAAAGACCAGAGAAAACTGGAGAAATGAGGCACTTAAGTATCTTCCCTAACAGATGTAAGGTAGTATTTGCTGAGGAAAAGAGCAAAGCCAATCTGTCCATCTATGTTAGTAATTATACATTAATTACTCAGAAATTAGAAAAAGTAGTTATGAGTGAGAACCTCTTTTCTCTTGCTGAGCCGAAAAAGAAAAAGCCTCCTAAAACAAGTGGCATCAACAGCAGAGGGACAGGAAGATTTCTGAGTAGGAAAAAAACCCCAAAACATGCGAGCTTTTTAAGGAGAGAGAAAAATAAACACACAAACTTGTTACATACAAACCTATAAGCCTCAAGGTGACAGAACAGGCATGAATCGGCATTAGACAGTGATGCTTTAGTACTGAAGTATCAACGTTTTTGTCATTTACTTACATTCATGATGGTATTAATTTTAGAAACGGTTTCATCGTCTGTTGGAAACTGGTATATCTGGATGCCATTACTAACTAATTCACTCATGATTTTGCTCTTGAACTTCTGTAGTTCGGTTTTAGAAATGCTGTCTGCTTTGCCTATAATTGGTATAATGTTCACCTATTAATGATACAAATTATATGAAATGTGTAAGACTTCAATTTTGAGGTGACATCTTTTATAAATTAAATTGTTTGGTGATAAGCTCTTTAAAAGCTTCCCCTGCAGTCCAAACTTTTCCATCAATTGATATCAAAGCTTCACAAACCATGAAAAACAGATTCACTGGCATTGTTTAACAAAATAACAACAGACTATTTAATTTACTCCCTGAAAATTAATTGATTCTGAGGAAAGAACAAGGAAGGAGGTCTCATACAGTGAAGTACTCAAAAGAAAAACAATGCTTTCTTATTAAAGAAATGACATTTATGTATTTATATGTCTGCTAAAAAAATAGGTTGTTTTATAGTTTATAGCTCTGGGGGACATGGTTCAGGTTTTAAATGAAAGTTGACAGAATAAATACACAAAGAGAGGGAAGCTGACACCAAAACCTGCCCTGCCTGGCCCAGAGCTTCTTCCTGGGTTCCTTTCAGCTTCAGCAACATCTTACTCACTTCATCACTGCAGCAAAGAGTTTCTCAAGCATCTGCCACCAGCAGAGGAATGGCTAGGATTGAAGAATCTTGCTTACCAGTCTTTACACTAGTTATTCAAAACTCAGTTCTACAAACATAAATTGCCCTATTTCCTAAAATAGTTATGACAGTAACTTGGTATTTTTAAGAAAAATCTGGCATCTACTACCTTCCTATCACCACTCCCAAAATACACATTTTTCAGAACTAGATACAAAGAATTAATGCCCCTGTCCAATTTTGGCAGAACAATACAAACAATTCTTCCAGATTTCAGAAGACGAGAGTTTTACAGATTTCCTTGATCATAGCTACCAAAAAAAAAGAGGGAAAGAAAAAAAAAAAAAGAAAAATATGCGCACAGATTATTTTTATTCTTCTGAATATTCTGTCTGAATGGAAATGCCTAAGCATGAAATCTCAAGAATGGATTCAAAGATTCTAAATGGATGTTTTTGAAATAAGTCTTCTCTCTGTCTTAAGCAAAATTTCCAAATGAAAAAAGCATACCAACTCCAAAATATGACTTCTAAGATTATCTGATTATAGTCCTTTAATCGCGTAGCAAATTATTATTTATTATCAAATAAAATGCTAGAATATCCTGAGTTAATTTAGAATTGTATAAACAATCTATTACAGCTAGGAGGTAATTCACAGCTTCAAACAACTTAGCTGAGGGACATCAATTTGGGTTTTCTATCCTATAGCTTTAAAACCAGATGGAACAGAGTCCTCACAATTAAATTAAATTAATTTCAAGTACTCATTAATTAGGACAGAATTTCTACTGAGGAGACTAGTAACAATAGAAAAGAAAAACTGCCAGAAACTGTGATTACAGCTATCAGCATTGATGTTAAATTACAGCTTTTGTATTAAAATTTAAAAGCAACACTACTCTGGTTTTAGATAAGTAACAAAAAAAATAATAACCTTTGCTTAATCTGTTAAAATTAATTTCTGCTTGCAGCATCTAAGGTTTATTTGAAAACTAGTATCTTGGTACTCTAATCCAAGAATAACGTTAATTGAAAGCACACATTTGTACTAACAAGAGACTTAAATTGTATTGATTTGGACCACATATAGATGCACACCAAGTCCCACTGCTCCCTCCTATGCCTAGTACTCACTCAGAAACCAGCTGGCTCCCTTCCAGCCTCTTCCCCAGCTACAGCACTCAGTAACTACAAAACTGAATTTTGCTACAAAGCCACGGGCCATTAATATAGAATTACTTTAACCCCACATAAAAGGTCTACACTTGCAACAAAACCAACAGCCCTGCCCTTCCGCTTGCTCCTTGCCAGGTAGGACTAAAATCCATGCAGCTGTCCAAGGAGACAGATTCTTTTCAGCTTCATCAGGTCCCTAACTAAGCAAAAAATCTTTAGGTTTCAACTGAAATCAGTTCCCTCATCCAGAGGGCTGGCTGCCCAAAACACTTAAGCATGTTGGATCACCATCAATGGGATGAAGCAGCTGAGACTGGCTCATTCAATGGCAATGCAGAATGACCATACAAAGTCACCGGGATACTTCTCTGTTTGCTAACGCCAAATTCAGCCCTCTGATCACCCTTCTGCCTGAAATGCAAAGTGTTGTTCTCCCCTCTGCCAAGCAGAAAACACACCGTGACTCCTAATGAAGATTTTCACATAACACCTTACATTGTCAAAACATCTGTGCTATAGAGAAGGAAAATATACATATACTTGAAATTATTATTGGTTGATATCTTGTAGGCTGATTTAAGTGTATCTCCATGAATCAGTCCAAAAATTTCCAAACATATTTTTTAAAGAAAAAATACTCTTTTTTAAGGAAAAACAATCGACACTCATGTCACTTCTTGACTTAATAGTAATCTGTACATAATTCTGCAAGTATGACTTGAAAATGCAGATGTATTAGTTGAACAGTCACCAGATATCCCCAAGAAAGCATACAAAAGATGCCCTTAATTTGTGAATGAAACCTGGTGGTCTGTAGTGATTCAGTCCTAAGCAAAACTACAGGACTTTCCAATGTCTAAAAGCTAGATGCCAAATTTTTTGCTAGTCATCCAATTTATAAGCAACAGAGAAAAATTAATTGCCCACAGATATGTCTGTTTTGGTTTTTTTTTTTTCTTCCAGGATTACAGAGTACAGGATGACCCTATCCTATTCCAAGAATCCTCTTTTCCTCTGAGCTATGTAATCTGGTCTCATTTTGTACCAAGCAGACCATAACAAAAGCATAACAGTATACACTGTGCTGAATTTGGGAAGAAACTGAAGGCAATTTTTGACGTAGATTTATACACTGGATGTACAGCATGTTGCTGTACCACCTTCTCTTCATGGAATCCTGTACTCAGAGAAAGTGCCCAAGGACTTCCACATCCTGGGAAATCCCGAGCTCTGAATTCTAGGAGCATGCAGTACTAAAAGCATCACAAACCTGTTCCACAAGGAGATGGAAACCAGACTACAATTAAAGTATATCCTTTTTTGCGTATACGTATATTTCTGTAGTAAGATCAGAAAGCAGAATCCATTGCAAAGGCATAAAACAACCAAGTTATGTGCTGTCCATGTTCTCCCTGAGCCAAAGCAGAACCAAAAATCTTTAGAGTAGGTGGCTAGAAGCTAAAATGCACCAAAGCAGAATTACTTTTGTTTTATCCTCATGGAAAAACATATTCCCAGGATGCTGGGACTCATTAATTTAGCAAGTGCAATTAATCGCACTAGAAACCGCTATTTTAAAGCTTTCAAAACAAATCAAGATGTGAAGTTTAAAGCACTATTGCAGCCTGTCTTAGAAAAAACCACGCTGGCAGGGTGTTCTGCTCACGGCACTTGCCTCTTCAGTTATCTATAACAAAGATCTTCACAGTGCTGCAAAGCTTTTTACATGCCAACTTTCCAGCAGCCCCTGAACTTCACAGTGAACTAGAAACGAGCTTAATTTGAAATACTACAGGACTCATGGAGGGTACCTTACCCAATCACAAGATGATGTTAACGGTTTGTTAAAAGTAAAGTTGGTGTGGTTCTACATTTTTTTTATTTTCTATTTTAAACCTGACTGTGCTGCTTTTTTCAATGCCGACGTCTGTCTCTCTTCTCTTGATTTGTAACTAAACAGTGATGAACTGCAAGCTACTTGCAGAACCAATTTATTCTGAACTTAAGGTATACCAGTACCAAAAAACATCCCAAAACCAAACACACAGATATAGAATTGAAAGGTGGTAGAGGATCTAAAAGCTGCAAGACACTTCAGTAAACAAGACAAATTCTTAGAACTCTGTTTCAAAGTCTTACCTTGCTGTCTAGGCTTTTCATGGTTAACAAATCTAGGGTTTTTAGTGAATGGCCTGTAGGTGAAATGAAATAGAGGCAGACATGGATGCGAGTATCATGGTAGCTAAATAAAGAACGTTTAATTTTCAGTTCCTCCTGGAGACAGGCTTCAAATTGTGCATCTATATAATCCACTATTGGCTGATAGCTGTAAGAAATAAAATTTAACAACCAGAGGTTAGCTACTCCTAAACAGAGCCAACCTAGCAAAGGAATTCCTCTTGTATTGTTCTGCGGATTTTTGCTTTACAAGTCAAAAGGCTGCTCAAGTATCTACTCCGTACAGCAGAAAATTAAATGTACAGAGTAATCTTATTTTCTAAAAGGCTACTCAAAACAGAAATGTGCACCTAATACAGATATTTCCTAGTTACTATTAGTGAATAAAGCTACATGAAGTTAGTTAGGATTATAATCAATCTTCCCAAGTGATGTTTTATATATAGAATTTATATATATTTGCAATCAAGCTGTGCAACTGCAGAACTCTTAGATGCAAGGAAGATACAAGAAACTCTTAGACAGAATACAAGAAAAGAAAGAACATGCAATTACCAGTACAAAGAAATAGGACCTCCTTTATCTTCTGAAGATGAAGTACTGTACATGAGAGAGCTCTTAAACAATAGACAAAAATTGAAAAGGAGGAATGTAAGAGAAGAATGTAAATCTGATTTGCAACAAATGCAGTTTAAGTACACTTTATGCTACTTACATCCAGATTATAATCTACTTCCTAAAAGAAAGGGTTGCTCGATGTACAAGCAGCATGCCCTTACATTTCTTCTGCTGCACAAAGTTTATAAACCAGATCAAATGCAATCAATATTCAGAAGCAGTTGTTACAGACAAAATTAAAAGGAGGACTAAAAGGCAGCTCCCATACCACCCATCAAAAGCCCTAATATCAATACTAACATCTACTTGCATCTCATTCATCCAAGTCAGTAGCTATTTTCCAGTCATATCATAAATCACATCTCCCATGACAATCTTAATGTGACTCTCTAACCTTCATTTGTAATTACCACCATGCAGGTACTTATACAGCACAAAGAATTGCTGAAATTCTTTACAAGTAAGGTGAAAACAACAACATCTGCTGAGAGACAGTTTAATATTCTAAAATCTTCATAAAAGCAGACACCCAAAAAAAAGTTCTGGAAGACACTAGCGTGGTACCTCTACATCTTCTGATTAAGCTATCCACCATAAAAACCAAAGGTCTTCAGTAATCCACGTGATATTCCTTCCACTTAAAGATCTTCAATATGCGCCAGTCAAATTGTGTAAAACCCAGTAGATCTAATCTATATAATCTACACTACCTTATAACCTGTTCGGTTGTTTAAAGACCTTCTCCCTGCTTTACTCTACCCCAAAAGAAACTCTAGTCACTGTTGCACATTTTATTCACATACATTTATAAGAGATTAAATCATAAAGAAAGGGGCAGAGTTCATGTGATTCCTCAAATAATTTCCTAGAGAGGAATAAAACCAAGTTTATTTCGGTACACAGAGAAAACAGTCCAATATTTACTATAAAGCCCAAAGAAAAATCAACTTTCAGTTGAAGAAGTTCTGCATACCATAGCAAGAAGAGGGCACTTACCTATCTTCTTTGTTTATCTGGTCACCAAATCCCACTGTATTTACAATGGTCAGCTTCAAAAGAACATTGCTTTCCTGGAGTTCGTAAGTCTGAGCTCTAAGTCGTACACTCGGCAGGAAATGCGTTGATGCAGGGTCGTCAAAATTGGTGTTAAACAAACTGTTTATCAAGGTTGATTTCCCGCTTCCAGTTTCCCCTAAAGTTAAACAGAAGGGTTGGGGAAGACAGCTTGCACATCACATAAATACTTGCTAAGCGTGGAAAGCGCTGTCACAGCACCTCGACAGGGTTACACAAAGACTTGCCAACTGCTTTCTCGGGGCAAAATGGTTGCCTGCATCCCTTTTTCATAATCAGCACTCAGTATCTTTTAATTAAGGTTTTCATTCTACAGATAGAGACAGTTACCTGCTAATAAGCAAAGTCTCTTAACACTTTGGTTTCGTTAAAAGCGTGAACTCATTTCCTACAGGTGTTAAAAAGCTAAGTAGCTGCGGAAACATGGGGTTCAACGCAGAGTTTTTATGAATAAGGGTAAAATACTAGAGCAAATATTTAATAAGCATAGAAATACTTCAGTAACACAACCTTGGAATTTTAGGATTTTTTGATCTGAAGCTCTTTGTTACAGTAAAAATGGAGCATAGCCCAGTTTGCTGAAAAAGAATCCAAAAAGCTGCCCACAAATCAATAAATACATGGCATCCATTTTCAACATTTTTGGTCTTCATATTGTTTATGAAAATGTTAAATAGAAAACCAAAGGATGGATACAAATAAGCAAAGCTGGGGGAAGGGGTGGAATGCTTAACATTAAATAAAGAGTTTAAGATTGCAAGTGGATTTAAATTTCAGTCACTTCCTAAGGACAGGTATACTTCTAACGCCTTATACCACCCAGATACTACTTACCAACGCAAAGAATGTTGAAGCAGAAGCCCTGCTTGATGGATTTTTTAACCAGTTGATCAGGTAAACTATCAAAACCGACGTGACCGGACAAGGATAAAGTTCGATAGCCATCCATTCGCTACAGAAAAATAATTTAAAAATCTGTTAGCGAATGCCATTGTTCAGCCCCAGCCCCAGCTGAGCACCAGCAGCCGCTCGCTCGCTCCACTCGGCAGGATGGGGAGGAGAATGGGAAAAACAGAGGGGCATCCCCCTCAAGGTGAGGTAAGGACCGTTTAACGGGACAGCACAGAGAGAGAGAAACAACAGCAGCAGCAGCAGCAGCGCTTGGCTGCACACCAAGGTGGTAACAAAGAGCAATTTACCATCAACGAACCACCCAACCAGAGGCTCAGCCCACACCCAGCCTGTGCTGGAGCTGCACCGACCTGTCCCTCCCCGGCCAGCCCCCTGTTATGGGGCCATGACGGCACATGGCATGGGAAAGCCCCAGCCAGCTCCGCTCACCTGGCCCAGCTCCTGAAAATTAACTCTCTCCTGGCCAAAACCAGGACAGTAATGTTCTTACTTTTAGAGAAATGGCAGATACCTCCACCCATGCTCATCTCAAGGATGCAGTAAAACAAGCTTTCGGTTTCCATTATTGCTCTACTGTGCCTAGAATTTATTTGGACTTGACTTCTTCAGTGTCCAGCCTTGGAGGACAGTTGGCTAACTTATTTCTTTGGATAAGACTGAGATTCTCAAGGGCCTACTAATCCTTTGGGCAAAACGCTGAAAGTATTACCTGTTCCCTGGGAGATCAGGGAACATTCATACATCCCATTCAAAGAAAGTTAGGTGGAATTATGTAAAGTGGCCTTAAATATTCGTTCGGTTATTCCCATTTTTATCACTTCCGCGCTACCCTGCCATTGAGGTCAGTCAGCTTCCTGCCTGCTGCTGGCTGCTCCCTCAGAGGCTGACACTAGCTTTCATNGGCCAGCTCCGCTCACCTGGCCCAGCTCCTGAAAATAACTCTTTCCTGGCCAAAACCAGGACACAAAGTGCATTGCAAAGCAATTAGCAATGGCAACAAAGGAACTCTACTAGTAAGTCAGAACTCATTCCTTACGATTTACATGGACCTAAGAAAAGCAAAAATCTGAAAAAAGATCTGTCAAATCAACTTTATTCCATGATTTGAGAAAACATTCAAATTTACTTTACAGTGCTATTTGCAGGCTCAAAATGATGTCCGTATTTTGGAAAAGAAAACAAAAACCCCACAAAACAAAAAGCCATGAAACATGAGTAAAGTAAAGCAGATAAGTCCAACTGAAAATATAAACTGAAAACAGTTAAACAGTTTACAGAAAATACATCACAGTTGGTTTGGTCTTAGAAATGAAGAAATAAATATCTAAAAACAACTTAAGAGGCAGAATCCACAATAGAGAAAGGTGTATGTTATCAATCAAAACTCATTCTGACTAGCTGGCATTGAAATTGTTATTTATGTAAAATAATATGATATGTACACACCAGAACTCTAAGAGATAATGTTACATATATTATTAGAAATATTGTATATATTATTAGAAATATTGTATATATTATTAGAAATGTCTAGAGGTGCACATTCCTTTTCACATATCAGCTAGCAATCTAGCATCATGACACCAAGGCAATGAGTTGCCTAAAAATGCATAAGATTAAAAGGAAATGTCTTGGTTCATACAAATGAACTGTATTTTTAAACAAAGATTCCATATCAAAAATGTAAGCCATGACAGACAGACCCACGCTATTCTTTGTTATGTTTCCAATCCACATGCCATTACCAGTTCCTGGGAACATGCACACAGCCAACAGTAGGAAAAATTTTACAAGCCCATGAAAGTGCCACCTTTTATAACAGGTATGCATAGCAAGCTTCAGAGTTCTTGTAGCTAAAAGGATATGGACATTCCTCACAGCAAATACTCATCCTCTTCTTGTTTTGCACAGGACTTCTTGTCCGGGACTACAGATGGCACTAACTCTCATTTCAGACTAATATAATGAGGAAAAATGTGTAAGCAAAGCGAACAATTTAGAGAGATAATATGACATCTTAGGGTTATTAAAAAAAATGACCCTGTTCATTCAAAGCACATCTGAAAAGGAATTTTTCAAGGTATTCCACCATATCGAAATTACTAATTAAAAAGGGCTGAGAAACACCAAAAAGTGCCAGTACCCTGTCCATGCAAAGACAAGTGTGTCTGAGACAGAGCGGCAGCACATCAAACAACTGCAGTGACACGGCCCGGTATTCAACCCACCTCCATCGCCTCCTCTAAAGCAAACCACTCAGCCTCCGCACCAACAGGCAGCGCAGGAGGCTCAGCAGAGCTGTAGAAGGGAAGCCTTTCATCTTCACGTCACCAGCCTAAATCCAAACAGTGCTGGGCCACCCTCCAAATCCCCGCACAGCCCTTTGCTTCTCTGCAGAACGAACTTTATTTCCTCCCAGTCCACTCGGATTTCAGTGGANTGCACAGCCCTTTGCTTCTCTCCAAGAAAAATCCTTAGCAGAAATAACTTTATTTCCTGCCAGTCCACTCGGATTTCAGTGGACAAACCACCGATACCCACAATCTTACTGGCCATCTGCAGAGGTCATTAGGGTAACTACCACATCACCCACAAAAGGCTATGTCAGGGTTAAACAGCGTTTAGCTGAGGAAACTGGTATGACGGCTGTATCTGCTGTACGAAGCCAAGCACAGAAGCAGACGACTGGAGGTCTCATAGTCATTAACTCTGTACCTTTATTTTCAAAAGGATGGGAGAGATGAATTACACTTCAGCAATTAAACTCAAGAGTTTATTGCTTTCTGAAAATGAAAATCAACAATAATTAGTTCTCCCACTATTATATTGGCTGGTCACCACTGAAAAGTTGGCCACGTTTCTGTGTGAAACAGAGGACAGTAAGAAATAACAAACATGCAAAACCAGGTGCCTTCTCTGTGCTTTGCTTAGAAAGCTACGGCTATGCTCATAACTCAACAGACATCTGGCTGTATCACTATTTACAAATTCGTATCAGACATCCAAGACGGTTCATTTCTTTCTATTTCTCAGTTTCTCCCAAAGGTACTTCTTATGGATGTGCATTTCAGTCAGGAAAGAGAGTAACAATTTCTGCAATAAGTATTTATGCAGTTTCTGAGATATTCTGAGACATCTCAAATTTGCTGCTATTTTAAGATAATCATATTTCATCTTCAGTATTTAAGTGAATTTAATGACACTACACAGTTATGAGTGAAAATTAAAAAACATTTTTCTAGAAATGTAAATATGTAAGAGCACACGGCAAGTTCTATGCCATTTCAGGCACAAGACAAAAACGGACACGAGACAGAAAAGTCCTGGTAAAATGTAAAAACAGATTACAGAACCTGGCACTTGGAAGAACTTCCCCAACAGAGAAATTGTGTTTTAAGCGCAGCTTGCTTCAGCGCTGCCCTGGGGGAAGAAGAGACAATATCATCTTCACTTTGTGCATGCAGAGATGACGCAAAAGGTATTAGTTGAGATAATAAAGAGAAAAACTAACAGAGCATGAACACGAATCTCATCTACCCCACGTGTAATTTAGCACCTTAACCACAAGACCCCTCTTTCTAGTTCCTTCTGTCAGAGATAATGACATCGTAAATAAAAAACAAACCTAATCACCCCCTCTCCATCAAAACCTCAGACATTCACCAGCCAAGCGTGACCCAACAATGAGAACATCAGCAGAGGAACATACAGGATAGGGGAGAACAAGAATTTCAAGCAGAAATAATACTATTTATATAACTGACGAGAACATGTTTTAATGTCTTGTCCCAAGGTTCCTGTTTTAGAGGAGGCTGGCAAAAAGAACGATGATCAGAAAGGGATAATTCAGGGTCTGAAAAACTATTTTTTTACAGAGGAAGAGTACAGCAACACAGCCTGTGTAAGTTCTTCCAAGAAAATGGCCAGAGTTGACTTGATCACAACTCATGTAATGAGATTTCTGGTAGCACGCACACACGAAACACCTGCAACACTAAATTAATAGCAAACTTTTAAAAGCTAGAGATAGCAAGACGCAGAATCTGTTTCTATTTTAAAATATATATCTACTTTTTTAGGGATTTTAACTGCTACTAAACTGCTCAGAGAATTAGTTGTCCCAAGACACAACAGTCTTCAGGAATCAGCTTCACCAAAAATGCTGCAATAAAAGCTCTTAATTTAGACTACAAAACCTTCAAAAAATATTGTGCTGCTCAACTTGAGACAATCCCAGTCATGAGGATTTAGAAATCCACATTCTTGCATGTTTATTCTTCTGTTATCCACGCAACAAACATTACGGGACAGAGAGCTATCGTTCTCATTTGGAGACTCACCTCCCTCCACCTTCCTTACGGAAGAATGACTTCGTGAACCTTTTCCATCTGACATCACTTGGAGCATTCTCTTAATTGAAAAGCAACGACCCACGTTTTTCCTTCTGAAATTTTCCAAGGACATCACATGCCTTGCCCTTAATGCCAGCACCTCAGACAGCTTCACTCTGCCGTGGTCTAACAAATACACAGAGAAATTCAATCCACAAAAGCGACTCCATAATGCCTGTATTCTTACTACGTCTCAAAGAAATCGTATGTCATCCAGTCGAAAAACAAGTTACTACCATATTGCCAGTTTAGAAAAATGATCACTCAAAAATTAAGAACTATAAATCATGCTGAAAGCAATCGAGTCACCAGATCAGCCAGTCTTTTCAAATTACTATCTGTTGGATGGAACAGATAAATTATGCTTGAAGACAGCATCTCATCCAACTTTGTTCAGTGAATAACTCAAAGCTTGTAATTGGCATGCTACCAAAGCCGCAATAGTCCTTTAAATACTTCCTGTTTCTCACTGCTTTCTTAGAATTCCTACTCTCATCAAAACAGCAAACAATATAGATCCCTTGAGATGATCCAAATCACATCTTACTCCTTCTCTCCCCCTGTTTTTAAAGGGTTAGTAGCATAGTTTTCACAGAACTGCATCTGGGTTTCTGCAAATTCAGTTAAACAAGTATATTGGTTTATGTAAAGTCGTCTTGCCCATTAAAAACAGTGTGCAAGGAAAAATCATTGCCTGGGACAAAAGTAACATTTAAATATATTTTTTTTTTGGAAACAAACTAAAAAAAAAAATTAAAAAAAAATTGCCATCTATTTCAGACTAAAACTACGTAACACCTGGCCGTTCCACAGCAAAAGCCGGGTCTCAGACTACACGCATCTCTCTGCATAAGCCGCCGGCAGAACCAGACTTGCAGTCTGCTTTTGCCTCCTAACACACGAGGTAAGTAGGAAACTAAACAAATTTTGGAAGCGAGTAGAAAAATACTTTCCATTTTTGGGTAGTCAAAATCTAAAATGTAGATGCGCGGTGTAGGCATGCATAGCATTGACATCTCTCAATGTCAATGGTTGTGTGAGAGAGACAGAGAACAGATGGGATGAGTAGAGGGAACAGGAAGGAAACCTTGGCAAAATAACACAGAAAAGAACAGAAAATATAGCAGGATGAGGTAAAAAAAATGCAAGGAAAGAAAAGTCCATGAAAGCAAAACCACTAAAAATTACATGGAATTAATGTATCAGTCTATTCTATAAAATAAAAAGCAACAAACAGGAATTGAGTATGGAAAAAAATATTCCCCAGAAAAGGTGTGTAGAGAAAAAAAAAAGTATTGGCCAAAAGACGATGAATTTGACAATTTCACTCACAGTTATCATGTAATTTATTCAGTATGATAGAAACAGCAGACAACTTTGAGGGACTGCTCCAAACATCAGAAGCCCAGGATTCTTCCCTTATCCCTTTCAAATGATTTCTTATGTGGCATCCTGGTGCACCAACTAGCTGCTTCTTCTAGTCCGCTTCAACACACAATACAGCTGAAGTTGCTTTAAACCATAGGTCGCCACAAGATTTCCTTCATATATGTATATATGGAGAGACCTTTAGAAAGAACCTTACCATATATTTAAAAAAAGGTGACATTTTTGCCCAGTGTTTCTGTCTGAAGAAATCTGAGGCAGGACCGAATCTTCCTGAACACCCTGAAATCACCCAGGATGTGCAGAGGAAAAAGTGACAGCCTTGTCAGTAGAGAACTGGGGACACAATGCACAAGTTGCTACTGAAGACAACTTCTGGACTGTATTTTGAGGTATTTAGGAACAAACCAACAGGCAGAGACACTTTGCTAGTTTTCCAGTTGTGAGGAGGTGATTTCACAGACAGCAGCGTATTAACTTGTAAAAGCCACTAAGGCCCATCTCCACCAACAGGCATTTAAGTACTGGGTGCAGTTTTGGGCGCCACAGTACAAAATGGACATGAAACTACTGGAGGGTGTCCAAAGGAGGGCAACAAAGATGGTGAAGGGTCTAGAGGGGATGACATGCAAGGAGGGGCTGAAGTCCCTTGGTTTGTTCAGCCTGGAGAAAAGAAGGCTGAGGAGAGACCTCATGGCGGCCTACAGCTTCCTCACGAGGGGGAGCAAAGGGGCAGGGGCTGATCTCCTCCCTCTGGTGACCAGCAACAGAACCCGCGGGAACACCGTGAAGCTTCGACAGGGGAGGTTTAGGTTGGAGATCAGGAAAAGGTTCTTCACCCAGAGGGGGGTCAGGCCCTGGAACAGGCTCCCCAGTGGTCACCGCACTGAGCTTGGCTGAGTTCAAGAAGCATCTGGACAACGCTCTCAGTCATCTGCTCTGATTGGGCTGGTCCTGTGTGGGGCCAGGAGTTGGACTCAATGATCCTTATGGGTTCTTTCCAACTCAGGATATTCTATGATTCTGTGATTCTAAGTAACTTGATAATCTAGCACATGTAGTACCTGTTTCTCTGTCACTACCTGTGGATAGATGTGGCAAGAGGCAGCAGGTAGGGAATCAAGACTTGATGATAGAAAAGAAACCAGTTCTTCACAGCTAGTGCTCCATGTGCCAGGCAAAAAATGGTAACAGTGCTGGTTCAGATGGGACTGATCAGCTACTGCTAAGTAGAAGGAGAAAATATTCTGGTTTGTGCTCTGCACAGAAAGGCCTCTTGACCTGCATCTTCTCAAGGAAGGAAAAACAAAGAAACGGAAATCTGGTGCATCCCTCTGAGATGGCCTTGACGCAGAAAAATACTCCCGCTGGTATCAGTACTGGTATCACAACCGCACTCACTTTTGGAAGATCTCCACCTCTGTGGCTGTGCTGGCTCAGCAGCGCCTGCTGCAGCTTTAGCACTGTGTTTCCTGAAGAGCAGCAAGTCCACCGCCTTCACCCTTGACCACAACAGCCCCTTCTTGTTGCTGATGTTCCTTGTCCGAATGAGAAAGCAACGCTGGTCTTGGATGTGCCAATGGTGGTTGCTATCAGAAGGCCTCTTTGACTGCAACAAGGATTTTTTTTCCCTCCTTCTTAATTAATCAATGACGAGCACTGTATGCTGCTGTACGGAAGCAATGGCTGCCAAAACATTCCCATAAGTCAAATTTTCAAAAAATCAGAAGTACTAAATACTTGCTTCTCAGACTTTGTGCAGTCAGATGGTAAATCAAGTTATAGAAGAAGGTCAGACTGTGTTCTGAGAATGATTTTACATTTCTTTTGCAAAATGACTGAAAACAAAATCTTTCCAGAATGTTGTAGGAAACACTTTAACAATTACACAGCTTGTGTTAAACTAGGAAATACTGATGTCGGTATAAATATCTTTTACATCATTACATTTACTTCATTTACGTTTATAAACTTAATACAAAATCACCTTCCTCCATTACAGATCTATGTTATATGTCTGGATTTACAGTATTCTCTGTAAAGTTTTCCATGTACAGACTTCCCTCTCTTACCTTACCAAATCTATCTACCGAGTAAACCCTCAGTCCTGTTCTCAATCACTTTTGCCGACTTACTCCATCTCTCCACACTCCTCGTGGAAACTTTAACCAGCAAAATAATTTTGTATCATTCTTGTACTTTGGCTCTAAGGTTATGTTTTCTCTCGACGTTTCTCCAGCTTCCCGCAAGACCCAGCCTGTGAAGTACTGACTCTCCACCTCACTGTATATACACAATAGGTATGAAGAGAGAAAGCTTACATGAAGTTAATGCATTGCACTATGTTATACCGCAGCTGCAAAGGATTCATACAGGCCTTAGAGAATACGTGTGAAACGGAGCTCTCTGGGTGGCAGTCCCGACACGAAAGCAGGCTGTACTCAGCAGTCAAGCCGGGGGACATGAATGAAGCCCTTTCACTCTCGCCCGAGGCCGGCCTTGGCCAGGACGTGGTTGGGTCCTGCGATGGCTTTAACAATGGTCCAACAAATAACTCTTTCAGCACCCCAACTCAACGCAGCCCCTCTTCCTCCTCCCGCTCCTACGCCGCTCCCTCGGGTGTGTCCCATCGAGAACCAGAGCAAGACCCTGCCCCGGATGAAAATCACTCCAAGGAAAGAAAACTTCAAAAGAGTAACAGTCGGTTTACGGGGGGGGTTTTTTCAGTTCATGGCGCAGCTGCACACACAGTTCCACCGGCATAAAGGGCAGCGGGGACAAGCCAAGAATCACCAGAAAGGTGCTTTATCCACCTTCCTGTTACCAGAAAAAGCAAAAGTATTTAATCACACCGCCAGGGAGGAGGATTTTCCCCCAAATTCCTCCCATGCCGTGCTGTTTCTAGAACCCTTCTGTGCTTTGCATTGCTGAGGTGTAAAACACAGCAGAAAACTCAAGTCAGAAATTAATTGATCTATTTCATGTTCAAAAAGGGAACTAACGCTCCAGCACTAATGTGAGGATTAACAAGGTCTTCGAAGCATAAAGCTGACAGCTTTGCCACTGCGCCTAAGAAAAGTATTTCTTCGATAGCCAAGATTCAGCTTACTACTGGCAACACGCGATACGCTGTGGGAGCTCTAAAGAAGGGCGACATCTGAAAGCAAGAGCCTTTAATAACAAGTTTGGAAAAGCCTGGCAGCTGCGGGAACTAAAGGGCACCCGGAGGCTTTGCGCCGCCCGCCCCCCGGCCTCCCTTCCGACCCCCGCCCCGCACCGTGCCACCCCGCCGGCTCTTCCACGGCCGG
>VWZZ01004715.1:216076-226739 GCA_013399095.1 Psophia crepitans
AGCTGCTGGCCACGCTGGTCAACTTTGCCCAGCGGCACCAGCTGCCCGTGGACATCAACGCCCGCACCAGCGGTGGGCACACTGCGCTGCACATCGCCGCCATGCACGGCCACACCGAAGTGGTGAAGCTGTTGGTAGGAGCCTACGACGCCGACGTGGACATCCGTGACTACAGCGGGCGCAAGGCTGCGCAGTACTTGCACCAGGGCACCTCCGGGGACATGCGGAACCTCGTGGGGGCCCTGGAGGAGGAGGAGGAGGAGGAGGAAGGAGCTGCCGGCAATGGGAGCGGGCGCTGGAGGCTGTCCAAGGTGTTGCCTTCCAACCTTATGAGCTACCGACTCTCCCACCACCACCACCACCACCACCACCACCACCACAGCACTGGAGAGGAAGCTGAGAGCACCGAAGGGGCGGCAGTGCCAGGCAAGGGCAAGGAGATGACCAGGAAAGCCTCCGGTAGTGGGCGGATGAAGCCTCGGCTTAATAAGATCCGCTTCAGGACTCAGATCATCCACAACACGCCCTCCTTTCGTGGTGACACCGAGGAAGAAGAGCACGAGGAGAAATCCCTGAAAGGGTCGTTCAAGCTCAGGCCAAAGTCCAATGTCTTTGGATAAGGCTGGGAAGCAGGAGATCTGGGAGGTGGGCGCACGGACTAAAGTGCCCTAGGGTGTAGCACGGAAGGTGAGGCAGGTACAAGTGAGTACTCATCTATGCTTGTGTACCCCCGCAAGATGGGTATCTTGCTGTAACTCAGTTGGTGAGGTCACTGAGTCTGGTCGGTCACAGGGCTCCGGTGGCTCCCAACTCCTGAGAGCAGCTGCTCCGGCTGCGCCCTCAGTGCTGAAATGAGAGGCAGCCGGGTGCGTTGAGAAACGCTGGGGTGTTTGAAAGCTGGGCTCCTTCCTCTCTAAAGGCAGGCTTCGGGAGGGGAAACCTGTGTTAGTGAATCTGCTAGGATTAGCGAGTTGAGTGGGGGAAGAAAAGTGCAAATGCTCTACTCTTGTATTATCAACTGGTACTATAAACTACTCACAAACAACTTGCTATGTAAGAACACCTCAGTAATATGCAAATATACTTTAAGTTTCTCTTTAACAGCAATACCACCTGGCACAGCACGGAGTTGGGTACCCAACATGAGAGGGCAGATAACGGTTTCCTGCCAGAATACAAGCTTCAATCCAGCAAAGGCTTGAGCCTGTGTTGACTTTATTCATTGAAAATTGCCTGATTTGACATTGTGACTATGTAAAAAAAAATAATAATAATCCATTGCACTGCAGACAATGAATAAAGTTAACCACATGCCGAAGTCTCTGCTGTCTGAGGTACTACTGAGCTTGCTTATTGCTGTTGGAATACTAATAGAAGATAATGGAAGCAAAGAGTGTTTTTATGTGTTTGGTATCTTATGTTTTGTCTTAGGCAAAGCAATTTTATTTTCATCACTGTGAATTCTAAAGTGCCAGACCTAGCGCATTTCCAGTTATTTAAGTCTGGTCAATTCTTGTTAATGTTGTTTGTGTAACTCACTGCGTTTGACACCAGAAAATTGTGTTCTATGTGTTACCTGTGAAAGTCGTTCTCTTTTAGAAGAGAGCACAGACACCATTGCATGAAATCTTCCTGAAACTCTAATGCGGTCCTGTAATGTAATAGCTACAGGTCTGTGTTCGCGCATAACTTGTGTGCCAATCCCTTCACCTGACTTTGTGCAGAAATGGAGGAAAAAGGAAGAAGAAAAAAAAAAGGGAGGGTGTGTGAATTCACATGCAAGGTGAATAACCCTAAGTCTGAAACTATCCCTGTTTATCATCCTGAGTGAAAGCAGTATAATGACATACTCTAGTTCAGTGATGGCAATGGTGTTTGAGTTCTTTTAAACCTGTATTTCTAGAGAAGTGATAGCCAAGGCTTTGAACTGTTGTTTAACAACCTAGTAAGTCTTAATCTGATTGAAGAGCCTATCCGTCTGCTAAAGCTTTCAGAAACCTTGAATCTTGTTTCTCTGCTTTAAAGGTAGCAATTCCAGTGCAATCTAGGAGGCAGATTTGTATCCGAACTCGACTTTCCTTAAGAATGAGGTATTGAGCTGACCCTGGATCCTGCTCAAGGTAGAAGCTCATCTGTGCTTACAAGTTAAGGTACGGCGAATTTTAATGCCACGTTTGTCAAAGCATGCTTCGAGATGACTTCCTCAGAATGTATGTGCATTTCTGGCTGGTAACTAACCAAAAGTAGATAGGCTTTGACATGTTAAAATCCGAATTTGAGACACTGACTAAATGCATGCCGCAAGCTCTCGAACACCTCACGGGGAAACTGCTGCTCGGAGTCGTGTGCTTTCAAAGCAACAGCTGTCTGTAGCGGCTGCCGGTGGCTTGCGTTTCTTGTAGCAACAGGGGTGCTAGCGATTCATTGGTTTCAGACTTCTCCTGCAGATAAATTATCAATTTCTGCACTTTGTGTCAAAACCTAATAAATGACAGTATTTGCATAGGCATGCAAGCATCACTTCACTGTTTCTGGGAAAAGTTACACGAGGAAAAAAAAATTGAATCTCTGCATAGGTGCTGGTCATTACTGTTGTGCAAAAGGACTACAAATTCTACAGAGGTTCAGCTTCAGTTTATAATTTATAGGCTGTACGATTACAGATTTCATGTGCCTTCATTTTGGGTCGGTTGCCACAAATGTGATGGATAAAATCAGTCTTGCAAAGCACCTTGTCTTTACGTCTGTGGGACAGGACCAGAAATTTTAACTCGGGCCTTCCCGTTTAATATGTAAACTTGTACAACAGTAGGGTGTCCTGAAGGAGGGGAAATCATACACATTATACTGTAGAGTTAATTACTTTGTAACGGAAAAGATAATTAAATGCTCAAGTCTTAAACTTCCTTAACTCTGGAAAATAAATAGCTTCCTGGGCTTCTGTAGAAAGGAGGTTTTCTGACTGAACACTTGGAACATGAGCCCTCTTCAGCACTGCACGCCTGAATTGAGCACGTATTCCACGCAACTGCCTATGTCCAAACCTTATTAAAGTACCTTTCTGCTTTGAGAGTTTACAGTTTTTCATAGGAACTGTTGGGCTAAGTGTTTATCTCTTCACATGCAAATAGCAAAGAATTGCACAAAAATGTTGAGTCTTAGATAGCTGTTGGGGTCTGGGGAAGTAATTTGAGGGTTTCCATGCTTTAGGATTTGGAACATAGCACACTTTGGATTTTAAAAGACTAACTGGAACATAGGTTTATCTTGCATAATACAGTAGAACTTTGGTAATTGCTAAGGGAACTTCAAAAATGGTAAAAAGATGCCTCATTCATAATTCGTTGTTTGAAGTATCAAAGTGAAACTGTTGGTCCACTGATACTGTTTAGCTGTCAATTAATGACATTTCACCTTACTGGTCCAAAGGTCTTTTGCAAGGTGGAGTGCAGCAGAGCTAAAATCTCTTCTGGCGTTTGAGTTGTATTGACTAATGGCTAGATAACTGCTGGCGTCTGTCTGCGCTGTGGGACTAAAGCACTTTGATTTCACATTATGACTTGTCACATTCCACATGGTTACTTTTTATAACATGAGCTAAAACTTAAGATTTTTTTTGAGATAGGAAAGGCTTGATGCCCTGTTTCAGAATATTTACAGTCTAAAGGTACTCTTGAGTCAAATATTTTGGATACATTGCCTAGAAAGATGTGAATTTGAAATAAAGTTGTATGGTACAGAAAACTGGAGCACTTACTGCTGTCTTTTTAATGGTACGCTTGAAGTTACTGAATGTGTTCACTTTTTATGATGGCGTGTAAGGCAGCAAGATATCTTTTACTGTATCTTACGTTTGAAATGTTTTAGAGGCCTGGAAGCCTGTCAGTTTTTATTAATACCACTTTTTATGGGTGTCTTTCTGAATGGTTGTGAGTTAAGAATCTGTAAGCTTTAGTTTTACTGAAATAAAAAGAGTCCATGAATTGTTTAAGCTTGAATCGACTTCTGTATGCTACATACTTAGGTGGTGTTTGCATATTGGCTGTTAAAACTATTTCTACCGTTTTGTGGTTTGGGTTTGTTTTGCTTTTTGTTTGGGTGGTTTTTGGTTTTTTTATCATCAAGATATCTGATATTGTTTAACACTCAGAAGAGTCAGACACAGAAAAAATACAGTTGAGCAGTTTGCAGGACAGTAACATTTTTCTTTGGCAGTTACTCTCTAATAGCTCATGTCAAAGTAAATGAAGACACAAGAAGTTTTTTTGTAGAGAAGTATGTCTAAATAAGGGCCTGGGAGAGTGGCATGGCTTAACTTAAAATAGCGTCCTGACCTTATTTCTCTGACTCTGGGAAGACTAATACTAGTTTTGGTCACTATGTAAAGGTCAATACCTAATTAAAAAAGGTTTAGGATTAAGGCTTTTTGTAGCATGTCTTAACTACAGCTGGCAGCTTCTCTGAAGGGAAGTTTCATTTCATTACCAAGCTAGACTGTGGGATTTTGGTGTATCTGAAAATTCTTTGAAGCTGTTGCCTTACCAAAATAGATGCTAAAACTCATAAATCTCATGCTACCAGTAACTACTCTGAGAGACATCCAGAGTTGGGCTTGGACTGAAAAAAAAGGCTCAGCTGTTACCACGCCTCGTGGATCAGGATGCGTGCAGCTCCAAACCAAGCAACCCCAAAGCAGTAGCCTGGGGACAGGAGTGAGAGGAGAAAGGGCAGAGAAGCGTTCTTGGATACTTTAGGGGAGAGCGGGGGCATGCAGGAAGCAGCTGAGGTTATGGGGGAGGCGGAGGGCTGAGTAGGAGAGCAGCCTACATCAGCCTTGCTGATCATGAAATGGCTTGACTAGTTGTTTAGAAACTTGTATCTAAACATACATCCCTTCTCCTACAGAGTTAACGGTTGAGAGAGATGACTTGCTGAGAGCTCTAATGTAAATTAATGTCCGATGCTAAGTATTTTAGTTGGTCCTCTAACTAACATTTCTTAGCATAGCTAGCAGTTGTTTGCAAATGCACAAACCGCTCTTGTGTTGAGTGTAGCAACAGCTGTTGCAGGAGAGTCCTGGTGCATCAGAATGGCTCCACTTAACTTTAGGCATCTTGCTGGGAGAGAAGCCCTTCAGCACTGCATTGCTAACTTATTTTTCCATTGGCTAGAGAGGAGGGGTAAAGTCTTGACTTACTATGCCTTGAATTGTATGGAATGCATACGAACCTGAAGGCAATAAACTTCAGGGTCTTCATCCAGAAAAAAGTAGTTTACTCATGCATTTTGTTTGCTTGTTGGCATTGAAGAAAAAAAAAAAACACAAAAGGTACATAGTGTCATTTTTTCATATCCTCAACTGAGTGTGGGGAGAAGGAAGAAGTCTGAGATTAATATTAGGCTTTAGCAGGGAGAGTAGCTTTTCAGTTTGTATTAAATTGTGAACAGTTTGACAGAAAAAATGGAACATATGATTTTTGAATTCCCAGTTTAGTTATAACGAAGCATCCTGTCTTATCATTTTGCAGCTGTTCCAGGATTCATCTTGTATCATTTTTCAGTTTAGCCAAAATTAGTACTAATGTGTCCTAATACGCACACATTGTTGGAAAAACTGAGCCAAGCCACCAGGTTTTGTTTGGTTTTAATAAAACTGCGTTACAGGTGAGGTATTTCATCTTCTGTGCTAGAACCTGAAGAAACCCTATTCTGAGATTTTTACAAGGAGTTAAGCTGCTAGTGGCATGTGGAGGAGTTACCCTAAAAGTAGGTAATAACTTGGGTCAAGGTGCAAAAGCATTCTGTACTCTTTCACCTCGATTAGTCATGCAAAATGAACCAGTGTAGTTTAGGTGCACCTACCCCGCTGTACAGACAGCCATAAACTGTCTTCTCCCTAGATTACTGGGAAGCATGAGAAGAAGCTGGCAAGTTCAATCAATCTATCTAACATGCCGGTGTTTCATTAAAAGGCATGTTGCAAGCCTGGGGTAGGACTGTTAAGAGGTGATGATGGAAGTGACCAGATTTGTGTCCGTGCGTGCCTCTGCATCGGTGCAGGTAAAGCATTGAAGCTTACTGCTGCCAGTCTAAAGCGGGCGGCATATGGAATGCATCCTTGCATCAATCCCTGTCCATGAAGAGAGGCTTTCAAAACTTAATATTAAATGTTTGTAACCACCAGAATAATTCAGTTGTTTGGGCTGTATCTAGAGCTAGCCCTAACTTTAGCTGAAACACTGGGCGTTTCCTCAGTATTTTTCCCCTGAAGCTAGAGGCCTTTTGCGAGCTGGCTGTTGAGCTCTACTGATTATTTCACTTTGCAGTTCTTCAGAGTGCCCGAGAAACTGGTAGTAAAATGGGCGTAAATAACAGATACCTCTTTTTGAAGCTGGGGGGGGGCATGGTTTTTCTGGCAGTGTGGGGTTTTTGCTTTTTAAAAAGAGATAAAGGATGTCTGCAGTATTTGGGACACAGAAATCCCTTGGGACAGTTCATACTAAGAAGCTGCTGCCCCTGTTACTACTTTACAGAAAGACAAAATTAACTGTGCAGGCTATAAAGATATCCTCCCTTCACTGGACATATGCTTGCATGACATAAAGGCTCAAAATACCAGAAAACATGTTTGTATCACTTGAATACATAAGGACATATAAGCCAACCATGTCCTGGAGTGCATCAAAACCAGTGTATCCAGCAGGCCAAGGGAGGTGATTCTGCCCTTCTGCTCTGCTCTTGTGAGACCTGTGTGGAGTGCTGCGTCCTGCTCTGGGGTCCCCAGTACAGGAAAGACATGAAGCGAGTCCAGAGGAGGCCACAAAGCTGATCAGAGGGCTGGAGCACCTCTCCTACGAGGACAGGCTGTGAGGAAGCTGGGTTTATTCAGCCTGGAGAAGAGAAGGCTCCAGGGAGACCTTAACAGCAGCCTTCCAGTACCTGAAGGGGCCTACAGGAAAGCTGTGGAGGGGCTGTTTACAAGGGCAGGGAGTGATAGGACAAGGGGTGATGGGTTTAAACTAAAAGGGGAGATTTAGATTAAATGTTAGGAAGAAATTTGTTCCGGTGAGGCACTGGCACAGGTTGCCCAGAGTAGTTGTGGCTGCCCCCTCCCTGGCAGTGTTCAAGGCCAGGCTGGATGGGGCTTTGCGCAACTCCAAAGGTCTAGTGGAGGGTGTCCCTGCCCATGGCAGAGGGGTTGGAACTAGATGGTCGTTGAGGTCCCTTCCAACCCAAACCATTCTGTGATTCTATGACATTTTTATTTGCTATTTCTTTTCTTTGTTACCTTTAGTACAGGTGTATCGTAGGGAAGTAACTCTAGTGACAATTTGGGATAATATAATTAAAGGGACACAGCAAGGTCCTGCTGGTTCAGCTGCCTCCTGCAACAGGCCCTTAGCTACCAACCTCACACTTGTCTTCTGCCTCTTGAAACTTCCCCTTCTGTCGCAGATGGGCCGGGTGGAACAGACTGCAGGTGTTGTAGCTGCACAGTGTGGGCTGTGTAGCACTGGTAAATCTGAAGCCTTTTGAAGGTGCTGGCAGTCCTTCCCTTGATAGGGATGGAAGCAAAGATTCTACACCATTTCATCTGCCTGCAACATTTATACAGGTATTACACTTTCACGTGTGAATAAATGGCATGAACTGAACTATGGGTGAAACTGGAGTGCCTAGGACACTTCTGCATTCGGGTGGTGCCAAGTACCTCATATAGCAGATATGGCTAATTAGAGTATGTTATTAATCTTTAGCCACTGAAATCAGTTGGATCAATGCTGAACAGCTGCTACAGGAAACTACTGCAGAGGGGTTGCTGAAAAATTATCGGATCTGTTCTTAAGATACATCGTTTCTTAAGGATGTCTTTTCTATTGCATAGGAGTTGCAAAATGAGTTAGTCGCATGGTGGGTAATAGCCTGCAGTACTATATCCCAAAAAGTGTATCTTTTAAGGGCTATATAGTAGGTCTCTGAGCTGTCAGGGTGTTAGGAATTATTAGGCTTTTGGTTTGAACCTGAAATTTTCTCCCATTCTAAAGTTTGCTTCAAGTTCCTGCAGCAACCCTTACTTCCTTTTAGCGAATTTTTGCTGGGATAACTAAAGCCATCCTCAGAAGAAACCATTGAAGGAAAAAAAAAAAAAGAAGAGTCCAGCTGAAAACACAGACGCTCTTGTCCACAAAGGTCCAGAATCTTCCATATCCAGAATCTTCCATATTTTAAATGAAAACCATTCCTTGAATTCATTATAAAAATGCAAAACAGCAAAACACCGGTAAGTTGTGTTCGATCTAGAAGATGTGCACCTTCAGTAACAGCGTCACTCCACAGTGCCCACATCTGTGAAGTGCTGGGCAGTTATCAAACCTGCATATGCAAGAGAACTGCAGCCGTGGCCTTTCTCCAGTGTTTACATTTGTGGGGTTTAAACAAGGTGAGAACTGAAAAGTTTTCCCTGATCTGGAGTAAATTTGTCTGAAGTGGTGTTTGTGAAGGGGCAAGTAAAAATAAACAGAGGCTTCTCTGCAAGAGGGACTCTGCTTTTTTCTCTCTGCTATGCTAGTTGTATGGAATAGCAGTCATTATTTTTACATTGTAGCAAAGTTTAAGATTTAACCTCTCACAACAGATAAAAATTCAGAGGACATTAAATTAAAAGGAGGTTCCTTCTCGACTGGAATACCCTGGCTGAAAACAAAACCACCTGTTTTCCACTAGGTAGCAAAGACCTGCTATGAAAATGTCTTGTTGATGGTGCTTGGCAAAGTGCAGAGCTCCCAGGAGTGCAGTGCTCTGCATCTTCATTCATCTCTTCTGCACCTACCCCCTTCTTTCCTGACTACTTCTTCTTCCTCTCCCACTCCCCCTTTTTTTCCCTATTTTTAGTAGCTTGAATTGTACAAATATTAATAGATCTATAAAGCTCAGAAAATGGGGTTCATAGAGTCATAGAATGGCTTGGGTTGGAAGGGACCTTAAAAATTATCTGGTTCCAACCCCCCTGTCGCAGGCAGGGATGCCACCCACTAGATCAGGGATGTTTCAAATAACGAGATATCTTCATTAGAATTAAGTGGAAAAACTAAATGTAAGCTTTCCTCTTCTACTTTAAACTTCGAGAGTGGGAAGAACAAAGATTGTGTTGATGATAAAGGCCTCCACATATAGCATTCTAATTGTAACACAGACCAAAAAAACCTTAGAAGTCGGTGGGCAAATACAGAAAAAGATCACGCCTTCTCCTCAATCATTTCAGTATTGTGTACCTTAAAGACAACACTGTGAATAGTAGACCACTTTGTGTGAGAAACACCAAGCATAGTTAGCAGGATTTCCATAGATTATTCCGTAGCTACGTCAACACTAGTATCTTTTATGATGGGTTCTAAATAGGAGTTCTGGCTAATCTGAATGCCCACCTCATCCTCCTTTGCAGATGAGTCCCTTTTGATCCCCGTGCAGATGAATCCAAATTCTGGCAAACTTTGCCTCACATCCTGTTAAAAGTAGAAGACTGTAACTTTACAGATGACTAATCATTTTGAAAGTTCGCTTCCCTACGCACCCTTCAAACTGAATGCCTGGTGTAAAAACAAGGGGGGAAAAAAGTAACCCCTCTCAGACATGCCAGCACACACAGTGACTAAGCAGTACACGGCATCAGCTCCTTTTTTTTTTAATCACTGGGTGCTTAGTACCATAAGCGACGGAGCTGCTGTTGCCTGGATGACTTTTTATGGCCCTTTACTGCCTCGTGAAGGTGTCTCCTGCCCTTTTGACTTGACGTTGAATGAAACAACAGGGAAGTCATACTGAGAAAGTAGAAATTGATTGATTGGGAGTGGAGGAACTGTATTAGGCTGTCAAAACTTCTGTTGACAACATTGCTGCTACTACTGGTTGCAGGTTGGTATTGCTAAATCTCCGTCGGTATCCCCTAACATCGGGTGTTGTCCAAATACAAGAAAGGATGTAGCTCCTCAGCCACTGTCCCTAGAATCTTTGCAGCCTGCTCAAGCAGTGGTAGCTAGGCAGGGATCATATGTGCAGAATAGACCAAATGTATATATACACACAAAAAAGAAAAGGCATATCACTTTTGGCTTGATGTTTTCTCACTTTTCCCTCACACCTCATTATGACTGTGCTGGGAGCTGATCAACTAATTGAAAAATCTTCTAGAATGTTTGGCATTCATGAAATTTCAAATACCATTGAAGAGATAACACTAGTCTAAATATTCCAGCCTGCATTCTTAAAACCTTGTTTAAACAACACAAGCGAATTCACACTAAACTGATTTAATATTCCTAGGAAGGAATTTAAGGCCTGAAGTCGATGAGTGTATGTGAAAATCAGTGTGTGACTGCAAGGCTGGCTGCAAGGCTTCAGCTGACAACTTACATTTAGATCCTGGGCTTGATACCGAAAACTACCATAATGATAAGCGCTACAGAAAATCTTCTGCTTCATGTTCCTACATTAATGCTTACAAAGCAATTGCAGAAAAAAAGTCTCCATTAAAAAATTTACATTTGAAATTTAGTCTAATTTTGCAGTTGTTTTGGGCTTGCATGGCAAGGTTTTGGTAGTGGGAGGGGAGCGGGGGGGTGGGGGCGGCCCACAGGGGTGGCAGCTTCTGCAAGAAGACGCTGGA
>VWZZ01004715.1:227181-249904 GCA_013399095.1 Psophia crepitans
TAGTGGAGGGTGTCCCTGCCCATGGCAGGGGGGGTGGACCTAGATGATCTTTGAGGTCTCTTCCAACCCGAACCATTCTGTGATTCTATGATTCTGTAACTGACTGTAACCCCCATCCTCATCCCCCTGTGCCCCTGGCAGGGAGCAAGGAGAGATCAGGAGTGAAGTTAAGAAAGGAGGGGTGGGGGGAAGTGTTTTAAGATTTGGTTTTATTTCTTACTGCTCTGCTCTGTGTTTGCTTGGTAATAAATCAGATTAATTCCTCTCCAAGTCTGGTCTGTTTTGCTCGGGACAGTAATTAGTGAAGAGCCTTTCCCTGTCCTCATCTCAACCCGCGAGCCATTCGTTACACCTTTTCTCCCCTGTCTAGCTAAGGACAGGAGTGATAGAGCAGCTCTGGTGGGCACCTGGACTTCAGCCAGGGTCAACCGACCACAGCAGTGTAAATTAACTATACACCAGTTAAGAATCTCACTGACCGTGCTGCTCCCTATAATCTGCTTTTTGATTTGGGGAGTGGAGGTAGGGGAGGTAGGTGGAAAGGCAATTGTTATAGATCCTCAGGTTCCTATGTTTTATCATAACAGCAGCGCTACCTTACCCATACAGAGGATCTCTAGATTCTCTACAGACACCACCAAATTGCTTCCAATCCACATATAAGACTGAGACATACTTCTGTAAAATATACCTCAAAAATCACAAGCCTGAGAAAGTAAGAGGCACACAATTGCTGCATGAGTTGTCCAAGTTAACACAGGAAGGCTGTGAATAAGTAGGAAATGTAATGTACTGTACCTGAAAAAAAAAGAAAGCTCTTCAACTAAATTCTCATTAAATATTCAATCCTACAATCTTAAATATGGAATTTATGTGGGATTCAAATATTTGCTAATTTTAGAGGGTCTGACTAACATTTTTAAATAGTCGCCGTTTCTTCACTGCCATGAATGATAACTTTGCATTTGCTAGCTGTCTCCTTTTTTTTTCCTCCACCCCGTGGCTTACAGTGACAATGTGGCAATTCATGAACGAGTGGGTGACAATAAATGTCACTGTTAATCCTAGCTGGTATTGATGTAAAAGGTCTATTTGTGTTTGCTGGCTAAATCTTGCATCTAACAGAAGGCATCTATTAGTTCTGTTGTTAGAATAATTGTCTCCTTAATGGCACAGTGATTCTATATCTGATTGTGCACAGAAGCAGAAAAGACAGCTGATGGAATTACAGTGCAAATTACAGATTTCAGTCTCACAGGGAGATAATAATAAAATTTTAGGGTTTTTTTGCTGAAAATTGCTCTGTATTACACTAATTTATGTACATTGCTTCTGCTTTGCTCCAGAGCTATGATTAACTAGAACTTCCTTATGATTAACCTTAGCCACACTTTCTTCATGTCAAGTGCAGGAATACATTTGGTGCTGGTGTGCATTTGCCAACCCGTATTTTATCATCAGTATTAGTGTCTTGATTGAGCAGGACTAATACAGTCATCAGGAAGTTAAATTACTATATCAGTTTCTCTTTTTAATCTTTCTGTAGTCAAAAGAGGGAACAGGGTCTTTCTTAGGATAAGTACTTTTAAGCCAACATAATTTTGTATGGTAATTACTCAGTTGAGAGACAGAGTTCATCATTAGCATACCACAAACTATGTTGCAGCAAATTATGGCATAGAAGATCAGCTGCTAGTCCACAGATTGCAGAATAACTTCAAGAAAGTACTCAATCCAACTTCTATTTCATTATATTCTGATAATTGCAAATTGAGCCAGACATAACTTCAAAAGAGCCTTATTAATGTACAAGCCCTGCACCACTGTGTGAATAACCAGATGCCTCTTTGTGGACTGCCACAAAATGCTCCACGCCTCGAAGTTCAAGAACTGCTAGTCCAGGATAAAAAGCACCTCCCTTGATTTGGAAACACTAAAATACTCAAGACGAAAGTTTGATGTTTTGGGATTCAGCAAAGCTCTGAAAGTGTCAAACCAACACCTGAGGGTGGCTTTGTGCACAATTCTTGATCCTGTTCTGTGGTTTGATGTTATACCCCTGCAGGCCCACCTGGGTTCCCCAGGAAAGACACTCATTCCCCCTGCTCCGTCCCCATCCTACTCTGAGTATGTGCACTCACGGCCTCTTACATAGGACCTTTAGTTTCATCTCAGGGTCAAGAGCAGCTGGACAGGGGGTTTATGAAAGTGTCTTCTGGCTTGGACAGTGGGAAATATTTAGAAACCAAAAGCCACAGTGGGACTTGGTTCGTACTTGTTTTCTTAAAAAGGTATTGGGAAGATCAGACATGCGGATGTGGAGTCTATTCTTCAGAGGGGAGCAGGGCAATGGATTCTGTATGACTAGCTAAACTCAAGTCATTTTCTGTTTCTAATTCTGCAATCATTCTCATCAGATATCTTCAAATCTATTCTTTTTCCTTTCTCTCCTAGGAATTCTATGGATTTGCTTTTCCAACTCATCTTACGGTATAACCTGTTAGGCACTCTACACAAATAGGCATTGGTGTTCACACTGGGGAGCTTTCAGGGACAGAGAAATATAACACTTTGCAGCACAGAAGACTGGTCATCTGCAGCCTTCTTTGCAAATTCTTCAGCAGTCATTAATGGGAAAGGAAAAAGAAAAAGGAACATCAATTGAAAACCAGATGGCTATGCAGAAACCTAAGACATCCCTTGTTTTTACTCTGTGTGTATATCGAGCTCCAGTTCTCCCAAGCTCGGACTGTCAAAAAATGGGAACTGAAGCTCAGATGCTCACACAAGATTTAAAAGAAACAATGGTCAGAAAGCAGGCAGTGAACATCTGAGTTGAACTAACCAAGTCCTCCTTAACAAATGTTTGTGGTTTTGACCAAAAAAATGAAACCAGAATTAGTCAAAAGTTTAAGAGAATGATAAAAGAACTAAGTAAAGATACTTTAAAAGCTCCCTTTCAAATTACTGGGATAAACTCTAGCACAACTGGCTCCTGTTTTACCAGAAAATGAATAATAACAATACCCCTCCGTCAGAGCTCCTTACCCTGCCAAGGTTTCTACATTGTTGTAGCCCCTAAATGCTGTTTTGAATTTAACAACATGATTTCTGGTTTGTTTGGGTTTTTAAAATCACCATGGAAAGCATTCTGTTCTTCAGCACTTTTATATGTGTATCAGAGGTTTTTTTAATTTATTTTTCATTCTTTTCTAATGAATTTGTTATTTTCAAAAGGGTTAGAGCTGGAGCTAGTACTGCTCAAGAAGACTCTGTCATCTGCAATTAAATAGCTTATATCAAAATTTCCCAAGCTGGACATGAGGATTTCTTCATACCATCTAATGAAAAATACATGGCTAAAACTCCTTTACCCAAATTCTTCTTGTCTACACTATCTAGCCGTTGTGGTTTTACCCCAGCCGGCAGCTGGGCACCACGCAGACACTCGCTCAGCCCCCTCATTGGAAAGGGGGAGAGAATCAGAAAAGTGAAAGTGAGAAAACTCGTGGGTTCAGACACAGACAGTTTAATAAGTGAAGCAAAAGCCGCGTGCACAAGCAAAGCAAGACAAGGAATTCATTCCCCACTGCCCATGGCAGGCAGGGGTTCAGCCATCCCCAGGACAGCAGGGCTCCGTCACACGTAATGGTGACTTGGGAAGACAAACACCATCACTCCGAACGCCGCTGCCCCCCCCTTCTTCTTCCCCCCAGCCCCTTATAAACCGAGCATGACGTCATATGGTATGGAATGTCCCTTTGGTCATTGGGGTCAGCTGCCCTGTCTGTCCCCTCCCAACTCCCCGCACACCCCCAGCCATCCCGCCGGCGGGGCGGTGCGAGAAGCAGCAAAGGCCTTGGCTCTGTGCAAGCATCGCTCAGCAACAGCAAAAACATCTCTGCACTATCAGCGCTGCTTCCAGCACAGACCCAAACACAGCCCCATACCAGCTACTGGGAAGAAAATTAACTCTCTCTCTCAGCTGAAACCAGGACACTAGACCTCCCATATACATTTGCAGTTTTAAGCTTTTCTCTTTACAAGCCTTGTTGAGACTCCAGAAAGTCCCTTCCCAGGCAAATACCTCAGCATTTCAGTTGTGCTGCAGTTCAGCAGCAGTGACTGTCAAGTTGGGACGCCAGCACAAGAGGCAGTAACTGCAACTGGCATTGTAGTGTTTAGGCTGTGTACCCATATCCACTCAAAAAGAGGAACACTTACAGAGAAAAAAATGCATTATACCAGCAGTCCCGGTATGATGTTGCTGCATCTGAATGAGGCTTTCGACTATCTTTGTATTATTTCTTTGTTTCTCTATCTTTTTGAGCTTTCGTGGAAGGGACAAACCCTGAGTATTTGAGGCTGGTTTGCTGACACGACGAGAAACTAAAATTCACAGGAACTGGGAAGGGAAAAAAAAAAAAAAAAAAGGCAAGCTGGGAGTAATTCTCAGTCCAAAGGCATAGCTTTCTCTAACACTGTTTAGAGTATGCCTGCCAACTACTCAAAGTACTCTTACTGTAATGGGTACAATACTCTGCGCCCCAGATTAAACTGTTTTTTCCCCTTCTATACTCAGAAACTCTACTTGGAGAAAAAGATGATGCAGCATTATGAATCCTGGAGAAAAATCACGGACTCTTGTAGGCAGGGCACAGATTCCTTTGAGTTACACAACTATAAGACAGAGTTAAAGTACCTTAGCTCCCAGGTGCTGCAATATGACAGAGCTCTGCCAACCTACATGCTCCTTGCCCCCAAACAAGGAGGTACCAATCCTCTGCCAGTCCCCCTCACACTGAGTGAAAGCCCTCGACCTCCTCCGAGAACTGGCTCTGGTGTTCATCTGGTGCAGCGACGCACCAACTGAAATGCTGTGCTGACCAAAAATAACCCTGCCAAAAAAAAAAAAAAAAAAAGAAAAAGAAAAAGAAAAAAAAAGAGCAGTTTCTTCCAGGTGAGAATTGGTTCATCAGTTCTAGTCTGAGAGCCAGAGACGGTTCAAGAGAAGGGACAAAGCTATGGGGCTGCAAGCAGGGCTGGAAGGACTAGGTTAAGACGGATGGAGAATGGCCGGACTGCCCCTTCTGGCAGCAGCAAACTGCCAGTAAGCCTCAGGTGTACTGTGCAGGCAGACCCCAATGCTTACACAGTACGTCTTAAACACTGTGTAATATAGTAGAGTTTAAATCTCTTTTACTGTCATTCCCAGGCTAATGGCAGTTATTTTCTCTGCGGTTTCCAGAGTTCCCTTAATGCCAGAATTCACACAGATGTGTTTTGCAAGTACAATTTCTGTGCCTTAAATTTGTATCTTACTTATGCTAATGCATTTTCCATCTAGCCCAGCCTTTCCTGCCTGTGAGGACTTCTGTCTTCTGCTTCCCAAGACAAGTGAAGCATCGCCTCTCCTGAGACCAGCAAATGCTTCCAATACAGTACTCAGCAAACAGCAACTCACAAAAGAGTGACCTGATGAAAAATTCACTGTGTAACTGGACATGTCAGTGAAGGGGTTGGTCCCTTAAGTGTGCTCAGACAATAATAAGCACAAGGAAACCAGCCAAATCAGAACAAAATGGGATGAAGACATCCTAAACACTTAAATATGCTTGCTTGTAAATGACAATGGAGCCTCGCTAGCCAGAACCTGCTGTACCAGAAGACTGGTTTAGCTGAATACTAGCGTCCTACTGCGTGGAGCGATTGCCAACAGAAGGATTTCTATGCTGTGTTTTAAAGTTATTGTTTCTTTGCTTTATCTTATGCTTCTTCTTTTTTTTTTTTTTAAAGTCCACAGAGTACATAGTATATCTGGAAAGCAAGAAAACAGCACGTTGCAGTAACATGCCCTTTCAAATAATGACATACTGCCAAAACACTCCGTTTGCAAAGTTTCTACTGAATTATATATGAAGATGAGGCTTTATCCTTACTGGTTTATTTATACCACGCACACCTTATGGTCACACCTTCCATCGCATTGGTACAAAGGTGCCTCTGCAGATGGATTCTTCTTTCCAGAAATAAGCATTTCCACATAAAGACAGTTAACCCTTTACAAGGCAGTACGGTTCATGTGCAGCTAACTTTTTAGAGCTCACAGAGCCTGCCCTTAAGAGTAGGAATCTCTCGTATTTTTAGCAGAAATTTTTCTTCCTTCCTCTGTATTAACTGTTTGATAGTGGTCTTGCAAAGACAGCAAATATGACTTTCAGGAAGATCAAGAAGGAAAAGCAAGCTGAAGTATGGATTGAAAATCAAACACAAAGTGGTCTGAAAATCTGAGGTGAAATTGAACGGTGAGCATCAGAGCTGCACTTGGGCTGCACTGCCAAGGCAGGAGTCACACTTTCCTAGCAGAATCACTCGGAGCACGGACTCAAGACCCTCAGTCCCTCTGCTCTTAGTGGAGAGAGGCTGGTGTTTCAAGGGCTGACCCAGAAGGAGGGGGGCTTTCACCCTCCAGAGTTTGCCCTGAATCAGGGCTGCATCTTAGCTGTCACTCACAAACAGGGAAGGGGTCACAAAAAGTCGGTGTTCTAATGGCTATTCCTTAAATCCATAGATACAGGAAATCTAAATGGGTTACACTGTCAGTAAGAATTTCTGCTTGCTTTAACATCCATGTGGAGGTCTCTCCCTCACCAGATTAAAGTCGTTTCCGAACAAGAGGTTTTGATTTTCTTCCATTGGCTCAAGACGCCTCCATCTGTGCACCGTGCAGGCTGGGAGCCCCAGGCAGATCCTTTTCCCTGCGAGTCCTGCCAGCAAACCTGGGCTGGGCCCCTCAGGACCCTCACCAGAGGAGATGGGCAGCAGGGCCTGCAACTACTGTCTCCTTATGGCTATTTGCATCCCCCTCCTGCTCTCTTCTTCCCACCTGGAAAGCATGGACAAATGTGGGAATTATTTCTCAGAGGAGCTTCAGTAATGGTGTGACATTTTGTGTGTTGGTGCTGAGTTTTAACTGTCCACTCAGAAAAAAATAAAAAGTCTTTTTGAAGAAAATTACTTGTTTCACTTCTGCTTTTTTCAAACTGAAATGCATTTCTTTTCAGCTTTCTGTTTTGGTATTTCCATTAAATGTACTTTCTAGTAAGTTAAATAAGAATGATAATGGTCAAAGCAGAAAGAATAATGCACTTTAGGTCCAACCAAATATTTAATTTATCCTGAGATTATTTTTTCTTGAACCTTTTGATTTCATCAGACATTTCTGAAAGGTTTCTGTTTCGATGCAACTCAAAATTATTTTTTTCCTTTCATTTTTTTCTGAACTATCTGTGATTCAAAATATCCATTATATTTGCTACCCTACTTCCAGGTAACTAGAATAATCAAGACTTGCTTTTGGAGAGTTTTTTCATTACCGGTAATTTTATGCAGAGATTCTAACTTTCTGATAAAAGAAATGGAAATATTTGAGATCCTTCATCTCAGTAATGAGCTGAATGCCAGCAGGCAGAAAATACTGCTCGTGACAAGTTTTATCTAAACTTATCTAAAACTGAGCCAGAAAGTAAAAGGACAAGAGAGGAGATGAGGTGTCTTTAGATATGCATTCATTTCAGAGCTGGCTTCAAAGCATTTTCACTGTCAGTTAGAGTACTGAGAATCTGTTGTCCAGAAACCCTCAGGAGACAAATTTTAGACATTCAAACTCATGGCATTTAGTTTTTTGCTTATTTAAATTTTTCCATCAACTCAGTTCTTGTCACTGTTCAAGTCTGACACTCCAGGGCAAACCTCTCTAGCTATTTTTTTAAAAAAAAAAAAGGTAATCAGGGACAACGCCAATATCTTCCTCTCATGGTTCCCTTCTCTCATAAAGTTCCTTCCCATAGACCTCACCTCAAGCACACTACCCCAGGAGCTGCCTGTGTTCTCTGCTACTTTAAGGGGCCAGTCTTTTGTGCAAAGAGCATGTGGAACATAAACTTTGGATGTCAGTGTATATACTGTAGGCACTGGAGGTCCCTACTTGAGAGGACCGGAACAACACTCTTATTCTGGAATACAGCACACTTGAGAAAAAAATAAATAAATAAAAAAGATTATGAGAAAGACAGTGGTAAAGAAAATAATTTTGCCCATTATACCTAAATATCTAATGTGAAAGAAGAAAACAGGAACTGTTATCTGAAAGAATTTTACATCTGGAACTCATTTTGAAAGCCAGCACATATGCCACAGACTTAAAAAGAAGCTAAAAAAAAGTAGACAGATGGTCAGTCACCAAATTAGATGCAATCAGAATATGGAAAGATAATTTATCATATTCCCTCTTCTCAGTTTTTCATGTAGATACTGGACTTGGCAAGCTGTTAATCTGCTCTGATGAGTGCTTATAATAGAGCTGGGAGCTCTGAACACTGCCAGACCCAGCAGAACTTGTCGTTTTCTGCAGGTTTAGTCTATCGGTCCCTGGTCCTGAGGTGCTGAGTTCTTTGGCCTCACTTGGTTGTTTGCATTCCCCTTCCTGTGTCCGTAATTTCACAGTGCAGTAAATCCAGCATTAGGGCTCCTAGGTCAAAATTGCTGCAGCCACACAATGTAAAGTGCTGACTTATGCTGAATTTTAGCTGCCAAGTCAGATTTTCACAGCTAATTTGTTGTACTGGCAGGGTTGTTGGTTTTTGTTTGTGGTGGGTTTTTTTTTAACAGAAGGTCTGGTATCATCTGTTTGTGCCACTCGAGTTTTATGCTGGATCACCTGCCATCTCCTACAGCCAGCCTAGAGGCAGCACAAATCCCGCATCACGCTCTTCTGACCCTGAGGGGCTGGGACCGTGTGCCTTTGCCTGATCCACATTATCTTTGGCTCGGCAGGTTCAACACCAGATTGCGACACCACGTTCTCCGCCACATGTGTATACCTCAAGACTGAGTACCTTTCAGCAATAAATGTGCTGTTCTGGTTTTTCATTTCATTGGCCCAGAAGGTTGTGGGGCAAACCCGTTCATCCCAACAGCACAGGGGAGAGGATGCAGTAACCAAAGCAGGATGTGGAGCTACTCTAATTGGAGCTGGGGAAAGCCTCCCTCTCCGTTTCTCCTCCCTTTGACCTTATTTTTGTATCTCTGTTGTCCTAGATTGCCACATAACCTCACCCAAGCCAGAGGCACAGTGAAACCCACCTTGGCTCCTACAGCCCTGCCTGGCAGAAGGACGGAGCTGGGGCCAAGGCCTGCCATGCCACCAGGGTTTGGCAGCTGTACGCCATGAGCAATAAGACTGCAGTTAGACCAGGCAGCCTACCTGCTCAACCGCTCCTTGGTTCCCAGGGAGAGAGACCTGCCCCTTGCTTTCCCAATCCCTGCTCTTCCCCAACATACAGTCCCCTTCCTGGCTGGCTATCTGAGCCTCCAGTGAACGGACACAGTTCCCTGCTACAGACTCAGCAGTGATTCACTTTTTCTTTGTAGTTTTCTGCTATCTTAATGAAGTAACTCTGCTCAGAGAAGGGTCAGAGAAGCACCGGTGTCCAGCCAAACAACATGGCAGTAGCAAATACTTGAGAGAGTGGGAAGGAAGGGAGCGGTGTGACTGGAGCAGCAGCACCTTCCCCAACAGATTTAGCCTGTGCTGTTTAACCACACTTCCACCATGCTCCACCAGCAATACCATTTCCTAGAATCACTATGTCAGAAATCCCAGAGGCTGTCACGCTACGAGGTAAATATGGGCTGAGAAACCTTAAGCCAGGATGTAACCCTGGCTCTGCGCAAGGCCAGAGAAACCCAAGTTTGTGATCATTTGTCTGTGCTTGTCCCTGTCCTGGGACCTGTGCCACTGGCAAAAGCACCACGTTAATGTTTAACTAGCGTGTTTTTCCAAGGGCCAGGATAGAAATTTTCAATGCACTCTAACCGCTCAAGACATTTTTCTGGCAGCGGGGCTTTCCATTAGGAGCCCATTACGGTCCCTATCGCTCTCTCTGACCCTGGCCCGAAGCTGTCTGTCTCACTGGAAATCCACGACGGACAGATTTCGTCCTGCCGTGTTGTGACACTTCACTACTTCTTTTCCTTCTCAGTGAGATTTAAACTGTCAGAAAATTCCTCATTTCCACGGCGATGCAAGAGCCCATACAGCCACGTGCTGGGAGACAGCTTTTTGTCAGATTCTTTCTAGCTCTTCAGTCTCCGCAAATGAGCTGCAGAATCTGGCAGCCACTTTGATACCCCAGTGAAAAGGAAAACAACACAACAGCCCTTCCAAACTCCAGTAAGCCCTTAGGGCACTGCCAAGTTTCCCAGAGGTACTTTGACAGAGTTTTATCCCTCTTCAGAGCACCCTCAGCTTGGTCTGAACGCAGGGGCCTGTGCTGGCGAGGGGGTGGGCAGGGCCTCCCGGGTCGCCATGGCAGGCTGGGCTGGACCCGCAGACCTTGGCTGCCGGGCAGGTCTGCGGGCTGGGCATCATCTGGCCATGGGGCTCGTGGGCTCCTTTGCCCACACACCACCACTACACAGGGCCAGGTGCTGCAGGCTGACCCCCTCCCAATCTGCAAGGATCACTCTGAACGAAAGCGGGTCCCCCTTCCCCTGCCCCCTTCCCCTCCACGAGGAAGCTGGCTTGATGGGGGCTTGCCTTCCCTCTGGTCTTTGCTCAAAACCACAGCAGGGGAAGTATCTTCCCAAGCTTTCCTCTGGGGGTTAGTTAATACTTTGTTCACATTTTAGCAAACTTTTGGCAGATCCCTGCCTTCTTTCCTGCAAAACTGCCTTGAGATACCCAGGTGTTTTGCTCTTTGGTTACAGACATACCAATGCCCTACAAATCCTGGTGCCAGGTGAACATACACCTCATGGCCCTGAAATTACAAAAGCAATTGGTGCAGACACGAAAAAAAGGCCAAAGCAGTCCTCCTTGAGCTTATTTCAGAGGGTACCTGGCCCAGTGCGGGGTTCCTTCCACTGAAGCAGGCCATACCCCATGCAACCAGACAGGCCTTGCAGCTCCCTGTAGCTCATTCCATCTACAGGTGACAGTGGGATGAAGCCCCAGACCAAAAGAAAGACACCCCCAGTCCCCATGTCATCTGTATACCATTCTAGACAACGTCATAAAACCTTGCTGATAGTTTGAGACCCTGCCAGTTTTTAAATTTTACTGCGACATGAATCTCAGAAGATAACCATTCAGCAAACACATGGCGCTGCAGGACACAACTTACCAGTAGAGTCTACCTGCTCCAACCCAGCCTTCTGCCGATGGTCCACAGACCTTCACTAGCACACCCACTCCTAGGTCATTTAACAAGGTGGCTCCTAGCTTGGCAAATTGCTTTTGAAGCTGCCGAAAGAGAACTAGGAAAGCTTATCAAAACCACTTCCTAGTTGGAATAAGGCACACAGTTCAATTTACTTGAGTATTGTTCTCCCCCGAGATACTGCGTGCTCTGTGAAACCTCCTCCAGATAAAAATAGATTGAAAAGATAGGAAATGCTTGGAGTGGCCCTAATCATCAGGACGAAAGCCAGGAAAAACAGATTGTCCTCCGTCTACTATTAACATCATTAAGGAGAAGTTTGACTCAGATTTGCTTGGGTTTTAGTTCCCACACACACACACCTGGCAGACTTTGTAGCTAGATCTCCTTTGCTTCAGGGATCTGGTTGCAAAGCAGCTGGGACATTTCAGTCCTAAGCCAAGAGAACAATTACTGGCACCGACACTTCTGCTAGAGTAACGAACACAGGCTGATGGATCTCAGCAGCACAGCCTAATCATTTGAGTAGTGAAGACCTAAGTCTTAGAGCTAGGCTTGGTACCTCTGCTGCATTTTCTTGTCCTGCTAGCAAGCTTTATTGTCATGTAGTGGCCTCATCTTTAGCTTTTCCCCATCCTGAGTTTGCAAAATTAAATTATAGAAGTCTGATACTTTGTTGTCCAAGGACTTGACACCAAACCTTTTTTCTTTTTTGGTCAAAGCAGGAGAAGCGAAAAGAAAGGAAAGAGTAACAGCTGGCAACAGGCACCCACGGATTTGCACAAGAGCATTATTGTATCCTGAGCTGCATAGANGCAGGCACCCATCACCTCTGCTAAATACCCACGGATTTGCACAAGAGCGTTATTGTATCCTGAGCTGCATAGAGAACAGCGCTGCATGGGCACATACCAGTTCCTATAGGCCTGCTTGCTACTCTTTAACTCATCCACTCCTAGCACTTTATATGGGCAAATTTTAGTGCACATGAAAGCAGCTATCTTGGCCAATTCAGTGTTTGCAAAACATGTTGGCACCATCACAAGAAGGACACCTGGAAAGGGCTGCCAGCAGCTTTGCCAGCTTTCTGTCAGCGCAGGAGGGCCACAGAAAAGGCTGCGTTGCTTTTACTACACATCTTGCACAGACATGTTCACACAGCAAACAAGGAAGGTGGATCATCCCTTGAAACAATTATCCACAGCTGAAGCATTGCAGCTGGTCAACAGGGCAGCATCAAGGGGCCTGACCACCTGAGCTTCACCTCCACAAATATTTTAATTCAGGTCTGGGTCTGGCTCTTTACACCTATAGGCAGGGTGAGATGGGGAAAACAAGTTGCGGACTTTTTAAATTCAAAACCTTACAGTCCTCTGCAGAGGGGCACTTCTTAAACAAACAAAATACAGCCAGACAAAAATCCAGCTCCTATCAGTGTTTGTCACATGGAGGTGAGGCCTCCTGTTTCAATCCAACTTCATCTGCCATCTGCCACTTTTTCTCCTCAACCCTCTTCTCCATCTGGAACCATCTGAGCAGACAGCACCCCAGGGCCAGCACAGCTGGGCAGGGGGGAGGATGTACAAGGAGTAGAGTTCAGTGCTCCAGACTTTGCTGCTGGAAGCTTCTCCACCCGCCTGAAGGTGCTCTGAGCCACCATCTGCTCCAGGCTGAACAAAACGGGAATTACAACTGAAACAGCTACTGAAGGATACAGCTCCATGTGACTGCAGCGCCTTGCGCCTATCTGGCTGCCTGGCTCCTTGTGACGGGTCTGTGGCACAAACCCAAACCTGACTCAGAGCTTCTCCAAGAAATGCTGGGAGTTTGTTAGTCTGGGAAGAGCAGTTGGACCCTGGGAGTTTTGCAGATGTGTAGCTGGCCGCTGAAACCAAGATGGGAACCACTCACCTTGCTGTCGAACGGGATGAGGTGGGGGGAGAAAGTGATTGCCTTTATCCCTCCCCATGGGCATACAGCAAAGTGAAAAGTCATCTAATTACCTGCAGAGGTTTAAGTAAAACAATGTATGGTGAAAGTTTAAAGGCTTGCTGCTTTCTACCAAGAAGACTGTCTTCTGGAGCTGGGGTTGCTTGACTCCAAGGAAAAGGCATGTGGTGGGTACCAACACTGATTGCTCTGCTGTCTACTGCAGAGAAGGGGTGGTTGCCATCCCACAAAGGGAAAGCTGAAACCTTAATGCTGTCAACAAGAAATTGGGGGGAAGGAATTATTTTACCACACATGATGAGTTGTAAAATGAAAAGGAAGTTGCCACCTTCAGCTCTGAAGCTGAGTCCCAGTTTTATTGCTAGCACTAAGCGGAGTGGCATGCAGGCGTTCCTGGCCAAAGACTGAGTCACTTCAGAAGTCACAGATTTGCTGGTACATGCCCATAGCAAACATCCACGATCTGATGGTGACTACCATCCCACGTATCAAACGGTAGATGAGGACCTACTTAATGCGGTTGTGTCATACTAAGATTGCTAGCTAATTAAAAATGGAAGCTTAACCCCAGATCTCCGGTGATAATGTCAGATGAGGATATTGTTGGCATTGCACTGCTTCGCTCTCAGCATCCTATCCCTTCCAGATGGGAATTATTTGTACTTGGAGATGTGCAAAGTCTTTAATTAGCGTGCTCAGAAATTCATGGATTAAAAGATCTACGCAGGCAAAAATAGTAACAATTATTCCTATGGTGATCGTTTCCATTGCTAACTGTTTAAAAATATGTGTAATATGCTAAATATGGGTACTTATTACTTCCTTTATTTAACTCTGTATTATTTTAATTCTTTGTGGGGTTTTTTTTGTTTGTTTTTTTTTTTACTTCTTTTGCTTTAGCTTTTCAATCTCCTCACCATGAGCTAGACCCTGTTGGGCTAAGTGATGACACACAGCAAAGGAGGAGACCGTCACTGCCCCAGACCTTTGCAGTTTGCCTGCAGTGCGAGAGACAAGACAGGCAGCGATCAAGCGCTGAGACAAGTCAGTGCAATTTGCAGTAGTGTCACTGTCCCACTGTGCCTGGTGGGCATCTGCGAGGTCAGGTGGCATGGCAGAGGGTTTTAAGGAGGGGTTGTAAGGAGGTCACTTTGATAATGCCTGCGGGGAATGGCTTTCTCAGTGAGAGAGAAAAACTCTCAGTGCTTCTCTTCAAGGTGCTTCATGAGCAGGGCCACTCAGGCAAAGGCGACAGCCACCCTGGCTTGTTTATCACATCGGCTGCTGCTGCAGAGGGTCGCCCCTGCAGCACGGAAGAGGCACGCGTGCCTTGTGAAACACTGTTGAGTTACCCTTTGCATAGAAAAAAAATCACAGAACCAGAGAGATGTTGTTTCCAGTGTTCCTCAACATTTTCAGTCAAAGGATCACAGAAGATCGTTTGTACAGCAGTGCCACAAAGATTTGCATTTACAACCACAAAAAAGGGCCAAAGTCTGAAGGTTTTTCTTTTTACTGCTACTTCTTTTTGTTGTTGTTTACCCATATAGGTGAGTAGCTGCATGGATGATCGTTACAAAAATTACTCTGCAGCCTTTTCCTTCTCATGTTTCACGGAGCTGATCACAGGCAGGGGAACACTGATTTTACCTATCCTTGTGCCTGGAAGTGGGGTCAACTGCACTTCAAAAGCTGGTTTAGATGTCACCCAGATGAGAGCCTGAGCAGCTGGCAGCCAGCGTGGGCTACTGCCGGCAGTGACAGCGCAAGGAAATGGCAAAGAGAGAGGAAGATGATGAGTTCTGACTAGCTCTGCTTAATCGAACTACTTGCTAGGTGTAAGCAAGTGGCACGGCAGCAGGCCAAGACAGAAGGCTTTGCAGGAGAGACAGGCTTTTCACACAGAAAGGTGTTTCTGCAGGGATCGTTCAAACCGACTCCCACTCACGGTAGTTTTCTGTTCCGTGTAACTGTGCAGCAAGGAGCTACATCTCAGGCTGTTCACTGCTTTGTATTGAAAAGCACAGGATTAAGGTTACAGAAGGTACAGGAGGTACTATTTCAAAACAAGTCAGGACCAGTACTAAAAGGAAATGGAATGGAACATGTTAGAGGCTTTGTATGTTTTCTTAAAGGATCAATATGTTTTTGGCCATGTTTTCTGTGTGGAGAAAATGGCAAGAGATCATCACATTTTTATTTTGCTGATTTTTACATTGTGTATATCCTAAATTGAAAACACTAATTCCTTCTAAAGAACATTCTATTCTTTCCAAATACAGAAAATCTGTTGCTAAACCCTGCTGTTTATGCTACCTGCCAGTATACTGGAAATCAGTAATCCTCAGAAGTAGAACAAACCTCCTTAAAGAGGAAAAAGGCCCCTCCTTCCCTAGGAATGCAAAGTTTGATAATGTACAAACATTATTTAACAGACTTAGCTTATTCATAAGAAAAGAAAAAAAGGAAATCCCAAGAGAGATACAACTAATACTAAGGACACTGGCTTCTTGAAAGTCAGGTGGCATGCCAGGCTACTTTGACACTAGACAAAATGTCCTGCTTGTGAAGCTGATGTAAGGTAAGGAACTCCCACAACATCTCAAAGCTACGATACTACTCATATAGTAATATTACTAACCAAACACAGAAATAATTCTTTCCTTTTTTAAGGCGTTTGTACTTTTTAGAAATGGCAGCACTCACAAAGGCAAAAATCCACCACTTCAGTGAAAGTGAAGACCTTTAACGAGAAGTAATAGATCGCTTCCCCTGGGCTAGAGAACACAGCTGCCAGTTGCCTTCCTAAGGGTGTGGCTTCCTTGTAGGCACATACAGGTATGATGCCATTATCAAAGGCATTTTAATCAGTAACTTCTAATTACTTTTAAATAACAAGGATGGGTTACAAACATGATGAGGGGACCAGGGCATCTCCCGTATGGGGAAAGGCTGAGAGAGCTGGGGCTGTTTAGCCTGGGGAAGAGAAGTCTCAGAGGGGATCTGATCAATGCTCATAAATACCTAAAGAGTGGGTGTCTGGAGGAAGGGGCCAGACTCTTCTCAGTGGTGCCCAGAGACAGGATAAGGGGCAACAGGCACAAACTAGAACACAGGAAGTCCCAACTCAATACGAGGAAAAACTTGTGTACTCTGATGGAGCCCTGAGACAAGCTGCCCAGAGAGGCTGTGGAGTCTCCTTCTCTGGAGATACTCCAAATGCGCCTGGACACGATCCTGTGCAACCCGCTCTGGGTGACCCTGCTTTAGCATGGTGTTGGACTTGATGATCTCCAGAGGTCCCTTCCAACCCTTACCCTTCTGTGAATCTGTAGTCCTGTTTGTTTTAATGTAACACTATCCTCCCAACCAGCTGTTAGGCCAAGAACCTGTTTTGTCTACCTGTCTCACCCTATATAGTCAACTCTGTGCCTTAAAGTGTCTCTTCCATGTCTCTTGTTGGCTCAGCACCCTTTAGTTTCTCATCCTTTTCTGTCTCCCCAACAAAGCCTAAATGAACATAGAAAATAGGATGTGCAGCAGGCCGTTACTGATAGAACAAGCACTCGGGATTCTCTTGGTGGGACAAGAATTACAACCAAACCCTACTTTCCCTACATTGTATACATGGTTAATATCAAAAGTCTTAGAATAACATGTTAAACATTTCGTTTGCTTGTGTATAACATATTGGTCATCTTCAGGCACGTTTCTTGAGCAGCTTGGGCTGCGGAGCCGATGCATGAGAGAAGACACCCTTCGGAGGGAAAGGGAGCCTTTCAGCAAAGCGATTAAGGACCAACAAAGCAGGAGTGAGAATTCAAATGCACAGCTGATCAGCCTGCTCGTAGTAGGTAAAAAGGCTGGGGGGTGAGGAGCTTGGCAGGAGCCTGGGATAGCCAGTACGGAAGATCGAAGTGCAGTATTTCCCTTGATGCGGGTCAGCATAAGGCCTTGCCATCTGGCCCTGAACGACTGACAAAGAACGGTTGAGCCATGTTTCAATATGGACTTAACTGGCACGCTGCTACTGGGGCTAAAGCACAAAACTATATTTCTTGCTGGAATGAATGCTAACCCTCACTGGCTGAACAAAACAGGCCTTTTCCTTCCTGAGGGAAACTCCCAGCACTTTTCCACACACTGAGTCTAATCCTTCAGATTGGCATACCTCCTGGGAGAGGAGTCGTCAAGTACATGACACATTTGAGTAGTGCTTCGCCTCTTTAGGGAATGTGCTTGCAGGGAAAGACAGGCCCAGTGAAACCACTTAGAAGAGGCTATTCTTTGGGAGAAAAGCTAATGATGTATTGCAGTGGTAAGGAACAGTGTGGCAGACATCTAATACAAAAAAAATGGTGCATCCTGCAAAAATAACTCCAGGTCCCTGAAATAACTCAGAGCACCAGGCTGCACTGCTAGTAATACATGCACCCATCACACTTATTAACAGGCAGATGACAGACCCTGAAACCACACACACACGCACACACACAGAGTCTTTCATCAATCATCATTCTATAAGCATGGACAGGTTACATGTGGGTGACAGGAAATGATTCTGGGGGTGGTGGAGTCAAATGAAAATGCAGAGATGCTTCAAAACAGAAATCTCCTTTCACATCTTCAGAGAAATAAAAAATTTATTTCTGAATATAGAGGGGTGGATGTGTCTTGCTGAAGTACAGCTTTCTAAGAGCGCTATGAGCTGATCCAAAAATGGTTGCTTAGGCTTCCTGTATGGAGGTGGGTGTCTGAAACAAGACAGATGAAATGTGTTCTGGAGATGCCTGCATGCGACTGTTGTTCCCTGACCACAGAAGGAGTCGAAGCGCTGGGCTGGGAGGACGCAGCTAGCACTCAGATGGCCATAGTTGGACAGGGGATCCAAAAAAGAACATTTAATTGCTGTGGAGTGTGCAGTGCTTGGAGCAGGGCACCATGCCCCAGCTTCTCTTCTTTCAGGCAAATAGTCCTGTTACAGCAAGAATTCCTCAGGAGTTCTCCCATTTCCAGGAGCAGGATTTGGTGGGAACTGGGTGTTACTGCTCCAGAGACAGACTGGCGTCCAACTAATCCCCCTGTGAGGTGGCAGCTCCCAGCTAACACCAAGTTTGAGAAACACACATTTGACACGCACGCTTGAGCGGCTGACCCAACTACAAACATCTCCTACTCTTGGGAGGCTAACGGAGGGCAGGCTGCTTGGGGCAGCACAGGGCAAACCTCCATCTGTGGAGAAATGACTGGAGAGACACCACGTGAAAAAGTCTCATACAGGAATGGTGCTCTCCACATCTCTGCTGTCAGCCTGGGCTTTTCTGCTCTCCCAGTGCTAGCTGACGTGGAATGAATCACTACAGCAGCTTGATGAAGCAGCAAGCCGTGAACACATTTCCCTGTGTTATCTAACGGTGATACACTGAGGATGTGGTTAATTAAGGAATCATCCTCACCCTGGCAAACTGTCTCAAATGGAAATGGGCTTTGAGCTTTGCTGACTGCTAGGGTGAAGCTGCTGAGCTGATAGCCGCAGAAGCATTTAAATGTACGTACTCCCCTGCAGGTCACCTGTTATGCAGCAATAGCCACAAATATGTAAAAAATGTAAAAAACGCAAAAGATAAAAAAATCCAACCTCTGTTTTCTTTTTTTTTTCCTTTCCTTTATGAGGGTTTGGAGACTGTGCTGTTAACTCCTCTGAGACCACAACAAAGCCATGGACGCTCATGTCAAAGAACTATGGATGGAGGATGAAAGTAATTAGCTGACCAGGTGGCAACAACCCCCCATGCCATCTGAGCGTAAGCCATTTTGGTAAGCGTGTGCAGCCATGGCTTGCCGTCGCTGTGAACAGTACCCTTGTTTCTGACGCTGGAAGAGTATTTTCTCCCTGTTCATCTTTGCAGGAAGGGGATTTTCGCATGTGTTTTTTACCTTTCCCAGTGCATTTGGAGCTCTAGATCACAAATGTATTTGTATGGGGAAAAAAAGAAACACAGTTTAAAGAAACATAACTAAACCTAATTATTGTAGATATCTTTGATAGCTCTGGCCAGAAAAATACCTTGGTTTCAATTTTTTATAACTTTGAACAGATGGTCTGAAATTTTCCATTCTCTGACTTCAGTTAGATTTAATCAGGGGCTTTGGGCAGGGGGGAAGGGTGTTTCTTTCCACATCAGCTGTGGGAGATCAGGCACTACAGAATAACAACAAGGGACAAAGTGTTGTTTTTCACGTTAAAAAATATGTAGAGGTTGCAGTGTCACCATCCTCAGGAGGAAGGAATTGTAGTTTGGCATGAAATGTACTTTTCCCTATTTTGAGGTTACAAATGTCTGAAAAAATATATGTTGCATACGCGGCTCAGCAAAGACTTGCGAGCAACTTTCACCTTTACTTTCTGGAAACATGGTTCAGCTTAGAGCTATGTAGGTCCTTCTCTGTAACTGCAGTTCCTTCCCTCTCTTGACCATCCTGGGTACAGGCAGAGGAACTGAGACTAGGACGCCTTTCTCTTCTGTGTTTTCAGTCCCAGAAAGAATTTGAGAAAGAACCCTTCCCACCAGGCTTACCTTGGGTTACTGGCTTTGATTTGGAGAAAGTGCCAAAAATGCCAAATGCTGGGTCCGTAACATCTCAAGTAGGACATCCAAAATAATTAACACAAAAACCACGGACACTTCTGACCCGGGTCTTAGTTCCCATGGAGATGATGCCACCCTCACAGCTTGCATAAGCCATCAGATGGTTGTTGATATAAGTCACGTAGAAAGTCATCTGAGAAAATAAGTTTCTCCTTTAAACAAGACTTGAGGGATGTTCAATAAACAGGGCTTGAGACCCTATAAGGAGAAAAAAAAATTATTGCATAGCTGACAGAGAGTGTTACCTATGCAGGCACTGTCTGCTATCTACTCGCACTGAAAAGAAGTCCTGCAGAAAAAAGGGTTATGTGTGACACACGTCTGCCATCCAGCTCTGATTATATTTTCCTCCTTCATCAAACTACCCTGGTCAGAGACAGGCAAGTTTGAGACCCAGCACGTTACCCTGCACAGCTAGGTTGGTATGTTTGCCACTCAGAAAGGAAGAAAAAAAAAATCCAAGAGAACTCAGACAGATTTTGACCCAATATCTAAAATACTGGACTGGGAAGTTGCGATAAAACTTTCAACGGGCCAAAGTACCACTGGCTTTGGTAGTTTTAGGTTATGGCCTTAGGAAGTGTGAGCCTCATTTACAGCGCTGCTCTGGTGTGATCCCTTACCCGTTTCTGCCGTCTCTGCAGCAGTCTCTGCCATGACTGTCCCAGTGGTGACGCTTGGGAGTGCTGGTTAAAAGAGAACCAGGTACTTTACACAAAGATCCATCTAAAATCTACCTAGGAGTTGTATTGGAAAATAAAGTTATCAACATGTATGCCGTTGAAATCACCCCCATAATAAATGTTGCCCCACTGTATTCTGATGCCATATAATACATTTTTGTTAAGACATAGTTGTGCCTCATTTTTTTCATATCCAATCAATGAGAAAGCATTCTGGTTTATTAACCAACTTTAATTCCAGCAATTCTGTTGTGTGAGTAAACACATGAGAAGAGGACAGGTTCCACAAAAATATGCATCATTCACATGGCTAGGAGAGCACGTGTCTCCCCCTGGGTAAACTGGTACTTCATCCTACCTGAGTTTTCATTCTCTGTGGCCATCAGCCCCCGTGACTAACTGCCAGCCTGCTTGGCAGGGGGAAACACGGAGCCTTCTCAGGAACAGGGGCTTGGTCCGAAGCTCAGGAAAAATCAACACTTTCCCATTGTTCTCAACAGTGCCTGTGCAGAAATGAATACTGCCAGTCTCATTCATCTCCCAGTACTGCCACTTCTTCACTCCCCAAAGCAGCGATAGGCCGTTTGCTTCCCTTCTGTATACGGCTGCAAAGACTTAAAGCACCTTTAACATGTCTTTGCCTTTTTGAAACTGCCCATGGCACTTGAGGCAATGGACTGGAACGATTGCAGGGATGTGCAGAGGAACCCGCTCCCTGGCCAAAAGCCAGCCAGCTTGCGTCCTCTCCGGTTACTGGATTGCAAGTATCGGGGAAATTATGTAGTTCCTAAGAACTGCTGAGGTCAACAGCTGAAATCTGTTGTTTGTTAGGTTTTTAAATATTTCCCTCCAGGCCACTGACAAGAGTTGCCAAGTTAGATTGAAGCGTGTTTTAAGAGAAGAGCAGGTTGGGTACTGAAAGCCCAGCTCCGCAGGTGGAAGAGGCAGCAAGGGGGAAGAGCAGGAAGGGAAGGAAACAGCTGGACTCGGAGCAGGCATTCCTGTCAGAGCACGACGGGCAGGAGCAGAGGCTGTATCACCAAGGCAGGAGTCATCCTGCATCAAAGCAGAAGAAGAAAAGGACAATTTTCCATTTTCTTTCTATGCATAGCCAAAATCTCTCAGGAACTGCTTCAAGATTTCATCCCTGAACCTATGAAATATAGTGATTTCATGGGATTTCCAGCGTTGACAGGGAAAATGACACCAAAACATTTTTTGGAAAGTCAGTGTTTTTAAATGAGGATTTAAACTCGAGGCAGAAAAGTAATTCAAACGCAAACACTGTCTCCTTGGCTAATCCTACTCTGAAATCTTTTCTTAGTATGAGATTAAAAATGCATGTTAAGTCCTCTCCTGTTTAGAGCAAAGCCATTTTAGAAGCTCTTATTGTATAGACTACATCCAAACAGCACTTAAAATATGGCAGAAGCTTTATTACATATCTGTTAGCTTAATTTAACATCAAAGTGAAAAGACACTGAAGGGTCAGAGAGCAGCCAGTGTTGTTTCTAGTCACAGGAGGAAGATTTTGCAGCTGCAGAACCTGAAGTTCTCTTTCTTCTTTCCTTGAGTGAGATCATCTGTGAGCAAACCAGGGCCTGGAGAATCACCACTAAAAGCAGATGACAGCTTGGTTCCTAGCCTCACTGCAAGTCACATCAAACCTTGACACCTCACTTTTCTTGCCAGCAGCACTTTAGGGTAGTGGGACAATACCCACGTGGGTTCAGCAGTTATCGGTCAAGGAAGAAATTCTGCACTCAGTTAGTCCAAACTTTCACAAAACACAAGCCCTAGGAGGTCTCTGAAAGGGTTTCAATTTGAGTCAAAGTTACTCCTTCAAACCAGACTTCATACAGGGAGTCTTTTGGCTTGATGCTGTGTATGTTTGGAAGCAGGTGGGATTTTTTAACCATAACAGCTTGCTGTGAGACAAAAAAACAGGCTGAAGGCAGACTTGCTTTTAAATATGTCAGTGGCAATAGATGCATTCACATTTGTCCCAGTAAATTTAGCATCCAAAACGAAACGTTACTGCTACCTCTATTTTTTTCATGCTGAACTCGCATGGTCTCTATTTTGAATGAAAAAAAAAAAAAGAGAGAGAAAATGCTTTGAGAAACTAACTTTCAATGTTAATATGCTTTAATTGTTAACTGAGACCTACCACCTCCTCCCCTCCCCTCCCTTCCCCTCCCCTCCCTTCCCCTCCCCT